>JAJOZX010002217.1:367500-694496 GCA_023014485.1 Bathynomus jamesi
TTAGTGATGTAGGTCACATCCGCATCCGCATCCGCGGAACATCCGCACATTTTCTCGCACCCGCATCCGCACTTTGGACTGCGGATGTCGTGCGGATGTGGACCGTTGAGATAAAATGTCATTAATAAGCGGAAATTATCAAATTCTACTATATTAATAGAACTAGTTCATTGTGCGCAAAAGTGATGCAAGCGACAAGACGAGAGGCTGTTCTTGTATGAAGTTACTCTCTTGCAACCTACTTAGATCCACGTTACAAAGCTAAGTTATTTTCACCTAGTACATTAGAACGAGTTAAATCATCACTTGGCAAAGCAGTTGAAGAGCTTCAATCTCTTGAATCTGTCGCTTCGCCACCCACCAAAAGAATAAAAGTTTCAGTGACAGAACCAACACCTTCAACAAGCAAATCTATCACAGAATCTGTCTCTCAGTTTCTTGAGTCAAGCAGCAATGACGAGACCTACGCGATGTCAAAAGATGTAGTAAAAATGATCGAGAGCTATCACCAAGAAAAACGCCTGGCTGCATGTGACAATCCTATTAGTTGGTGGAAAAATACGCAGAATATCTATCCATACTTGAGTAAACTTGCAAGGAAACATTTAGCCTGTCCTCCAACAAACGTACCAAGCGAGAGATTATTTAGCAGTGCTGGATTAATATATGATGAAAAGAGAAACAGACTGGCAGCAGAAAAGGCAGAAAAATTAATGTTCCTTAAGCATAACCTTCCTATATAGTCCAGGCAATCTAGAGCAAAAATAGCTTCAACCTGGGCAAAATTGCTTCAGAAGCTCTCTAAACTGTTTCCAGCTCAGGAACCATTGCAGAATAACATATCCAAAATCCGACAAAATTGGACCCCGGGAACACCCCCAAAAATGAAATTCAAAATGGCGGACTGGCAGTTTCCTACGAAATACAATAAATTTTAATTTCTCTTTGTAGAGAGAGTTATGACGTTTTTCTTGATCAGTAAAATGTTTTAAAACACATTTTCGTTTCTAAATTAACCTATATGACACTAAAAATTGTATTAGGCGGCTAGTATTAAACTATGACGTCACGTAATGTAAATAAAATATACTGTATGGAGTGTATGTGAGAATGGACATTGCTACATCTTTATAAACTTACCCTATATTATATACAACTCTTTAATTCCTACTACCCATCAAATCTGCGTATTTGTGCTTGTCATTTTCTTTAAAACTGTTATTATGTACTCCTTTTAAATACTGCAACACAGTTTATTAATTTGTGTTTTCTGTTTCAGACTGACTCGATGTACGGCTGACTCGGTGTGCGTCCGCCTTCAAGAATGCAGACCCTTGAAGAATTGTGCGTGATTTGTAAGGAGAAATTGGACAGCGGACAGGAAGTGGTTCACATCTCGCAAAAAGGAGCAGATGGTATAAATGCATCCAGCCGCAGCCGTGGAAGCGATGTTGTTGCAACAGCTGGAATAAGTGTTCACGTTGTATGTAGGAAAAGGTTTACGGATAAAAAGACCATTGAAATAAAGAAGCGACAGACCGCAGCCGAGGCAATACCAAGGAAAAGTGCTCGTTTTCATGAATACGCATTTTCCAGTGCTACTCACTGTTTGTTTTGTGATACCTTTGTGGACTTTTTTTCCAAACACAAACCAAAATCAGAGCATGTCAAAATAAGAACTACAGAGTTCTCCGAAACCATAAAAAGGTGCTGTGAAAGCCGCTGCGATGAATGGTCGTTTAATGTAAAAGGCCGTCTGGAGTATTATCTTCGTGATCTTCCTGCTGCAGATTGTGTCTACCATCACACCTGCAGCGTAAATTTTCGAAGTGGAAAAAACATTCCTCGCGCATACTCCGACGATCATGATTCGAAGAAAGGGAGACCAACTAATGAAGAGCAACACCAAGCATTCCTTCAGACCTGTGCTTACCTGGAAGAGAATGATGATGAACAACTGTTGATTGGAGACCTAATTTCCAAAATGGAGGAATATCTTCAAGGAAGTCAGAGCTCTGTCTACGAACGCAGGCACATGAAGAGAAAGCTTTTAGAACGTTACGGAGACAAGATCATAATATCAGGTGAAAGTGGGAAGGCAGATGTAGTAACACTACGAGAGACAGCTAATGAAATTCTTATAAATTATCACAAAAAGTCGAAAGAATGTGATATAGATATAGAGCTACAGAAGATTTACCTAGAAGCTGCTGCAAAAATAATCAGAAGTGATATCAAGTCTGTCGACTCGCCTAGAAAAGATGTGTATCCATCTCCAAATGACATCACTGCAGAAAGTGCTCTTGATTACATTCCCAACAGTCTGAAATTGCTATTATCAAAAGCATTTGCGGGACATGATGCTTCAAGAAAAATAGGTGCAATTGGGCAGAGCATTATGCAAGCAACCCGTCCTAGAGGATTACTATGTCCACTACAGATCGGTTTGTCGGTTCAGCTACACCACAACTTTAGGTCAAGGTACCTTATTGACGTTCTCCATCAGCTGGGTTACTGTTCGTCGTATGCAGAAGTAACAAGATTCGAAAGAAACGCGGCGCTGGCAAGTGGGTCTGGCTCTTTTACTGTTGATGAAAACACTGCAGTCCTTCTAGCAGCAGATAACGTCGATCATGATGTCTGCACTTTGGATGGGAAGAATACCTTTCATGGAATGGGTATGATTGCCGCAATAACTCCGAAGATCAAGATCCACCCTTCTATTCACAGGCGTAATGTTGGTGACAATGACATTAAGAAGATTGCAACCGTTGACATTAGGGAATATAGACACGCGAGAAGCATGTTGAGGGACATCTCATTCCGCGAACTTCCAGTACCCACTGCCACCATAAGTCGACTTAGTCTTCTCTGGCAGATATCTTCAGCAGAAAGATCAGGTCCAAGTTGGTCCGGAACAATGCAGGCAATTCACGGTGGATCAAGTGTCTCACAACCAGGTGTGGCGTCGATCACGTTCCTTCCCATCATAGATATGTCGCCAACTGACATGACCTGCATATTTTCGACATTACTATATTTGAGCAAGATAGCACGCGATCAAAAAGTCCCATGCATTATTACCTTTGATCAGCCTTTGTTCTGGAAAGCTTCCCAAATCATCAATGAACAGAGAGACCTGCAGGACATTGTTTTAATGCTGGGATCATTTCACACTCTGATGACTCTTTTGGGAGCAGTCGGTACTCTTATGAATGGTTCAGGATTGTCTGAAGTACTTCAAGAAATATACGGACCAAATGCCGTGCAACACATGATGTCTGGAAAAGCTGTTTCAAGAGCGATACGTGGTCATATGATAGTAGATGCAGCTCTTAGTACCTTACTAGTCGCAGACGTTTTCCCTCGTAATGAAGATGGAACTCCTCATGACCTCCATAAGGAAGCTTGTGACCTGCTCGACGATGTTATGACCGCCAAACAATCAGTTGAGGATGTGGAATCTTCGAATGCATTGTCTCAGATTGCTACCACTTTGGATGCGAAGAAAACTGACCTACAATCTACTTCGCAAACAAGTCCAACTCTGGTTGGAATATCAGCGAATGATCAACATTGCACGTTCCTTGATAACAGCAGACAGAACCGGCTCGTGGGATTTGCACTTGCAAGCTATGCTGGAGACCATCCCCATAATTGCAGCAGCCGGACATCACAATTACCTGAAATCGATATACCTGTACCTGCAGGAAATGTTAAGTTTGCCTTCTGAAAATCCAGCCGTTAACAAAATGTTCCAGGAAGGTAAGTTTGTGGTAAGAAGAAGCGACAGATTATGGGCCGGACTCGGCACAGACCTGGTGATAGAACAAGTACTAATGCGTTCCCTGAAAAGCAGAGGCGGACTGACACGCGGAAGTGGATTTACAGACATCCAAAGGACAACGTGACTCTTTTCTATGCCTCTGTGTTCCACTTATAACTTAGCAATGCAGGAATACACCAGAGTTTTGTTGGAAAGTAGTGAACAGCACAAGGAAATGAGGGGAAGTAGACAAATCAGGGACAGTAATGACATGAAGAAAGTACTTGAACGTCTGGAATCCTTATCCCCATTCCATTCTACCTCGGGTCTCTGCAACATTGTAACAGGGCTAACTGCTGATCCTGGAGTTAACGTTCATCAATTGCATTCAATCGGTACGAACATTGTCGTAAAAATGATTGGGAAACAAGCCTTTACATATTCTGCCAAAAGATCTGACAAAGTGAAAACACTAGGATCTGCTTCTGCCGTTGTGATCACTGATGCTTCAGATATAGAAGTAGATCCTGCACTACTGTTTCAGAGAATGATGACTGTTGCCACTGGCGGAGACATGAATCTTGAAGATGTCATGTGTTACGAACTGTGTGCATATCCTCCTGCATTGTTCGAATCACGAAGTATCTTGAGGAAACCCGATAAGTCTCAGCTAGCTCATGCAATAATCAAATACAGACACCTTACGCATGGAAGAAGTTCAAGAAATTCAGTGCACAGACCAGTACGTATTGGATGGTGGATCTCTACTACATCGTGTTTCCTGGCGTCAAGATGAAACATATGACAGCATCGCCAACTCATGCCGATTTCACTCTGAAAACATATGGAAAAGCAATCATTGTTTTTGATGGCTACAGCAGCTCTCCTACGATCAAGGACATGACCCACAGAAGACGCAGCACCAAGACAAGCAGAAATGTGAATCTCAGTCCAAGCATGAAGTTTGTTGGCCAGAAGGAACACTTCTTGGCTAATGAAAACAAGCAAGCATTTATTTCCCTCGTAGGTGAGATGTTGAAGAAGCACGGGTGTACTGTTCACAACGCAGATGGGGATGCTGATGTGGACATCGTTCGTGCAGCAGTTTCCTCATCAGAAAATGCAACTACAACAGTAATAGGGAAGACACCGACTTGCTGATTCTCCTTCTGTACCATGCCAAGGACAGTGGTTTCAAGTTGTACTATCGCAGCGATATAAGACGGGGACCATCTCCTAATCCTGTGTATGATATTCTCAGCATTCAATCATTGTTAGGCAATGACATCTGCAAGTATCTCCTGTTTGTGCATGCTTTCACGGGCTGTGATAGCACATCCAGAATTTTTTCGATCGGTAAAGCCAAAGCATTCGACACACTGATGAAGGTGGCTGAACTCCGTTCAGTTGCAAATACATTCTGTTCTGATTGTTGCCAACACTGACATTGAAGCCGCTGGAAGAAAGGCAATGCTTCTGTTGTATGGCTGCAAAACACTTGAATCCACTAACGCACTATGTCATCGAATGTTAGTTGAAAAGGTAGCTACAGCTAAATCTTTTGTTACACCCGAACGTTTGCCACCTACCGATGCGTCCACAAAGTACCACAGCTTTCGCACATACTTTCAAATACTAATCTGGAAGTCTACAGAAGAGAAGATCGATGCAGAACAGTGGGGTTGGTATGTAAAGAATAATTCCTACTACCTACAGCCTGCGACAAGCCACCAGCTCCAAATTATCTACTCAACATGATCCGCTGCTCCTGCAAGACGAAATGTGCTACTTCAAGATGTGGATGCAAGCGTAATGGAATGCCCTGTTCAGCCGCTTGTGGCGAGTGCCAAATCAGTGGTTGCGATAACAACCCAAGTACCGGTAATCTATCCGATGATAGTGATGAAGAGGATTAATTTCTGTTTGTTTGTGACCAGGTATCACTTCTTCTGTAATGAACATAACTTGAAACTGGGAAAAAAATAATTGTTGTATTATTGATTATAAAAATCTGTAAAAAGCTATATAACATTATATTTGCGTAATAACTGGTTGTGTTGTATATTGTTGAATTATTTAAAACATTACAACTGAAAGAAAAAGCATCAAATGTATCTCTATAAATAAAAGCGTAAATTATATATATATTTTTTTTTCGTAGGAAACATCCAGTCCGCCATTTTGAATTTCATTTTTGGGGTGTTCCCGGCGTCCAATTTTGTCGGATTTTGGATATGTTATTCGGCAATGGTTCCTGAGCTGGAAACAGTTTAGAAAGCTTCTGAAGCAATTTTGCCCAGGTCTAACTACAAATTGCCTGGACTAATAATTAAGTTTGAACATTAAACGATGAACATCTTAGTTTACTTTATTTTAATTACTCATTTATAAATATGCCTAATAAAACTTTAAACTTAATATAAATAGTTATCAAGCTAATTAAAGATCTCTTTCTATAAGGGTGGAGGTGGGGAAAGAGGTCGGTGGGGTGCATTTGAGTTGGGTTCACGTCCCGCATCCTGGTAACACAATTATGGTTTCTAATTGTGGCTGAAACTCAACAAAATATAACGAATTTATTTGCAGACGAATTCACTAATTGATTTCTATATTAGTTAGATGCTTGATATTATTTTATATGTTCAGAGAAAAGTACAGCAATTATTGTACAATTAATCAATTATACTACATTATAGCTACAGCTCTCTCTATATAATAACTTATTATATACGTTAAACACAACAAATCTCGAATATATCCTAAAAAATAACGAAAATGTAGACATCCGCATCCGCGGATGTTGAAATCAAACATCCTCATCTGCATCCGCATCCGCGGATGTGAAAAAAATGACATCCGCTACATCACTAATATATATATATATATATATATATATATATACACACAGACCGTGCATGGAACAAGGAACTCTTCTAGGATAATTAAATCCACTATAGTCCGAATAAGTAATGATAAATGTCAAATACCATAGTTTTTCTTTTCATGATGCTAGCCCGACGTGGGCAACGGGTCACTCACAAAGAGGTCCCAAAAATATAGCTTCCCTCACCAGCTATCTGCAAAGCAGATAGGATCCAGCTTTGGGACAGGATCTAGGGTTTGAAGCAGCCTAGCCCAGCTACATTTAGAACTTCAATATAAGCAAAAGACTCGCTGCCTTCACGTCAGATTGAATACATCAAAGAAAAAGGGGTAATTATTATATTTTTAGCCAAAACCAAAACTTAAACCTCAACCGGCAGAATTGAGCATCCACTTTTCAAGGCACATAACATGTCCGTTTCAAGATGGGAATGAACTCAGAATGGTTCCCTGAGGTTTTCTATGATACACACAGACCGTGCATTCATTCCCATCTTGAAACGGACATGTTATGTGCCTTGAAAAGTGGACGCTCAATTCTGCCAGTTGAGGTTTAAGCTTTTGGTTTTTTGGCTAAAAATATAATAGTTACCCCTTTTTCTTTGATGTATTCAATCTGACGTGAAGGCAGCGAGTCTTTTGCTTATGTTGAGGTTCTAAATGTAGCTGGGCTAGGCTGATTTAAACCCTAGATCCTGGCCCAAAGCTGGATCGTATCTGCTTTGCAGATAGCTGGTGAGGGAAGCTATATTTTTGGGACCTCTTTGCGAGTGACCCGTTGCCCACGTCGGGCTAGCATCATGAAAAAGAAAAACTATGGTATTTGTCATTGATCATTACTTATTCAGACTATAGTGGATTTAATTATCCTAGAAGAGTTCCTTGTTCCATGCACGGTCTGTGTGTATCATAAAAAACCTCAGAGAACCATTCTGAGTTCATTCCCATATATATATATATATATATATATATATATACATTTTAACTGCAAACATGCAGTATAATTAACGTAAAGAACGACGCTTGTATAGGAGAATATTCCGCGCAAGATGAGGAGAGAGAACGAAACAAATGAAAAAATGATAACCATTACACCACGGGCCTCACTCGAACAAATGCCGTAATTCTTCTACATACGCGCAGAAACCAATGCCCCAAGGGGGCACCTCCCGCATGCCGTAACATTATATACATTTTAACTGCAAACACGCAGTATAATTAACGTAAAGAACGACGCTTGTATATATACCTTTCAAATGTTCCGTGCGATGATTCCTCATTTCACGAAGGTCATGCTTGTCGCCCCTCCTCTCCATATATATTAAGGCGGGTCGAAATTTTATACTGAATAACCACGCATTGCAGGGGGTTTCTATGGCTCCGAAAAATCTTCTGATAACTTTTTTTTACTGCGCGAAGTGCTGTAGTTGTAGCACAATTTTGCGGTTTTTTGCCTCTCATGTCTTGTACTCTGACATAATAACATTTTTCCTGGTGTTTTAAATCCAATGCAATGATGCAAAATTAAATGCTAATTGAAATATGATATATAAGTGAAACAAAATGTGTTGTTATTTATTGACAATAGCCATTTAGCAGCATTATATTAACATTTTAAATTATAGACATATTGAAGAAGGTATAGAAAAGGTTAACATTTTAAAAAATGAAACAATGTTACAACCAGACGTTTTTCTAAAGTGATCTTCCTTCATTGTTCCTGTAAATTCTTACTTCCATTGCCCTTTCGTGTTAAAATTAGGCATTTTTTTCCTAGATTCTAAAAGATTTAGAATAAATTTTTGACGATTTTCATAGCCATATCGTTCTTCTGATGCTTTTGTCACGAGACTAACAGCGCTCTCCAGTTTCTGACCATGACACGGGTATGGTGGAATCATCAGTGACGGCATGAGCTTTGATAATGTCACTGTCGCTGAATTCATTTAGCAAAGGCGGTGGATATATGGTTTCTCTCTCCCAATCAACCAATTCGGTGTAATCTTCTGCCTTCAAGTTGAGTGTTTTAGGAAGTTCAAAGTTTCTCAGTTTGGGAGAAGACTTTCTGGCCTCAATTATTCGCTGGATCGCAATTTCTCTCACTTGTTGTCTTTGATCTGTTATCATTGCTAAAAGAATATTTTCCGGTGTGGCAAAATAAGAGTTACGTTTTAAGACTGGTTCCATAATGTTTTGGAACTTTCTTCAACATTTCTTACCAGTTGTGTAAGGTACCAAAAATTTATGGCTCCATCGATCGCTTTTGGATGTGGTTTAATTTGGAACCACCCTGGAGCATAGCACTGCATTATAATCTTCACAATGTCTTTAAAACCCTGTTCTGGTTCCACTGTTGATACGTACAATCTTAGAACACGATTAGCCCGAGTGAGCCATCGCGCATGATGACTATTTCCAGATTTCGAACTCAGGTTTTCGGGAATGCTGTCCGATTGAACTGATAAGCAGATGTACAAATACTTCTGATCCGTACTGAGCTCTTTTACAACATCAGCAGGAATTTGTTTTATTCTTCCAGTTACTGGAGTGAAATTAACTATTTTTAATTTTGTCATTCTTTTTTATCGCTTTGCCAATATCACCTTTGAAACTGTCTGGTCCACTAGTCTGCCCATCAATTGCTTCAAATACATGCCTGAAAGGCAATTCATTCATGTGGAGCTGGCATACTAACCATTGCAAAGATCTATCTAGCTGAATCTCAATCAATTTAATCACACCACCAATTTTTCCTGTATTTAATGCTGTTCCATCACATAGTAAGGCTTTCAAAGTGTCATTACTGTCTGTATCCAAAATCAAAGTCAAAATTTCTTCTGCTATGGATCGAGATGTCCCTTTATCTGGCATGAGATGGTCTACATATAAACCTCTAGGCTCTTTGACAATGGTGTAGTGCTCTTCTTTTGTTTTACCTCCCCGCGTTAATGTATCATCCATTCTACCATCAAATCCTATGCATTCTAAATGTAAGTTCTCCGATTTTTCCTTAACAATATTTCTTTTACCAACTCGCACTCTTTCTCTTTCCACTTTTTTCCTATCAAGCATGTTAGGTTCATTCAAAATTCCCATGTCCTTTACACCTGCATTTACAATGGCGGCCGCTGCTCTGCACCTGACGCGATAGCGATCTGCAGTAATAGCAGCTCATCATAACGGTATCTGTTTTGTTCATGATCTGCTAACTCCAGTTCAGGTTTAAAATCATTATTTTCTTCAGTACTTGCATCCACTTCCATATCATCTAGGATGTCTAAACTTCCAGAAATGTCATTGAAAGAAGCCTCCATTTTCTCTTGAACTCTTTGTTGAGCTCGTTGTTGCGCTTCTCGTCTAACTTCATTTCTTCTTAATGCAGATGTTGTAGCTCGATCAATTGGTCCCAGTTGATTTCTGCGTTCTTTTTGTCCTATGAAAGATTCCCATTCTTGGACTGGAATTCTTTCGATACACCTGCACTGTGGCCTTTCTCTTTTTTTGTTATAGCAATCGCAACTGCATACGTCAAACATATCATCAAACATTGAGAACTTTGTGAAGAATTTCTCCTTTCTTCTGTTTTGGGGTATTTTATTTAATTTAAATGCTGACATCATCAGTCGGCATACTTTCATGAACATACCTTCTGTACTAATGGTAGGAAATGAAAATCGGTTCCAGATGACTTCAATATCAGTAGTGACAATCCTGTAACATTCGTTGGCACTACATGAACCTTTACCCTCAGCATCTTTTATTTGCCGAACAAAAAAACAGTGCCTCACTACATCAGCTTTTGAAGGTATCATGGCAGGTGGAAATCTAGTTGGCTGGCCAAAAGCAGAATTAGTCGTCTTGCTACGTGTGGCTATTTTTTAAGAGACAAATACATAAATCATAAATCTATATCATCTGAAAAGAAAAAACATGATTAGAAAGCTGATCACACAATATATAGCATATAAGTAAGTCAAAGGAAAATGATAACAAGGGCTCCTCAAATGGGTAAACGGGGTACTTTGTACGACCCCTAGGGGGATAGCACAGTGCTTATTTTTTTAATTTAATGATAAGGACATTAAGTGGAAATCCATGCATTGCGTGGCTTTTGGATATATTATTATTTTTGTGTTTCGACCCACCCTATTATATATATATATATATATATATATATATATATATATATATATATATATATATATATATATAATATATATATATAATATATATATATATATAAAATGAACAATGAATAATTCCTATATTCTTATATTCATTCATATAATTCTTACATTCATTCATATAATTCTTACATTCATTCATATAATTCTTACATTCATTCATATAATTCTTACATTCATTCATATAATTCTTACATTTATTCGTATAATTCTTACATTCATTCGTATAATTCTTATATTCATTCGTATAATTCGTATATTTATATAATTCGTATATTTATATAATTCGTATATTTATATTCTTATATTCATTTTTACATATAGAGGTCAAATTCGCATATCACTGACGAAGTTCGGATAAAATTTTTGATTCGCTTTCTATTTTCTTTCTGCTGAATAATTGGTGAATTATTTCTTTTTAAATTACTTAATAATTTTTTTAGATTTAGCTTAATAATGTAATCTTGTTAAATTCTGAAATGTTCGTTTTCTGTATACAGTCTCTCTCCGTTGTAAAAGACGAAGTCATGTCTTGCTTAACTTTAATTTTAAATCTTAAGCATTTAATTTTTGCTCATGCATGTTTAATTGTAATTCATAATAAAATACATATTTCAGTTTCTATTTTTAGTTAACTCTGCAGATTATGATAACATCAGATCTGTCAATATGCGGTTTAAAACAAAAATATGGCTTCATCTTCAAATATCTTGCTTATCAGTCTAGACATTGCTACAGCTAAAATATTTCCTTGTCTTTAAATATTTTGCAAAGTAAATCAGTCTATTGAGAATTAAAAACAAACACAGATCAACATTAAATAATAATGATGTCATTAAAAATTTCAGTATATAAGCCCATAAAATTTCTCCAGTGTTCATTCTGATTGTCTGATCTGACTTAGAGGCTGAGCATTACCTGTAACATTTTAGCAGTAAACTACAGTAAGAGAATATTTATGTCTTCCCCTTCAAACCTTGTTTTCTTCAGAGAACTTAGTCTTAAAATAAAGTTTAATGTAAAAACTAAAATATTGATAGGATTCTTTTTGTCGACTAGTGTAATATTGTGTAGCTGAAAAACGTAATTTCTCATACATCTGGCTGCTTGTATTGCTCGACCATTTGTGACAAAGGGGGAGAGGGGGTCCAAAAATTCGAAATTTTGCGTGACATCATTTATGGACGATCCCTCAACATTTCAATTAGCTCACGAATCACTTAAATTTTAAATGCAGATTTACAGATTTTACTTGGTCACAAAGCAGTTAAATTTCAAATACAACTTGTCACATTTTTTTACCTATCATAGCTTCCGATGCGTAGCTAAAAAGTTTGATTTCTTCATTCTTTTCTAAATTTTTTGACCAACTTGATTTTCTTCATTTCACAAAAGTGTATGAAACTCTGTAAAATCGTGTTGGGACTTGGTTTACTTGCAGACTTTAATGATGGGGAAGGGCACCAATCCACGCTTCTATAAAATTTTATATTTTTCTAATAGCCAGAAAAGCAGATAAAAAATTCGCGAAAGAAAACAACCATCAAAATTTTGAGTTTTACGTCCCAAGACCAATGGGCCAAAATCTTGAAATTTAAATTTTTTGGGGGGGAAAATTGGGATAATTTTTTTAGGACACCCGATCTAAAAAACAGTTGCTAAAAACACTCCGGGGATCCCAGAGGGTGTTGTTACCAAGTTTCATGAAAATTGGTCCAGCTGTTTGAGCCTGAAAAGGAGATGGACGGACAGACAGACGAACAGATCTACGGATCTACAGAAGCTAAGGCTAACAAAGACCCTAAGATTCACTCTAAGGTTAGCCCGAGAGAAAGAAGAGAGTAGGGGATTAAAAGAAGAGAATAGGGACTTAAAAGAAGGGAATAAGGGGTTAAGTAAGTAGCAAAAACTATCATTCGTGGGTTAACATTCATTCAGAAAAAGAACGAGAAAGACTCACCATCATCATCTTCCGGCCACTGCCGACAAGTTTGAAAAATAGTCGAAGAGAATAGGAAAGAGGTGAAGATGAAAAGAAGTAAAATAAGAACGCTTACAAACCATGCAAACACAGTCTTAACTCAAAGAAACACTGTCATAGCATGCAAACTACAGACATGCAAGTAAAGTAAGTTCGTGTTAGTCTATTTTTTTCTTTAATATAAATTTATCGCTGGCATGTCACAAGCTGGCATCCATCGTCAACAGATTCAAACCTCGACTATCACCTCCAGAGCTCCTGTTGCTAATTATTTTATTATTTTAAAGGACGTCCAAATTTTTAAAATGCCTATCTAAACGGTTTTTAAACATATTAACGCTGGTAGAGTTCACGACGGACGCGGGAAGATTATTCCATTTATCAATTAATTTAAACGTAAAATAGTTTTTAGCGATGTTAGTAATGAAACGCCTACCACGTAATTTAAATCCGTTATTACGAGTAGATGACAAAGCATTTGTTTGTAGTATGTGAGGAAGGACTGCAAAGAATGGTGAATAACTTGACAACAACGGCGGAAGAATTCGGAATGAGAATTAATGAGACCAAGACAAAGGTAATGAAAATTGCAAGAAGGAAAGGAGCACAAATGAACTAACGATAGGAAATCATACCTTAGAAGAAGCTGAGCAGTTTAAATATCTGGGAAGTTTATTAACCAACAATGGAGATTGTAATAAGGAAGTAAGATCTAGAATTGGTATGAGTAAGGTAGCTTTTGAGAGACAGAAAAGACTACTTACAGGTAAACTCAACTTGAAGCTGAAGAAAAGGTTAGTAAAAAGCTTGATATGGAGTGTGGTACTGTTTGGAGCAGAAACATGGACACTGAAAACAACTGAAAAGAAACTCTTGGAAAGTTTTGAAATGTGGATTTGGAGAAGAATGCTAAAGATAAGCTGGAGGGAACACCAAAGTAATGAGGAAGTACTGCAACAGGTGAGGGAGGAAAGAAGACTCATTAAGGTGATAGAGAAAGACAGAAGAAATGGATCGGACATGTGTTGAGAGGAGAAGGATTGTTGAAGGAGGTGATAGAGGGTAGATATGAAGGTAGAAGGACGAGGGGAAGGAAAAGGAAAGCAGTGCTGGATGACTTGAAGGCAGGCAGGAGATATCATGAGATGAAACTCACGATAGAACACTTTCGCGGGACACATGAGTTGGACCTGCCTGATAGGCAGAACACGATGGATGGATGGATGGATTACGAGTATTGCTATTATCGAAAATGAACAATTTGTCAAAATTTACGTTATCGATTTTATTAACGATTTTGAAAACTTCAATAAGCTTCCCCCACCCTTAATTTCCTAGTCTCGAGTGAATGCAAGTCTAACTCTTTAATCCTATCTTCGTAAGACTTGTTGCGTAGTGACGGAATTAGTTTCGTGGTGAGCCGCTGAACCCTTTCCAACCTATCAATATCCTCACGCAAATAAGGGCACCAAAACTGAACGGCATATTCTAAGTGAGGCCTGACTAGGGACTTGTGAAGGGGCAATATAATATTCTTCGATTTAAATTTGAAATTATGCGCTATGAAGCCTAACATCCTATTAGCTTTTGCGCAAGACTCCAGGCACTGGTTCATAACTTTTAAATCCTTAGATACGCGTACGCCTCAGTCTACTTCCTCGTCAACGCTCGCTAACTATCATCCATCGTGTACGTGTAATTATTGTTACGAGAACCTATATGCAGAAACTTTACATTTGTCTACGTTAAATTGTATCTGCCACTTATCTGTCCACTCCATAATCCTATTTATATCGTCTTGGAGCCTATTTCTATCGTCCACGTTAAGGACTTTACCGCCTATTTTAGTATCGTCCGCAAATTTTGACACGTTACTGGTCAAGCCTATATCCAGAGATGGGCAGTATCTTGTATCTTAAGATACAAAAAGTATCTAAGATACAAGATACGTATCTGAGATACGTATCTTAGATACTTTATTTTTGGAGGATCTTGAGAAGTATCTAAGATACATTTTGTCATGTAGCTTGTATCCCGGGACACACTTTCAAAGATACTTTCATAAGATACTTTTTAAATAGAGACGCTAATAACTATTCATGAAATATGATCATATCTGACACACGTTGAAGCAGGCCGGCGATTGCTGTTACATGTTTGTACATGAATACTACCGTTGCGCTGCGCGCACAGTCTCGGCACCGACGTACTCAGGTTTCATCTTGTATCCCGCGGTTTTAACTTGTTTTAACATGATTAAAAATCAGGAATTATACATATATTTGCTTATTCCTGCAGATATATTTATTATGAGGGAAACTTTATTTTTTCTTCGTGAGTCTAACTGAGCATACCTGTATTAACAATTTATTTGAAATACATAAATTGAAAAAGTGTGGTTTATTTTATTTTTCCATACCTAAAAATTTTCAGGATTATTTATACATATTTACTTTGTGCGTTCCTTTTAGTTATATCACTATATGAATATTGAGATATTAAGTACCATTGATTTGGCATTTATTTATATCCAGAAAATATAATAATAAACAATTGAATGAGACAACTCGTGCGCTCATGGCGCACCAGGTGAAACTAAACTCAAATAATTATTCTTTCAAAAGTATCTTGTATCTTAAAAATGTATCTTGTATCTGTAACTTGTATCTCTATCTTGAAGATACATTTTTTTCGAGTATCTTGTATCTGTATCTCAGATACATTTTTGTTGGGTATCTTGTATCTGTATCTCAGATACAATTTCCAAGTATCTTGCCCATCACTGCCTATATCTATGTCGTTAATGTAGATTACGAATAGCAATGGGCCTAACATTGAACCCTGAGGGACACCGCTACCTACATCCAGCCACCCCGATTCCCTACCATTAACAACGACCCTCTGTCCTGGCACGAAGCCATTCCTCTAACTAGTTAGCTACCTGACCGCGTATACCGTGCGCTTAAACCTTCGCAATTAATCTTCTATGCGGAACTGTATCGAAGGCTTTTTTAAAGTCTAAATAAATAACGTCAGTCGCTCTATGCCTATCGTATTCGTGCACTATTTCATTATAAAATTCTAACAAATTAGTTAAACAAGATTTATGGCGTCGAAACTCATGCTGACTGCTATTAATCAAATCGCGACTTTCTAAGTGATCGACGATACGATCCCTAACTACAGATTTCGTAAGTTTACCGACAAATGACGTTAAGCTAATAGGACTATAATTACCAGCTACTGTGCGGTCGCCTTTTTCGAAAATGGGCGTAATGTTAGCTAATTTGATAATCCCGGCTTCCAGTGACTTAAAAATTTTTGTTAATGGGCCTACGATAACGTCTTTCAAATCTTTCACATGTCTAGGATAAAGCGCGACAGGGCCTGGAGCCTTGCTAACTTTTAGCTTATCGATATAATGCACAATCTCACCCTCGTAAACAGTTATTTCATTCAAAATAGTCTCGCTACTAAATGGAACGATATCGTCCACGTCGGGGGCATTATTTACGTCTTCTACGATAAAAACTGTCGCAAAAAGTTGCTGAAAATACCCGTCATCGCCTGATCGTCGGAAGCCAAAGCGCCGTTAGCGTCCACTAGAGGGCCTATTTTATCTTTTATCGGTTTACGATTATTGACGTAGTCAAAAAACTTTTTCAGATTATGTTTACTATCCGCAGCTATAAGTATCTCTAAATTACGCTTAGCATTCCTAACAGATCTTTTAACCTGACGTCTAAGCTCGATATATCTACTAAAGTTAGCTACCGTGCCATTGCGCTTATTAAGTCTATACGCTCTGTTACGCTGGTTTATGAACTCACCTATTTCCCTAGTTCACCACTTGGGCCTACCATGATTTCTGGTGCGGTTGGGCCTACGCGGAATAAACTCCCTTTCGATATTTCAAAAACTTTTTTTAAACGCCCCCCAATGAAAATTTGCGTCATTACCCATAAATAAATTATCCCAGTCCACTACTCTCATCCTATCCGCAGAACTATTAAAATTAGCCCTAGGAAAATCAGGGACTTCTATTACGTTACTATCCTTACTGTTTTCTATCAGTAGCTTAAACCTAATAATTTGGTGATCACTACATCCCAAACTCTCACCAACTTCCAAACTTTCGACTATATTTTCGTCGATGATATTATTATATTATTATTATTATTATTATTATTATTATATTATTAATCTAATTTAACCATATGTACAGTCCACTGCAACGGTCGCGCTCCATCCATGTATAGCCCTCTCCGAGATGTGGGAGCAATGCAGTGGTGGGAGAGGGAGAAGCAGAAGGAAAGAGGGGGGGGCAGGGGTGATAGGGGTAGCATCCGGTCAGAACGATAGGTTGGTGTTGTTTAGCCGATCAACCCACCCTGATCGAGCAAGCCGGCGGCACGCAGGTAACCGATCGCCCTCTCCGGAGTGGACCAGAGGTTCAGCGCACTAGTGATGTTGTGTAGTGTTCGTTGTTGTGCTAGAGCGGTACAGTCTGTTATAATGTGTTCAATTGTTTGTGGTGTGTCCTGGCACAGGTGGCAGGTGTCGTTTATGGAGTTGTCTAGTCTGTGTTTATATGTCCGTAAGTTGGGGTGATGTCCACATCGGAATCGTGCTAAGTTAACTCGATCCGATCTGCTCAGGCTGATCTCTGACCTGTTAATGGGTGGCGGCTTCGCACCTAGGACAGCATTCGGACCGAGTCGTGTCAGTGCTTTGTGGGTTAGGTGTGTGTGTGTGTTTTCTGTACTGTGTGATGTCTGTGGGGCGTGGTATGGAATGGAGTATTTGGTTATAATGTCTCTCTGGTGTTACCTTAATGGTGCGAGGTGTTGGTGCATGATTGTACATGTAATGGCAAGGGTGTGTGGGTTAGTTGTCGCTGCTGCCATGAATTGTGTTCCCCTCATGTCTAAATGTTCCCTAACTTTCAGTATTTTTGTTTCTGTGTAGGTGTTCTATTGGTGTTGTTTGAGTGCATCCTGTAATGATACGAAGTGCGTTTTGTATTGTCTGTAAGGTGTTTAAGTGTGTGTTTGAGATAATGGGTGCCCAACATGGGCTAGCATAGTCCATAACTGAGCGAATATATTGTTTGTATATGAGTGATGTTGTTTCCTGCTGGTGTCCAAAGTTTGTACCTGTTAGTACCCTAAGCGTGTTAAATCTTGACATACATTTGTTTTTAATGTCCTGAATGTGGTTTGCAAAAGATAATGATGTGTTGTATGTGACCCCAAGTATTTTGGTCCTGTGAGTGTGTGGAATGTTGATGTTGTGTAGTGTAAGCTGTGGAATTACATGGTGTTCTTTTGTGTTGCTTGTAAGCAAGGTGATCGTTGATTTTGTGGGCGCTACTTTGAGTCTATTGTGTGTGAGCCAGTCTTGTATACTGTTTATGTAAGTTTGTAGTTATTTGTAGCGGTGTCGATGTTGTTATGGGTGGCTGTTAGAGTGATGTCATCTGCATATGATGATAAGGTAAGCTTGTTATTTATGGGTGTTGGAATGTCATGCATGTATAAATTGAACAGTGTTGGTGAGAGAACAGAGCCTTGAGAGACCCCATTCGGAAAAAGCTTGTTTTTGGATGATTTGCCATTAAATGTGACATGTGAGTATCTTCCTGAAAGATAGTTGCTCAGCCACCTTTTGGTGCTATTGTGCATGTTTGTGTTGAGTACTTTGTTTATGAGAGGGAAGCGTGGGATAGCATCAAATGCTTTACTAATTCTATTGTTGCTAATAGTGTACGTTGAGCTGGTCGTCTGGAGTTGATGCCATCCATGATGTGCTGAGTGAGGTTAGTGAGTAATGTCGTGGTTGAGTGGTGAGGTCTGAATCCATGTTGACTAGGCGATAGTGGTATGTGTGGGTTCGTGAGTTGTAAGATTAGTCTTTCTGTTACTTTGGAAGGTGTGCATAGTAAAGTGATGGGTCTATAGGAAGCTGGTTCTGTTGGATTTTTGTTTGGTGTGAGTAGTGTAATAATTTTACCTTGTTTCCATATGTCAGGAATAATACAGTGTTGGTATGAATATGTGCTGATATTTGTGAGAGCTAGTATTCCTTGAGAGCCCAAGTGTTTAAGGTGTACAGTATGTTAGATATGTTGTCTGGTCCAGTAGCCTTCGAATTCTTAATGTTTTTGATGATGTTGGTGGTCTGGTCTGTATTGAAGGGTGTAATGGTCGTGTCGAATCTGTAGGTTTTCTTGTGTCTGGCTGTTTGTCTGTCTGCGTGTTTCTGGTTGTTGTGTCTGTTTAAGTGACTTATCTTTGCGTAGTGATTAACTAGAATGTTAGCTTGTTGTGTATATGTTGGGATATTATTTTGGCTGCGACAGATAGCCGCGTGTGAGGTGTGAATGCCGCTGTTAGAGTGGGTAATGCTGTTTATAGTCTTGTATAGCCTGGATGTATCTGTGGAATGGTTTAGTGTTGTTATGAATTCCCTGAATGTTTCTGTTTGTTTTTCTTTGAGTTTGTTGTTTATTTTTGTGTTGAGCTGTTGTATCTGCTGTTTTATGGCTTCTGTGTGTGGTGTTTGTGTGTTATATTTGAGGTTGTTACGTTGCCTTATGAGGTGGGCTATTTCTCTAGTGTAATTTGGGTTGTATTTCCTAATGTTGCCCTTGGGTATGTATTTGTTTGCATTATTGATGATCTGATTAAATGTCTTGAGTGTTGTATTGATGTTTATGATGGGTGTGCTATTTAATGTGGTGAATTGTTCCTCAGTCTGTATTTTGAACTGTTCCCGATAGGTGGATATCGTGTGTGTGTGTGTGTGTGTGTGTGTGTGTGTGTAAATACTCCCACAGTTTATTTTTTATCCTTGAAACACTGCTCTATACACCGCTATCACATATGCTTTCCATCAGTTTCCAATGCAACGTATAAAATAGATAATATTCTTAAATACAAAGTACAAAGTATACAAAGTATGTAATAGTAATATTGTTGCAATCTACTATAATTTATACAGAAAAGGAAAGGGACACTTCTTCACTAGTAAAAAAAAATCACGTTTAACTCAGTTATTATGGTATACCTAAATATAAGAAATGGTTTAAAGTAGGGTAAAAGGGAAACGACTTATAGCTCGTACATGGTAGTGACGTAACTTGGACGGCCCAACCCAGACAATAAGAGGTATGCCCGCCAACACAATTGGCAAGGAGTGGACACATGACCTGCAACGTGTGGGGATGGGTGCACCTGTACGCCATTGGAGAGCTGGCATAAATTAACGGGAGGTTTACAGCCGACCAGTATTTAGAGATACTGGAGTAGGTGATGCTGTCAACCGTAAGGACATACGCTTTGCCCCATCCTGAGCGGATTACATTTATGCAGGTAAGTAGTACCGTACAGCTAAATTATTTTCATTACACAGAATATGCTTTCAAGAAAATGACTTAATTAAGGTCAAGCAGTGTATATTTTAAGGTAATATGATTAAAAGAGGACATTAGTAAATGTAGTTTTAAATGTAATTTTAAATGTATCTTTATTTTTATTTATTTATTTATTTTTGCGTCCTCTTAGGCAACTTAAAAAATATGGATGAAATATGAACTCTCAAGTTTTGCTAATTTCTTTTTACAGAATAACTGCCCTGTTCATACTGCTACGATCATCAGATGGTGATTTCAGGAACGAGATGTCGAGCTGCTGAACTGGCCCAACACGGGTGTGACCAAAATCCCATTGAAAATGTGTGGGCAAATGTGGTTAATGCTTGGGAGCCTGGGCAGGAGCGGATATCTGGGTACCTACTGGAACACACCATGGCAGAGTGGGAACTTTTCCGCACGAACCCACAAATCATCTACAATCACGTGTCATCTGTTCCAAATAGGCTACGAGAGGTCATTAATAATGGTGGCCGGACAGTTCGCTACTGGACATTTCGCTCCCGGTCATTTCGCTACCGTTCAATTCGTACCGGTCTTTTTGTTACCAGGTTATTTCGCTACCAGATCATTACGATACCTGAGAATTTTAACAATGGAGGATGGACCAAAGTAGTATGGCCAAAATGTTCGCGTGCATATGCAATAGCAATGTTGATCTATGTTGCAAACGGGGAGTATGTTGCAAAGGGGGTGGGGTAACCCCAAAAAATTGTATGAAGGGGTGGAGGTAATGGGGGAGGGGTTACAAAACAAAGGGGTGGGGGTAACCCCCGAGTTGCATGAAGAGGGGAGCTTTGGGGAGAGGGAAGAAAGAAGAAGGTAAACCCTAACTTTGGGAGAGAAAAACAGGCAACACGTGGAACTCACCGCCAGAGTCAAACAGAAACCGCTAAGCTACCAGGAAGGCCTCAACTCAAGATAGTGCTGGTAATAATAATGATAATAATAATAATTCAGGAATTAGAGCAATGGGTCGCATTCATATGACATGAAAGCCGTGCAACCCACAGTATAGGATAATGATTAAATGAAGCCCTACTCTGACTTATAACACACCCTGTACAGAACATTTGCGTTGTGGAATTCTTTCAAATAAAAGTCTAGTAAAAGAATGAAATAATTATTTGGATTTTTTGTAGGATTTAAAACCTACTTAAACTACATTTTATTTCTCATTTAATAGGGTTATATATATATATATATATATATATATATATATATATATATATATATATATATATGCGCTTACTCTCATATTATATTGAACTGTATATTATCTGAAATTCAAACATTCTATCAGCGAGGTTAAGCGACGTTAGGTCTGATTAATAGTTCGATGGTTGATCGTCCTCCTGATTCAGATGATGTAGCGACCCGTGGTTCAGATTTCCACATAAAGCTAAAGTTTCTTTGCATCATATAACCGTATATTTGTTACGAAAGAGATTAAATAACCCTCGAACAATGTATCAGCTTTCTTCTTGTTTTTAAAAATCTTATATAACAATAACAAATACATTCAGAGCTTCTGAAAACTGAAAAAATCTGCGGAATGAATAATCCAAATTTGATAAAGACACCTTCATTATTCGTGTCCAAACAGAACTTCAATGCCCAAAGCGTGGGTCCGTTACTTTGGCTCTACGACAACTGATTGGTACACACACATGACATAGGAACGCCCAGTTACAGTGACATCCAATCAACAAGCTTAAAGGATGCTACAGTCGGGAATCATACATATAAAAGGAAGTATTTTCAGCTGGAACTCTCAGCAGTTATTTTACCAGCGAATAATCACACATTTCCTCCGTCATGGACACTTCCAGTCAGTCACAACAAACTTTACAGTTTACTGGAGCTATATGAAGATGGAGACACTGACGCGGTGGCCACAATTAGTCTTTCTAACGCATCCGATCGGGACGGATTATTTTCAACGCAAACCGTTGCTGACATTTGCAATGATGAACTGTTTGATACAGCACAAGGATCTACAATTGAAATGTAAGTATAAAATTTTATGTACATGTATTTCTATTTTATTTTTTTGTGGCCTATATTTAGTCGCGAACTTGTTATTTATTTTAGTGTGTCCTGAGAATGTCATTAGGCGAAAGCTCTTGAGCACCATTCGGTGCTTCCTTCGTGGTTATTTTCATCATATATATATATATTATATATATTAATATATATATATTAATATATATATATACTATATATATATATATATATATATATATATATATATATATATATATATATATATATATATATATATGGAGGGACTGTAATAATATATTGTCAACTCATTACACTTTGTTGTAAACTGTTTCATTAAAATGGCAGGTGTCCTCATTTTTAAACTATAGATTAGTTTCAATTAATAATAAGCAATTAATGTAATTAATAATTAATATTTTAGAAAAGACCTTCAATATTATCGTAAAAGTCCTGTTCTGATATTTCTATTAATTAATTTTATAGAAATCCATAATTGAAATGTGAAGTTATTCGTCATTTTCTCTTAATTGGACCACAAACTACGAACTTCCCTGAGTGGTTCGAAGGTAATTGAGGCTTCATCTTGTAACTCCTGTAACTCTTTCATATATATACTGTATATATACTTACTTTTGTTTACTTTTGTTGAGTTTGAACGACGGTTCAGGATCGACCTGCGGTCGACCCCTCTGCAGCATCCCGCCTCATTTGCTGGATTTAGTGAAGGAGGGAATTGCTGTCTGATCTCCTCCTTCCCTCGTAGCCAGCCACGCACGGCTGGTCAGGGATTTTGCACAGGTTCTTGAGGTTATTTAGGTCGGTGTGCTGGAGATTCATCACTTCTTTTTGAAGGGCATTCAAAAGCTTTGGGCCCCGCATTCTGAGTGTATTTTCCATCCTCTTTTTCATGGCTCCTTGTCCCACCGCAGCTGGGACCGTACAAAATCTGCCTCTTCTCTCATTCCAGTTTATTTCTATTTCATTTCTAAGGTTAGGGACAGAGCCCTCAAGTATTTTCCATATGTATATTATTGTGTACCGCTCGCGCCCTTTCGAGAGAGTAGCGTTCCAGGGATTGTAGTCGAGACCAGTAGTCTTCACCTTCCGTTTCCTCTATCTTAGACGTAAATGTCCTTTGTATAAGTTCAATGTTCGCAATGTCTCGTTTTCTGTGTGGGCTTGTGAGTACTGAACAGTATTCAATTATTGGTAGGACTAGACTCTTCCATAATTTGAGCATGATGTTTGCTTTTCTGCTGCGGAAACTCCTCCAGATGATTCCCATTATTTTTCCAGCCGTTGTGATTTTGATTTTATAGTGTTCTAAATTCTGCATCCGACGACATTATTACTCTAAGATCCCTGACTTGTGGATTTGGTGTTATCTGTTTGGCTTACATAGTTTTGTACCCTTTTTCCTGTAGCTCTTTGTCATTACCATATCTTAGAAGTTGGAATTCTGCCCATTGGAATAATGTTTCAATATCGTTTTGTAACTTCCTCATGTCACCTTCGTTCAATATTCCTTACATATCTTTGTGTCATCTGCGAAGCATGATACAATACTCTCTTTAATATCTGCATCAATATCTGCAATCATTATTATGAACAGCAAGGGAGCTAATACTGTCCCTTGTGGGACAGAGCTCACGACTTCTGAGACTTCCGATTTAACTCCGTTTACCACCACTCTTTGCGTTCTTTGCGTCAAGAAATTAAATATCCACCTTCCTAGCTTTCCAGTAATATATATATATATATATATATATATATATATATATATGTTGTAGGCAAAGAGCGGGAATCATATTAAATATTATAATAATCAAGATTCTTTTGCACGTGTTAATTATTTTTACAAAATCCATAATAATCACATTTTGAAGTATAAAGCTATCTGTCATTGTCTCGGGTCCCAGTGTCGGCAGTCTGTGCCCAGCTATTCATTCGTCCTCACAATAAAGAATGTATCAGAGTATATGTGAATGAATAGACTTACTGCTTATTATTATTCTGCATTTTCTCTTAAAGGGGACTAAAATTTCTACTTTACATATATATTCCGTATTTATTTCAACTAACTCGAATGATATAGCCGCGTCGACAGACGATCCCTGCAAATTAAAGTATCTGTTTTAGGACTACTAAAGTTGATATTTATGAGTATATATATATATATATATATATATATATATATATATATATATATATATATAATATATATACTCTGTGTGAATTTTTGATGAAAAACAAATGGATTTTTATTATTATTAAAAAAGATTCGGAAAAATGTATGAACTAATTAAATTAATTTAAAAATTTCTGTCTACAACCGTATTCTTTCTCCTTAAAAGACCGATGAGGAGCTAAATCGTGTTATAGAATCTTTTCGTAATAGTTTTGAAGAAACGCAAGTTGTGGACAGTGACTTGTATAGGGAGGTTGAAGTATCGCAGCAGTGACTGTCGTATCATCGACGAAGTAATGTAAGTTTTTTCTTTTTCTTGTGTTTCGGGTAAGAACAAGACGCAGTGCATTTTCAGCAATTTATTAAATGGTAGAATCATAAGGAATGTTTTATAAAATAGTAGTTTATATATTCAACTTAAATTAGTTACAGAATTAGCATCCATTACATTTTAAATAAGGTACAGAGCACAAAACTAACATTATTGGAGATAGCTTATATTTTACACAATATTGTCGAAATTACTCGTTACATTATATATATATATATATATATATATATATATATATATATATATATATATATGGGATGAATTTCACAATAAAACGTGAAATGAATGAATGCGGCAAACCCACAAGGAAAAAGAAAAACGATTCCAAGGCCTTTCGTGTATTCAAAGCTACACCTCGTCCCTGACGAGGTGTAGCTTTGAATACACGAAAGGCCTTGGAATCGTTTTTCTTTTTCCTTGTGGATTTGCAGCATATATATATATATATATATATATATATATATATATATATATACACGTAAAACATCACACAATACATATAATGCGCACAAACGGAAAACGTTTTTATCTGCCTGCATACCAACTCATTCCGCTCAGTGTGACGGGTCGAATAATTTTAAAAAAATTATAAATTCCTTTCCACGTGCCATGTGTAAGAGAAATGAAAGGCGGTACATGCCGCAAGTATCACTAAAGTATCCCTGGAATAGGTAAGGATTCCAGACAATTTCGGGGATATGCATCTGTTGGAGAACAATCTAGTTATTTTCGCCGCAGGACTTTTGGCCGCCGGACTTTTCGCCGCAGGACATTTCGCCGTAGGAATTTTCGCCGCAAGGAATTTTCGCAGCAAGGAATTTTCGCTGCAAAATATATAATTTGTGTAGATATATAAATATAAGCCAACCTAACCTAACCTAACAGTGCATTCATTTTAAAATTAACTTTCTATTTTCATTTATCGTTTAATTAATTTCACTGTTTTAATTTTTTATACACCGTTTTATTTATTATTTTCCATTAAAAATTTAAATTATTTTTTATTTTTTATTTTTTAAAAATTAACTTTCTATTTTCATTTATCGTTTAATTAATTTCACTGCTTTAACTTTTTATACAGTTTTATTTATTATTTTCCATTAAAAATGTAAATTATTTTTTATTTTTTATTTTTTAAAAATTCTTTTGCAGCGGCGAAAATTCCTTGCGGAGAAAAGTCCTGCGGCGAAAGTTCCGAACGCGGTTGGAGAAATTTTACAGTAATAGAGTCATTCCAAGGATGAGTCCCCATCGAGTTAAAATAGTACATTCTTTCCCTATTTTTAAAGTAGATAGCTATCGAATGGATCCCTTCGCCACCAATAACATGTCTCTCGTAGTTGTTAATTTCAACGTTTCATTCTTCGCAAACACCGATAAATTTGGAGCGTGTGATTCGATCAGTGACTACACTCCTGAGTCTGTCAATTTCTATTAGGGCTTGTGATTCGAGGTATACCAGTACACTAATAGGGGCGTCTAGCGGCTTGGCGAATTCCAATCTGACTGAGATGTTCCCGCTTTGTTGTGGACTTAAGTGTGTATTTACACTTCCAGATAAGTCAGGTGTGATGTCAAACGGATTGTAGTGAATATGTTTATTATTATTATAATTTATTATTTCTTTATTTACTTCCATTTCTCTTCTCCCATTTATCATTCTTTTTGCACGCTTTCACTCGCTTTTCGCATACTGTATAAATAAAGTAGCCGGCCTGAGTGGAAAAACCGTTAGACAATGCAAAGGGAGACTGGGTTAATTATTACTCTTCATTACAATTTTTACTACTTTATTATTGCCGAAACAGACTTAGTTAAACGGGGTAATGCGAGGGGGGATTTAACTATAATACTTAAGACGAGAGAAACATAAAAGAATCTAAATTCACAATTTACATTCTAACACGAAAGTGCACCTTCGTAAACGCGAGGCGGGCAGATGACTAGCTATTTTTGGGTACCCCTCTCTCGCTTGTTTTCAGGCGTTGTGTTGCCAATTCGTATTTTATAATTTCAATAAACTTATAACCAAAACATTCTAATTACTGTAAATATAATTACAATATAAACAACCATAATTTATCGTAATTTAATTTATTTAATATTATTATCTTTTAATTTCTTATAACCAAAACATCCTAATTTTTAATTAGACATTGCTACACTTACATCACCCCTTTGAAAATAAGTTTTACACTAGGAAAACTTATTAATAACGTTTAATAAATTTATTTATTTATTCAACAAATTTATTTTGCAATTTTTTTTTCTTTAACAAAATTCAAGTTAGAGATAGACAAGAAATCATTAGAATTACAAATTCCACACATCAGATATTTTGTATCGTTTTATAAAAATCGAAAACAAACTATAATTTTCACAACATTTGCATAAAATAACATTTCACACTAATAATCAAATTTACAACCTGTAATGACTCTATAACGTGCCAAAAAAAATAACAAAATTTTCTTAACATTGGTTACAAATTTCAAGTTCATAATCTACTCCACCGATTCCTCATGAAAGATCGCTTTACATTCGAAACAATTATGTATACAATTATAGTTACTCTCAGGGCAACCTAGAAAAAATAAGAAAACGTTTATATAAAATACTGACCAGAGCGCACATACTATTTCACGAAAAACACAACAAATATGGGCAATAATCGCACCCTTTCACTTATAATTTCATTACATAATAATCAGTACATTAATAGCTGGACGTTGTTTAGATCGCAATCCGCACGCTGACAACGGACTTCTTCAATTTTCAATCGCAGCTCCTGCTCACTTCGCTAGAATGCAAGGGATTGCATCACCATGCAACAGGTCAGCACGCTTTAGGTTAGTTCCGCTCTCTCTCCAAATGGCGAAAAAAAACAAACAAGAGACGTCCAATTCTAAAACGATCAGGGAGGGAGAACCACGCACCGGAATTGGACGGAATTTGCAATTCTAGAAGTCGATGAATCAACTCGCCTGTCTCATCTCAACTTTTGTCGGTGAACGCTGCTCTTCCTACGTCCAGCTGAAAGACTCTACTGGCAATAATGAAACGATCACTTCGCCGTAGGCCGTTTCCCAACGAACCTACTGTATGTCTATGGAGAGTAAAGCCTGAGACACTCGTTCAAGCTCTCGTTTTCCTACCGAGTGCTAAAACACATATTTAGCGAAGCATCGAGCAGCGTGACCAGCTACTTCCCGAAAAATACCAGTAGACCATCGAAACTGTCCTGTGCCAAGTCCCTGCACATTCGGTTTCTGTTCTCTGTTCTCTTCTCTTCCGAAACTGTCCTGCACCAAGTCCCTGCGCATTTCGGTTCTCTTCTCTTCTCATCTCTACTCATCTCTTCTCTCATTGGTGATCGATCACCTATCGGGTCGACTAAACTCAATGAATGGAATTTGGATCCAACTTTGCTGCCTCCAAATCGACCTTTTGAAATTTTGAAAAAAAAGTTATTCGAAACGTTTATACTGCTACTGATTATCACTTCATATTTAATTTACCGAATTTTCTCGACAGTTCACTTCGAAACAATAACTACAAATTTGCTCTGGCTAAATTCACGGAAAAAAGACTATTACAAATTTTACCAAATTCACAAAATTTTAATCACAGCCTAGCTACCAATAAGGTCACTTATGGCAGTTACATCGGAGAAGATAAAAAAAAGTCAAAACGCACGAAACAAAATTGTACAGTATAAATATAAAAACGCCCACACATAGCAACCGTTATTATAATTTAACAAATATTATTATTGAAACAACCTTCAGAAATCACATTGATACATTCAAAGACAAAAAGGAACCCCAGAAACTTCATGTAATCAATTCTCTGAAAATCACAAACCCTCTTAACTTTGGGGGAAGCACACTATAGACGCCACAAAAACGTTACTGGCCATTTAAGAAGGCTCCATTTCCGGGTGAACACTCGAGCCAATGTTTCAACTGCATTAGTAAACCCGACTGAAGTTTTAAACAATAACAATTTTCCCAAAACAGTTATTAAAAAATAAAAAAAATAATATTACTACCGAAAATTATTTTAATACATTAATTCCGACTTGAAAAGCTAAATTTCATAGGAATCAAACTCGCAATTCACAAATTACATCTGAGAGACAACTCTCTCCTTCAACACAAAACCCAGTATGGTTTGTAAATCACAAGAATCCTATAATTTATCGTTTCCAAGTGAAATTACAAATTTTACATCGTTATTCTAAATAAGAACAGATAATATGAACCGAAAAATACACGCAACCTACTATGTAAAAAAAAAAAAAAAAAAAAAAAAATCATTGTATAATAAGAGTGTTCGCTTTGTTTGTAAGCGAGCCTCTATAAAAATATTCCTAACCGAATGAAACTGCATTACATCCTGACATAATTTTGTAATATTGTCTATGTAAACGCGCGAACGTAAAAACATTTTTCATTTTTAATACCCAAAATAAAACATTAAACAAAAAAGAAAAACACTCCCTAACAATAAAATCTAATTTCAGACTAAAAATTTTAAACAGCCCTAACCATACAAAATCACTCGGAATTTGTCTTGAAAATGAAGAAAAAAGAAAGATAGACAACAAAACAGCCCACCTACAAAAATTAATGTGTATTAATAAGTATATAAATATATATAATTATATATAATTAATATATAAGTATAAGTTAATATATAAGTATATAATTAATGAGTAAAAAAAAAAACATTAATTTATCGAAAATTTTTACGGAAACAATTTTTCTATTTCAATTAACAAATTTTGCTTATTTTGAAGTCTCATACAATTTATATACGGCAAGCATAATAAACTTAAACAGTCCGAATTGACCCACTATGAATTAGTATCTTTAAGATTATTTTTCGACGTTCATTTTAAAATTAACTTAAACTATAAAGCGAAGCGATACTTAAAATTATACCCCAACTTTCGGCCTTGCCCTAAAAGCCTGTAATTAAACAATAAAATAAGCCTACCATTATATACAGCCAGTCAAAGAATAATCTCAAAAACTACCTAATAAATTCTGAAAATTTTTGTTACTCATTGAATCTCTTATAATGCTACTATATATATATATATATTATATATATTATATATATATATATATATATATCATTACCTAGAAATGCATTTCCAATTTAAGCACAACCTTTTTAAAATCTTACCGTACCGTATAAAAATGCAGGCCACAATCTATTTAAACACTAAAATAATGTAATTCGTATAAATTAAATGTAAAATTTATTTACTAATCATTATCATTATTATTTTCATCACAATTATTACTAATTCAGAAATTGAAACACCAAAAAAAAAACTGTAAACACAAAAAGGTAGGCTGTAAGACAGAGTAAAAGAAAAAGGATGAGTCACCGGCCCGCAATTTTTCAATTTTGAAACTTCTCTCTCCGACCGAAGCAACGAAAACTAAAGAAACAGCGCGAAGAAAGATGGAACAAATGACTCAAATTTCGAATCTAATTTTTTTTGACTCCACATTACAACGGTCTCGACCAGATGACTAAGAGAAATCTTGAGTCAGAGCGTTTTTTTTTTTTTTAAATGTAGACTCCATCTCCATCGAGACGAGGAAAGAAAAACAAACAAATTTTGCCCGCGGAAATTTCGAAGAGACGCTCCTACGAGAAGAATTTGTAAAATAATGGGCGCCATCTTGAATCATCGAATTTTGAAAAAAAGGGAATCAGAATTTGCTTAATTTTATAAATACTCTAAAACGGATAGCGAAACAGAATATCTACTACTTTTCTTCATACGGACAACGTGGAAAAACGCTCGTGATTAATCGAAAGAAACACGCACAAATTTTCAATTTCTATTCATGACACGAGAAAAAAAATGCAAAGAGTGCGTGGGTTGGTATTATTAAATTGATAACAATTTAATAAGGTTAGCTGCCACCAGAATGTAGTGAATATGTTTATTATTATTATAATTCATTATTTCTTTATTTACTTCCATTTCTCTTCTACCATTTATCATTCTCTTTACACGCTTTCACTCGCTTTTCGCATACTGTATAAATAAGGTGGCCGGCCTGAGTGGAAAAACCGTTAGACAATGCAAAGGGAGACTGGGGTTAATTATTACTCTTCATTACACTTTTTACTACTTTATTATTGCCGAAACAGACTTAGTTAAACGGAGTAATGCGAGGGGGGATTTAGCTATAATACTTAAGACGAGACACAAAAGAATCTAAATTCACAATTTACATTCTAACACGAAAGGGCACCTTCATAAACGCGAGGCGGGCCGATGACTAGCTATTTTTGGGTACCTCTCTCTCTCGCTTGTTTTTAGGCGTTGTGTTGCCAATTCGTATTTTATAATTTTAATAAACTTATAACCAAAACATTCTAATTAAATATAAACAACCATAATTTATCGTAATTTAATTTATTTAATATTATTATCTTCTTTTAATTTCTTAAAACCAAAACGTTCTAATTTTTAATTAGACATTACTACAGGATATAGGTTAAATTGATCGATGAATTTTATTTCTGTTACACCAATTCCTAGCTCATTACAGCCACCAGCGATATGAGCAAGATTACTATAAACTCTCAAGCAAAGCGGGAACACAGCGTCTGATGAATAATCCGTTTCCAATGTTCCCCCCAACGCTATGTTGTTGACGTATAAAGTTATAGTTTTGAGGCCAAAATTCTCGAATTTAAGGGCGTTCTTTGTATATTTCCCATTCACAGAAACGTGTTTCTGCATTTCAATTAACCTTTTAGGTAGAGCTCCCAGGGCGATGTTTTCTATCTGTTTCGATGCCAACCCTGCGGGCACCATGTATAGTTTGATCTGTACTCTGTTAATTGGGTATTTTACTGTGGCATGTAGTAAATTTTTTTAAAATTTCTAACTGTTCAGCCAACTTAATTTCACACGGCGTACGCGAAGGTATGTTTCCATAATATGAATCACAACGGGCTTTGCACCCTCTTTTTGATCAGCTCCCAGATTTAAAAAGATCTCAGGATTCGTGCGAGTGAGCTTTATTTTCATATCGACCCCATTCACAAGCAGCTTCCCCTGCAATGTGAAGTCTGTATGGAGGCACCCAAAACATTCGTATATCTTCTTAGAATTTGTAAATTTGTCCTTTATACTGCTTTCTTCTTTAGCCTGATAATAGTCCTCAGCAGTTAAAAAGGTATCCTTCGCTTCTTTTGAAAAGTTGATCACGTTTTCCAGATAGGCTCATAGGTGATGATAATCCGTTCCTGCCGAGATGTTGACCTGATTTAAATACACATCACACTGGCTGAATATGGAGTGTAGAAAGTTTGTTTCGGGAAATACAACGTATTTGTCATCGCAATCCGTTCCATCTGAATGTGCTATACGTAGTTTAGCGTACATGTGCACGCAGTTTGGATCAAAAAAGTAAGGGCCCGAGCTGGGGATCACGAATTCTATAGGAACACTCGGGAAACTAATTGTATTTAACGGATTAATCGTAATAAAGTCACTGTACTCAATATAAACTTGAGGGACAGCTCCGATTTACAACATTGTGAACTACAAGGGTGGATAAAACGTGCCATGACGAGTCAGAAATAGTGCCACCTCTTTCGACAAGTAGTAAGCAAGCTATGATTCATGAGAGTAATGTCCTTAGCTTATATCAGTTAAAAAAAATTATCAACCACCGGTTTCACTCGCTTAGAGCACTTTTTTTATGCCATTTTACGTTTAACGCCACGTGCTGGTAGCCCCTTCTTCTTCTTTTCCGGACAGCCCTCTTCTTCCCACCACCACGCATTTTTCTCTTTGCATCTTGATGATTTCGTCCCGTGTACGCTTTAAGTGCATTTTTAGAGCTTCTTTAGGTCTAGCCCACGCCATTATGCCTTCTACCGTGTTAAAACCTGATTGTAACGCTTTCCTCCCGAGGTATCTGGCACCCCTCTTCAGCATGAGGAAAGCCGTACGTAGTATGGTTGAAAAAATGGATCCAAGCCCACTCCCACGCTGGTATCTCACCCCTCGATAGACTGTGAAAGGCTTTCGTTCCATTATAACTCAGTGCGACGAAAGTGGAGCTTCACTGTTAAGCTCCCACCACCGAATATTGAGATATTGTTTAATAGATTAGTCGCGACATTCACATAATGAGGTTTGTCAAATGTAATGCTCAAGCTGTCCTCTATGATTGGGAATGTGAGCGATACGAAAGCAGGCTCGCTTGAATATCCCCAACAATCTGATGCTCCACGATATTGCTGTAAATATAGCACATGTCTGGGGGTGGATAGCCATCGTCCAATTTCTCCAATTTCAGCTGATACATGAGGATGGACAAATCCTGTTGTGATACTGCGTGAAAGGTATCCCTTTGGGGGGCTGCTCTATATCGCCCGTCGGTTATAATTTTGAACAGCCCTTTGTCTTTAATATTTCTGTTAGCTTGTGATTTTAGGGTCAGTGTGGGCAGGGGTTTCTTTGTTCACGCCGTAAGATTTGAGCTTTTTAAACTAACGTTTAAGTCTCTCACAACATCCTCAGCCGCACCATAGCGGCTCGGGCCTAGTGTTACTATTGTAGTGTAATACCGTGCATCCCCACTACGGGCGGTACGCATGGTTTCATCCCGAGTTACCCCGGCTTTTTCACACTCATCAAGGTTTCTAAGAACCATAAAACGGGTTCTTTATAATCAATACTTAAAAAGAAGTTGTCCAGCTGAATTTCGCATATCCCTACCTCATACGAATCACGACCCAATTCAACGGGCCCATGGAGTTCTGTTACAAAGTTAGCCAGGGTGTTGTCAAGATGTACAGACAGAAAGAGGACGGTATTGTGATGTAGAAATTGCTAGGCGCCATATTGCACACTATTTAAGCTTCATTATTGCATCAGCTTTTATATAGGTGTTGAAGCTTTCTGGGTATCCTAGCAATTTCACCAGGTACATTTTTCTCTTTCCTGAACCTTTGCTGCCTAATATTTTTTCAATTTTAAACACGTTTTTTCCTAAATTAAATGTCACTTTCTGCAACTCCTCGCGGTAAAAGCCTCCTGCGATTTCTTCCCCATTCAAATCTTTAACGTAATACAGCATTATCTCGCCTTTAGGTCTCATAGCCCTAACTTTAAAAATCTCACGTGTCCAACCTTGCTCAAATCCCTTCGCGAATTTATTACCCGAACGCGACAGCCTTACATAATCATTGATTTTGAAATGTGTAGAGGGTGGCATGGTTCTACGAATATCTTTTCTCACCTCACGCTCTGTGTACGGACCTCTTTCTAAAACCTCGTTAGGGATTGTCCCAATCGTGAGTGCAATGGTGTGAACGGTTGTATGATGAGGCCAGTGACTCCAGAATGCCTATATATCTGTATGTGTTTTTATGTGTAAAATATCGATGCATGCGTTCCTTTATGGTACGTTGAACTCTTTCAACTAAAAAGGCCTTATGTATAGAATTGCTAGTGTAGTAGCTGATATTAAACTCTGTCAACATATTCTGAAAAGCTCGGCCTGTAAATTCTTTCCCCATATCCATACAAAAATAGCCTGGAATCCTGTTTTCTTTCAACATCAGCGTTTTGGTAGCTTTAGCAACTGTTTCAGGCGATTTATTTTTCAGGGTAATTAACAGCAGGTATCTAGAGAACACATCTATTAAGAATAGGATGTAGCGGTAGCCATCGTTATACACTGAATACCTTTGCATGTCTGTTAAATCCGCCTGCCAAATAGAAGCCGCTGTTGTCTTGGCTGTTTTAAACCTTTTTCTCACCGGCTTATGAAATGTATAAGTATCATGCTCCTGCAAAAACCTCTCAACATCTTTTTCCCTACTTCATCATTATAAACACCTCTGTACAGTCTATCAAGGCTGTAGGAGGCTGGGCTACAAATGTCATACTAATGTTTTCTTAATATGTTAGCCATTTCGTATTTTAGAGGCACGTGGAGAGGGTTGACCGTTGTTGTTTTGTCTCTTCTTTTTCCTCTTCAGAGATGCTACCGTTGGGGGGTGATGATGTGCTCAGTTGTGGCACATGCGAGGATTGCTCCAAGTCTTTTAACCTGTTCAGATTTCCTAGCAATGTTTTGGGGACATTTATTTGTTGTAGTCTTTCTTTAATATGCTTCCATCCTGATGGTGAGGGCCTATCCCACTTTCTCACCAGATCATGGACGATGTCGACGATATTCGAGCCCTGTACCTTTGTTCCTCCAACAATGATCTCGCCTGTATCGGACCACTGTATGATGGGCTCCTCACTTAATAGATTATAAAGACTTAAACCTTTATTCTTCAATGTATGTGGGAGGCTGCTTTTTAATACATGTTCGATATGTTGTGGGGCCAACCCGCTATTCTTTGGTTGGTCAGGTCTAACGTTGGCCCCAGGTCCTATGTCGCCATGCTCATCGTTGTCCGTGCTGTGCCTAATAACCACAGGGATTTCTGTCGGATTCTTATAATTTTCGTACTCATAAAGAAATTTCTGGAGAGCTTCTTGGTATAAGATTCTTTTCTCATCAGGTGACTTTTCACTGTTTAATAGGGCTAACAATTCGCTTTCCATTCTTTTAAGCCTACTTTTACGGGGCTCTAGAACCGTGTCTGGACTCTTTAAACTTTGCAGTGAAGCATACACCTCGTGTGGAATCACTACCACTTTCTTCATTATATTAATCTAGTTAGTGAAGGCCCCAAAACTGAAAATAAGATGGAGAGGAATGACCCCCCTCTTTGTACAATAATTCGTTTTCTTCCCACAGTTTGACTTTTACGAGCGAGTGTACGTATTATGTTCTTGTAACGGCGTAGGCGAGCCTTCTGAGGGGTTTCATTGGTACATTACATTTATAACGTTAAGACAGATTTCACAGATGCATTTTAAAAAGTCGAGTCGATATTTTTAACAAACATCTGTTGCATTGCCCGGGGCATCGATGTAGATTTTTATTAATTCATGGTATTTCTTTAGCCTCTTTGTCATTCTGGAATATACACCGTTTCAGGCTCGTTTGGAATATATTCGTTCTTAGAAGCACCCTAAACGTGTTTCGCGGGTGAAGGTCACAAAGCAAATATCCGTAACGTTGACTTGTAGCTTCTTTATAAACTTCCAAAAACTCCTTACGCTGATTCGGGAACATTTGACTAGCTAATACTTCAATTTGTGACACATCTCTACGTTGCGCGAATAAAACTAGATATTGTGTATTTAACGACACATCGCGTATGTATCTATTTTTGAAAAATAGATTCTGATTGATGAAGAATACGCTTATGTTAAGATGGTGGGAGAACACTGTAAATGTCTCGGCAAACGTTTTATGCATTTGCAACATGAGATCGTCAATTACAATGACTGTATGCTCATTTTCCTTTTACGAATTAACGTGGAGCAAAATATCATCTTGGTACTCGTTGAACACTGACTGGTACGTCGAATAGCACCATATAACTTTATGCAAAAATTTTGAGAACATCTCTCCATTATCTTTAATGATTTTAAGCATAAACACAGTTTTACCACATCCTGTAGGGCCAGATATAATACACGTGGACGGGCTCGTGAACATGAATTTTTCTACAGAATCCATCTCTAACACGTCACACTCCAAATTGCATCCTTTACAATATATAATAAAAATCTAAGTGGTGTTCCTTATATTATACAGTCTTGTTTTTCCTCTTCTACAGAACCATGAATGACGACGAGGTGACCATCATCGCTATTACAGACAATCCCGATGACAGGGTAGTTGTGGTTACAGAATCCATCCCCGCTGGCGAACACACACCAGCGACACCTGTAGCGCCCCCACGCAACAATTCAAGGCGGAGGCATGATGAAGAGCCTTCCACGTCAGGTATAAAGCGTGCCAGGAGTGCACCGGTTGTTAGACCTCCAGTAATAGAGCCCCAACCCTCTACGTCTTACGACACAATCCCCCACACTAGTTCCTTCCTAAAATAAAGATGTACCCCTTATTCCTGTTCAATTCGATTCACATTCTCCACAACAGCAGCTGCTTCTCGTGCTGTAGAGGATGGCATAACATTCGAACTGGTGCGCACTGCTACCCCCACCCGGCCCTGACTAGAAATCGGTACACAGTCAGGGTTGACCTGGATCCATGTATAGCAATGGTGTTGAACACAGAGTACGGCGCGTAGTTGAACGTATTGTGGAGTTTGCCCTTCGGAACCGCGACGAACGTGAAGTCAGGACGAGGCTGTCCTTCGGGTTTGGGTCAGATGACGGGGATGTATATGATTTTTGGATAGTAATACCATTCAGACGCTTGGCAGCTGTAGATATAGAATATATATTAGGCCGTATAATGCAGGCCTCTCAAAGTAGTACAGCCTTCAATATGGACAACTTCACGGTAGATATTGACCGTGTATTCCGTGTTACAGGTTATAGTGCCACACCTTATACTCTTAACTTCAATTCTCAGGCTATTTACAGATGGCATATAAACACCGATCGTGGTTGCGGCTTTATAACATAGCATTAGCATTGGCCCGTATGTTTACTGTACTAAATACGGGGGCCAGAAAAAATTGGCTGCCTACGGTTGTGCAGTGTGCTCGTAAACTGGCTTCAGATTGCAAGCATGAGTTTGACTGTAATATGGGTCCTGAAGAGCTGAGAAAGGTAAAACAGGAAATGAATGCTCGTATAGTTGTATTTGGAATGGATTATCGTCGTAGGACTGTGTATGTTAAGAGTTGTGTGAGAGATCGTACAAGACCCCTACTTATTTTAGGGCTATCAGGGTCAACGTATCTCCCCATCCGTAATATAAGGGACCTTTACGCCGGTTATGATAAAAGCCGAAAATATGGAAGGCATCATGATTTGTGTAAGGGATGTCTCAAGTTTGCGGATGATATAGTGAAACATTGTAAGGATTGCCACATGGTATGTGAACAGTATAAGAGCTCCAAATGTGAAAGTCGTGTAGTTGAAGCTGAGAAGAGGGATTGTAATGTGTGTAGACGCACATTTTTCAATAATAACTGTTTTGAGCTCCATAAGTCAATTGGCACGTGCAGGAAAATGAGAATCTGTGAATGTGGTATGTTTCATAAATATGATGAAATCCACTGTTCTACATGCCACGAGAAATATAAGGCAGATGGTATAAAGCATGTATGTTATATGAAAGGTGCTAAGCCTAAAAATAAACCTTGTATAACTGTGTACTACGATATAGAAACATATACGGTTGCTGAAACCAAAGAGGTTATCCCACATCTACTTGTAAGCCAGACTATCTGCGATGAGTGCATGGAGAGTGTGATGAGTGTCACAAATGTGGTAAACGACAAACGTTTTTAAAACGATCGCACACGACAGCCCTGTGAAACTCTTTGTGTCCTATATTGTCAAGTTAGCGGACAAGTTAAAAAAATGACTGTATATTCTTGCCCATAACGGGCAAAATTTGACACAAGTTCCTTTATAAGGACTGCTTGACACGAGTCATCTGAGATATTTACAGGCGATCCCTTGAAAAGAGGAAACAAACTTATACAGATGCAAATAAGAGGTAATTCAGTTTAAAGACACTTTATTATTCACACCTTGTAAATTAGCAAGCTACCCAAGGTGATGGGCGTAGCCGCCGAAGTTTCAAAAGGTATTTCCCTTACACTTTCCTCACTAGCGACACTTTAAATTACGTAGGACTACCTCCCCCAAACATTACTTTAACTATGCCAACATGAGTGATAGTGAGCGTGAAGATTTTGACCGCTACTACAACAGTTTTAATGGAGATACTCCTTACACTATATAGGATGAATGTGAGCGTTATTGCGTAAATGATGTGCGTGTGCTTAGAATATGTTTCCAGGCCTTTAGAAGGATGTGTACATAGACCGGTTCAAATGCGATCCGTTGCAAGTCTCAACCACGATCGCCTCATTGTGCTTTACGGTGTTCAAGAACAATTTCATGCCTAAAGACACCTTGGCCGTCATTCACAGAAACAACCCTCGCAGTTATGGGCATAATGCTATTTACTGGCTCATACACCTACAGCAGCAGACGGTGTATACATAAAACATGCCCGCAACACGGGGGAGGTACCCATTAAGGTCAATGGTCGTGTTTTTTTGGTTGATGGTCTAAGCGAAAACCGTGTCACTGGTGAGAAGACTGTGTACTCCTTTAACGGTTGCTGGTGGCACGGATGCCCACGTCCTGAGTGTGGAATCGTAAGAGATATCCAAGGTAGATCTCTTGCCGACAGTCTTGCATGGACCCGCACCCGCGATCAGCTTATAGGCTCCCAGTTCACTCACAAGGTCTTGTGGGAGCATGAATATGATGCACGGATGGAGACAGATGGACAGTACCGTGAAGAAATAAACACCATCAAGTGTTGAATGGTGTTGGATCCTCTCAGATGCGGTGATAGCTTGTTCGGAGGGCGTACAAATCCCTTCAAGCTACACTTTCCGCGTACGGAGGGCGTGAAACTCCATTACTACGACTTCTGTTCTTTATACCCCTACGTGATGAAGAACAACCCGTACCCCGTAGGAGCACCTGAAAAGCTGGTGAGACCAGCCTTGCCCACCACCGAAGAGTTCTCAACAAATTTGAACAAGAATTACTTCGGTCTTTCTTTCGTAGACGTGCTCCCCCCTCGCGACTTATGGATACCGATCTTACCTGTCGTTATAGACCACAAGCTCATGTTTCCCCTGTGCATGAAGTGCGCAGAGGAGAACAATGGGGCCTGTAATCACACAACTAACCAGCGGAAGATCAGAAGCGTATATACAAGCCCTGAGCTGTCCCTAGCCATTCGCCACGGCTACAGAATATTGAAGATATATGAGATGTGGAGGTTTTAGAAGCTACCCAACCTTTTCACGCCATATATAAACACTTTTTTGAAGGATAAGGTAGAAGCATCAGGGTATCCGCGAGGAGTTGATACCAAAGATGAAAAATCGGCGTATATTCAATGCTACCGCGACCATGAAGGGATACAACTTGACCGGGCCCAAATTGTTAAGAACCCGGGCAAGCGCTTTAGTGCAAAGTTGTCTAAATAGTCTTTGGGTAAAATGTGCAGAGAATACAAGCAAGGCGAACGTTCATCTAGCCCAGAGTTATAACGAGGTGTAGGATTATGCCAGTGCTCCCGATAAAGAGGTCATGGAGATCGTGAATGTAGGTAATACGTACATAATAAAGTACAACATTACCGAATTGGCTACAGATACCTCATGTGTTACAAACACCTGTAGCTAGCTTCACAACGCATACGCTGGCATCAAACTTTGGGATCTATTGCACTCTCTTGGGCGGAGGGTTCTGTACGCCGAAAAGAGATAGTGTGATATTCACAGCGAGGGAGGGTGAATACATGCTGCCTATTGGGGAATTCCTCGGAGAGTTGACTGATGAGATGAAGGATGAGTATGGAGACATCGCATACACCGACTCTTTTGTCTCAACAGGTCCAAAAACTTATGGGGTACGGGTGAGGGTGGGGGAGGAGCTGAAATATATCGTGAAAGCTAAGGGCATCACGCTTAACCAGGCGAACCGACGGATCGTTAACTTTGATTCGTTGAAGGAGCTAGTGTGCTTGGAAGATGAGGGCGACCAACCGCCCCACCTGACTGTAGGGACCCACAATTTTCGGGCCCAGACGTTGTGGTATGTGAAGGAACTTAGGGGTACGAAAGTGTGTCGTAACACATATAGGAGACGTTACCAGGTGCCTGGTACCTATGATACCGTACCCTTTGGCTACCATAACCCATGGTGTTATATATAATATATATATATATATTGTGTGTGTGTGTGTGTGTGTGTCTATTTACGTGTTAACGATATGTTTATTTATTACACGGTTATTAAATAAAACGTGTTTCAATTAGCGTTTCATTTTCTCCTTGTGTGTGTGTGTGTGTACAGGAAAAGTCCTAAGCCCCGCCCCCCTGTATGATCGGTCAAATGTCACGTGACTCCTGCTACTACCTGGGCATATCTCTACCCCTGCGTGCTCAGTTGACCGCTGCAAGCCCTGGGTCTCAGACGTATATTTGAAGGATTCTCACGTAGACGAAAAATAATGATGGCAACCTTTGATATTGCGTGCTCGACGTTTATGAAGTGGTATTCGGTAAAGTCTACAGATGTGGTGGATATTGAAAAACTCCATTGTCCTCCCTCCTTTGAGACTTTTAAGGCTACATTGAACCGTGCGAAGCTTGAGGAACAAGAGGTTCAAATACTCTACGGCTATTCTGGCGAGAGCAATGCAGGATTTCATGGCACAAACGATGTAATGGACTATAAACGATGTAATGGACTATGCTGTAGGACTAAACTGCGTAAAAGCTTACATATACCGTGAAGTGAAAGAAACAACACGTGCAGAAGAGAAGCAACGGGTATGGTTAGTGAGACTTGCTGATGAGCGGTGTGACAAGCGGTATTATGTCATGCTGCATCATACCGAGTACTCGTACCCTGCGGCTGCGAATGTAAATCTTGTTATAATGGACAATCTGAAGTACTTTTATCATTACATTTATATATCTCATGACGAGGTTTGCAGTGAGGTTATGGCTAAAGGCCTGTGAGTTTTTAATAGAATTTAGAGACGAGTATCGCTTGCTAAGCAAAAAGTATAAATATAGACACATGTTTCTCTCAAATAGTGCGCCGGAGTGTTAATAAAATGTGTTTAGTTCGTGAAAATACCCCTGAACAAAAATGTCTGGTGTGCATTCTGGGGAGTGGGAGTGATAAAACATTAAAGCCGAAATTACTTCGTGTCGCAGATGGAAAAATTCTCTAAATGATTGCCCAGTATAATGGGGTACAGGTAAATTGACTCTCTCACGTTGGAACAACACCGTACACGATTCATTAACTTATCGTGTGACTTGTTTCCCACACCTGTCTTCGTGCCAAACCGCGCACGGACCGATCGGACGTGCATCCCTCACAATAGAATACGATGGAACTTCCATTGAGCAGCATTCTCAATGCAGTATACGATGTGTCTGTGACGAAGTCATTGCGTGTGTTCAGGCGTAAAACCGGTGCCGTTAACTATGTACTTGAAACGACTTGCAGACAAACAAACTCTGGTAAACGGAATGTTATTTATTTAAGTGTTAAGGAGATGAATAGAGTCTTCGTGATAGTTGAGAAGTGGAGTGAGGATCGTTATAAAATACCTGCAGGTGTAGGTACAAGAAGAGAACAGATTAGTGAAGCCCACTCATATGCCATTGTTTGTACGTTATGTATAAATCGCGACCAGCCATGCATTGATATACGGCTGATGTAGAAGAATGCGTCTGATAATAATGTCCTTGTTCCCACGCGAAATCGTTTCATCCTCGACAGAATGTTTGAAATCGTCGGTTTCCGCAAGCTAAGGCCTATATTAGACGCACGTGTTACTGATATGCTTTATTTTGATACGGTTCTTGAATACGCATACACCGCTCTACTCGACGGGTTTACCGAGTGTAGGAATGAACATGGCGAGAATGGTCTCGAACTGGATGCTTATTTAAAAGGTTTAGACTTCGAAATATCATGAACTTTGGTACAAAGGACTTGAGCGATACAAGGCAGAGCTCACCTACACCGTTCACCCTGAAGAACTATTTCTTTATATAATGAGCAGTTGTCGCTATGACTTAAAAGATTACTTCAACTGGCCGATATACATTGTGAAGGAGAGTTCACGGTTGAAAAGCGCGGATCGGTAAGAGTAAACCCTCGATCGGAAAGGAGTGTTTATAAACTTGAATTTAATAAAATGTTGTGGCTAACGATGCCCTCTTTGTGCGTGCTTTTGATTGTATTTTGTCCGTGTTTAAAGAAAGTGATAATTTGCCAACGGAATGTAAAGTGGGCACAAAAATAGTATTGAGCGAATTCAAGGCCCTTTACATCGAATATAGGCATCCGCATACCTTGAGCGGTGAATTAATGTTAAATCATATTTATTGCATAGTACAAGGCAACAATGATGTAACTGTAGACTCGATCACGTGCGAGTTTAGTATTTTAGTTAAACGCAGTAGAACATAAAGTGTATGTATTTTGATGTATATTATTTTGCAGTATTTTTATTTTTTATTTATTTGTTAAAATTTTATTATTTAATATAAATGTTTATATAGATTTCTCCTGTACTAATATTATTATTTAAGAATATATATATATATATATATATATATATATATATATATATATATATATATATATATATATATATATATATATCGTTTGAAGTGTGTGTAGATTTCTTCTGAACGATTTTGATTGTATATTTATTTTCTATATATTTCATGAAATTATTTCCAATAATTCGTCTAAATAAACAGAATGATGTACTTGTGTTTTATAAATAAACGATATTAAGGAATAACTGGGGTGATGGGAATATATATAAACAATGCACCGTATGCATATGTATACACTAAGCCAACTGTCAAGAACATCTCTTTTAATTAAATAAATAGCGCAATCTGGCAACTCAATAGTTAATATATATATATTATATATATATATATATATATATATATATATATATAAATAAATAATATATATACATACAGGGCGTCCCAAAAAAATGTATACACACTTTAACAGCTGATAGCTCAATTGATGTTTCTTTCTTTCCAAGTTAAACCCATTAGAATTAATAATGGCAGTCAGACTAAGCTTGAACAAAGGAAATTCATTCTAAAATGCTACTGGAAGTGTGAAAACGCAGTTGAAGTGCAAATACAGTTTAGGAGGGAGTTTCAAACAGATCCACCAACGCGACTTACCATCACTCGAATTAGAGAGATAAGTTTGAAGCCGATGGAACTGTTCAGAATGTCCACAAGAAGCGTTCCGGAAGACCACGGACATCGACAAGCCCCACAAAGCAAGAAAGAGTACTGGAAACGTATCACCAAAGTCCAAGAAAATCTGTGCGGCAAGCGAGTCGTGAGGTAGGAATTTCAGAATCGTCTGTCCAACGCATTTTGAAGCGCTGTCAATGGAAAAGTTACATTCCAAGATTAGTCCATGCTATTAATGAAGATGATGATCCGGACCGAAGAGTGGAGTATTGCGAGTGGTACTTGGCACGATGTGGATGTGGATTGGACGAAGGGGTTTCGTAGAATACCCTCCGCGTTCACCAGACCTCACACCACTAGACTTTTTTTTATGGGGATACTTAAAAGACAAGTCTACGCTATAAAACCTGCAACAGTCGCTGAATTGAGAGCAGCCATTGAACGAGAATGCACACAAATACCAAACGAAATGTTTCGTGATGTTTGCGATTCCATTGCTTCGCGTTATCAGCAGTGCCTGGACCAGAACGGACGTCAGTTTGAAAACAGGCGTTGACAAAACAATTAAATAATGTCTGTAGATTCTATTACATTTTGAAAATGAAATGTATTTTAATAAACACTGCCTTTATAAGTATTTAAAGTGTGTATACATTTTTTTGGGACGCCCTGTATATATACACCTAAACAAGCCATTTACGACATTTAAGCCTTCTAAGCCAACTGGCTGATTAAGACCTTCTAAGCCAAGTGCAAAGACCAAGAGCTTTATTATACGTCTGGCGGTCCAGGCGAAAGAATGCCGTCTCTTTCCTCTCTTAGGTTAAGGTTTACTTTCTTAGGTTAGGTATATCCCTTTGGGGGGAGGCCGTCCTCTCTGCTCACCCACAGATAGGATTTACCTTCTTAGGTTAGGGTCATCCCCTTTGGGAGAGGTCATCCTCCCTCTCCTCCCAAAGCTCCCCCTTCATGCAACTTGGGGTTTACCCCCACCCCTTGTTGCATAACCCCCTCCCTCATTACCCCACCCCTTCATGCAATTGGGGAGGGTTACCCACACCCCCTTTGCAACATTACCCCTTCCCCATTTGCAACATTGATCAACACTGAAGTTGCATATGCACTCGAACATTTTGCGGCCATACTACTGACCAAGTATTGAGTAATTGTGTATAATAATGTTATGGTTGTGATGTAGTAAATATATATTTATTTACTTGAACAGTTGTCAGTTCCTTATAATTTGAATATGTTTTGTATGTTCTTAAGAAAAACCCTAAATTTACTTGATTCATGTCTATTTTTGTAATAAAAAATTGAACTATGTTATCATTATCTCTCCATGAATAGACCTTTTTCTGGATAATCATTTGTTAATGATGCATGGACTTTAAACAGAAATGTTATTGCCTGGAGGAAAAGTCGATACTACAAAGTATCCCACGTTTGTGAAATAACCTAACTACTCTATTCCCTAAATTAATTTAGGAATAATGCATGAATAAAATACATAGTCGTCCTAGCATTACCACTAAAATTAGTGAACAATTTATTCAGTCATTGGTTTTCAAAAAATAAAAGTATTACTATGACAGCACCTGAGAGGGGGAGGAGGAGAGGGAAAGAGTGAGGGTGGGAGACTGAGGTTTAAGAGGGACTACGTTGTTGCCACATCTCGAAGAGGGCTATATAGGGATGGAGCGCGACTATTGCAGGGGACTGTACCTCCGAATGGGATACTATATAAGGGGATATGATACTAATAGGAGATGCATCCCCTAATCTTTGAACCCATGGATAATGAACCCTTGTACTTATAATAACACTTTTTCATTTCTGTGGCGAACCATAGAAATATTGTTAAAAATAATCTTTTATTGGGTGTTTAATTAAACATTTATAAATAATGATAATTTATATTTAGTATTAAATTTATGTTTTATAATCTTAAATAGATCGTTCACTTTTACGTCCTTCTTCCAACTGAGAGCAATGAAACTGGGTAACTCCACCAACCGGAAAACAAAGTCCCCTGTTAAAAGAGAGAACTGGGTCGAGCCGAATATATTACGTGCAGCGGACTCGTCACTGCGTCCCATTTCTCAGACTAGCTTTGGACAACCCTTGTTTTGATCATTTTAGAGGAGGAATGTTCAATTACTATTAATTATTTATGTGATTCAGAGCATCACATAAAATTAACCAACCATTACAACGAACTTAATGATCAGGAAGCGTATGTAATTTGAATACAGCGTCAGGTTGCCTCCCTCATAATTGCATTGAAATAATTGTTCATTAAATGAGATATAAATCTTATGCAAAGGAAAGCTACTGTAATTCTTTTCACTTAGCCTACATAATGTGTGTATAGTTATATATATTTGCACAATGGAAATTCAAGTGTGTAGCATATAATGAAATGTTGAGGAATTTGCACATGGGTCTACACAAAATTGTATTGTTAACGAAATGTGAAAACAATACGTACGAGCTTTAATGTTGTTGTATGAAAATTACATCGAATTAAATCAGGATGAAAATATGATTAAATCGATTGAAGGACTAAATTGTAAGAGCAAACTTTTTATCACCAGAAAATCTTATTTTCAACGCCTCGCTCAGAAACGTCATAGTTTGTATCTCAAATTACTTTGTCATGCAAGCCTTGTGCCAAGGTCACTTTTCAAACTAAATTAAAGTTGTGTTGTAACAGTAAATACTAAAAAGAGAGTCAAAGAGGGTATACAGAAGAAATAAGACGAAGGGAAAATTAGGGAAGAGAAGTGGTAGGGTAAAGGGAAAGAAAGGAAAGTACCCGAGCTCAAGAAACATACAAACGATCATTTATTACTCCACAAAAAGAAAGTATGAACGTATTAATGATAAATTCACAAAAAGAATATAAATTAAATATGTTAATTACTATAAACATTAAAAGAAGAAAAGGATTAACAGAAATTATATCGCAATTTGTTAGGAAACGAAGGAAGTACATTGACGCTCATAAGTATTCGTACAGAGAAATATTTCAGTTATATTCGTCCTTATCTTTTGTAACAGAAGTTACTCTTATAGAATCCTTTATGCAATAGAATAAGAAATAGTTTATCAATTCACACTGAGGTAATGTTCTTTAAGGTTCTAAATGTTCTTTTTCCAGCCGAGGAGAAAATGGTGTTGAATTGTTTAGCAGTTTCTGGGATGTTGATTTTATTCAGGTGGAATTTATTTACCATCTTTCAAGGTATATATTATCATTTATAATTCTCCAGAAATTTTTTTAGGCTATTATTATATTGAGACTGAATTTGTTTGTCTATCTCGAATGAAAGTCTCATATTCCTTTTTTCTTTGTCTTCTGTAAGCCATCGAGCAGAAAGTCTTTTTAGTTATTTGGTTACATAAGAAGTACGCTCGTTTAAAACATCATAGAAGGTCGACGTAAATAAATGTTTCAATTTTGATCATAACTGACATCGTTCGTCGTCATTATTCTGTTAAATGAATCCATCTTTGATGAGACAGAACGACAAACATTTTCTTTGGTATAATTAGCTTTACTCCTGAAAGTTTGACAATAAGATGTTTTTGAAGTTTTTTGTGCTGATACTGGACTGTATTAAGTTATGATCGGTTAGATAGCACATACGTGAAGTACATTCTATTATTTGTTATCAATACAGCAGTTAAAGTATTCGAGTTATAAGTGATTCATGCTTGTGTTTTAACAAGCTGATGTAGTCCATTATTAGAACTTTTCTTCAGCTTTGCCGATTTGTTAAAGTACAGGGTGTCCGCAATGTCTTGTCACCCCAGTAAAATACTACCTGGTTTTCGTTTTTCTTTCAGACCCACTTATCACTTAGATGATCTGCCAGTTCTTGGTTTATCTTTTACAGTTTTAAATATTTCAAGACATTGTTGACACCCTGTATATCATAATTTATATCACCATACAAGTATAGTGTTTTTTTTGTTGTTGTTAGATGTTGTTGTTGATTTCTCTAAATATGTGAAGGTATTTCTTAATCCCTGAGGGTGTCTATAATTACACCAATGATGAAAGATGATTTTTTTTTTGTATTCTACTTGAATCTAAAGGTGTTCACTATTTTCGCATTTCTCTCTTCTTAGAGTACCAGGCAAGGTTGGACGTCTTCCTCTTTAATTTAATATTAATCTGATTTAATTCTTGGTCTTCTATATATAACTGACAAACTCCGACTAGTCATGAATGAAAACAGTGTCATAACAGGTCATGACATTCACAAACATAAAATCAAGCGTCCGATACGCCAAACTCATTGTAAACATCGATCGGGTAACTTCATCAGAAAGGGTTATCTTATTCCACTGTAAGTCATCTTCGGAAGTTTACTCTCGCTCACCGGGTTACAATATGTTTGACATCATCCCCGTAATCTTTCCTAGAGATAGATTTTATGTAGCTCACTTGCATGACTTTTTAACTTAAGACATTCATCTGTTTAATCTCTGGATTTGATTCCAGACCTCGTTGCTCTTGCATCGCCTGCGTTTCATCAGTTTTATTACCGGTTCTGGAAACTCAAGGAAAAGATTTACCCGCGTTTTTGGACGACGACGGAAAACAACCATCAGTCGACCACGAGGCTTTTGTAAGGTAGGAAAAAGAAAGGATTGTGTATTGCCATGTTGTTGGATTTTTTATGTATAAACTGTAGCAAATACCGTAGAATTACTACTGAAATGCGTTTGCACCCTTAGATTAAGTGTCTTGCCTCGCTTTCATGTGGATTTACATCATATGATTATTAGACTATATAGCCATCTTTTACCATGACGTGGCAATGTTATCTATTTGTTTGTCTATTCACTTATTTATCCATCGTAACTGTACTTCTATAAAAAGGGCTACGTTGTGGTCAATGTCGTAACACCGAAGGATCAGGCGAACTGTCGTTTTATGTCGATGTCGTAAACTTTCGTAAATAGTGTATTAAATAGTTTTAAATATTTCAGTTACCATTCTGCTATTTGCAATCTGAGAAATATTATTCACTACATAACTAGGATCACCTGAAGATTAGGGCCCCAGCCTTCTTTAGTTAGCCTTATAAGGCTAACTAACGAAGTAACGAAGGCTGGGGGCCCTGATCTTCAGGTGATCCCATAACTGTACTGTATACTCTGTAAAATACTTTAAAAACCGAAGGTGACGTATTTTTGGGAATTCAAGCTTTTTAGTTTACATTTTGGGACTTATCATCACTGGTCGTTAAAAATATGAAATGCTTAAATTTATTACACAGAATTCTATTTTGTGTGTGTGTGTGTGTGTGTGTGTACTGGTCAAATGCAATCGGCTCACCCATCTTCACGCCTTTCTAGTTGGTCATTTTTAAATCGAAATTTTCTGACTTGGAAAGTTCAAAATTCATTTAAATTTTAAACTCAGCCGTTTTTTAGTTTTAAAAATGCAAACTCTTCACATACAAAAACAATACCAAATTTTTATTTAATTTATTGTTTTGTTAAATAATGCGGATCACCTGAAGATCAGGGTCCCCAGCCTTCTTTAGTTAGCTTTATAAGGCTAACTAACGAAAATATCACGATCTAACCTAACCAATCGTCAAGGGCGTACAATTAACCTAACGAGTTAGGTTAGGTCAGGTCGTGATATTTTCGTTAGTTAGCCTTATAAGGCTAATTAAAGAAGGCTGGGGGCCCTGATCTTCAGGTGGTCCAATAATTCCACCAAAGCCAACCTCTTTGCTCACATTATGCAAATAATTTCAACTATTTTGATTAAATTTTAAGCCAGTGAGACTTAACATTTACTTTAAACTTACGAGCCACTTAAATTTTGAGTGCGGCTTCATAAATTTGGTTTCGCTGGCTTTGGATGTAAAGCTCAAAATTTTGATGGCTGTATTATTTTTGGGTATTTGTGGACTGACTGGCTTTTCCTCAATTAAATGAAAGTATGAAATTTTGTACAAGAGTGGTCTGACTAGACATACAGTGCCGTTAATAAGTATTCGTTACTTAGACTTAGTTCCCATCTGGAGGTCTCCAGGTTGGGTCCCGTGCAATGCGTCTCCTCCGTCGGTAAACTCACCATTGCGCCCCGTCTCTGGCCAGATCTGTTCTCTGGCGCCAGGTTAAACCCGATTCTCTCTTTCTACCGTCTTGAGCCACGTCGTCTTTGGGCATCTCCGGGGCCTCGATCCCACTATTCGGTAAAACTTTACAAGACACTCGCATTGCCATGAAACATGCTACAGTAACGAAACATATATCAATCGATAGAGCAGAAAAAATGGTGCAAGCAGCTATGTATCATTTTGAAAATATTAGAAAATAACAGTTATGATACTTTGAAGCACTGTCATTTTAGCGACATTTAGCGACAGTTTGAGTTATATCTAGCGACATCTGCCAATATTTTTAGCAATTATTGGTATATCTAGCGACATTTGGCAACCCCCTAGTTGCCACACCGTTCAATTACTCCATTAGGTGACTATCAGTCTATCACACACAGGTTTGGACTGTTTGGATGTAATAGAAGATTGAGGGAAGTCTTTGTTTTCTGTGAAACAAGTTATTTTTGCAGAAACTCTTACTCTCTGGCGTAAGAGTAGTTCGGGGAGCACTACAACTTACACATGTCACCATACACAAAGACACATACAGAAGTATAATATTAACATATTACAGTAGAACGTAGATGGCCTCACAAACAAAATCATGTAGCTTAGGGAATTCGTACACAAACAAAACATTCACATAACACTTATACAAGAAACAAAACTAAAACGCACACATAAAACACCCACCATCCCTGACTTCACGGCGATCCGTCAAGATCGTACTGGGGGTAACGGGGGTGGACTCATCACTTACATATGTAAAAGCATTAGCTACACTGATGCTACCCAAAACATTACAAACACAATCCAAGCAGATAACACGATAGAAATACAGGCAGTTAACATTAAAACACGCGCAAAACACACCACACTAATCAACATTTACATCCCACCAGATAGTTCACCTCAGGTGCCAGCCAATTACAATCCACAGTTACACAATCTGGCCTCTCTCACTAATGTCATCTTAGGAGGAGACTTCAACGCCAAAGACACTAGTTGGTACCTGCACAACCAAAACAACACCAGAGGCGCCAACATAGCCACACAACTAAACAGCCTCTTCATTCTTAACAATACAGAAGAACATACACACATACCACATCAAGCAGGATACTGAAACTCCTCCCCAGACATAACGTTCTGTTCCCCCTCACTAGCAACACATACACAATGGAGAACAGAAAAACAACTATCATCAGACCACCTGCCCATCATCATTACAACACATTCTACACTCTGCCCCAACAGCCTTAGCCACACTTACAGAAATTACAAGAAAGCTGATTGGGAACAGTTCAAAATACAGACTGAGGAACAATTCACCACATTAAACAGCACACCCATCATAAACATCAATACAACACTCAAGACATTTAATCAGATCATCAATAATGCAAACAAATACATACCCAAGGGTAACATTACGAAATACAACCCAAATTACACTAGAGAAATAGCCCACCTCATAAGGCAACGTAACAACCTCAAATATAACACACAAACACCACACACAGAAGCCATAAAACAGCAGATAACAGCTCAACACAGAAATAAACAACAAACTCAAAGAAAAACAAACAGAAACATTCAGGGAATTCATAACAACACTAAACCACTCGACAGATACATCCAGGCTATACAAGACTATAAACAGCATTACCCACTCTAACAGCGGCATTCACACCTCACACGCGGCTATCTGTCGCAGCCAAAATAATATCCCAACATATACACAACAAGCTAACATTCTAGTTAATCACTACGCAAAGATAAGTCACTTAAACAGAGACAACAACCAGAAACACGCAGACAGACAAACAGCCAGACACAAGAAAACCTACAGACTCGACACAACCATTACACCCTTCAAGACAGACCAGACCACCAGGATCATCAAAAACATTAAGAATTCAAAGGCTACTGGACCAGACAACATATCTAACATACACCTTAAACACTTGGGCCCACAAAGAATACTAGCTCTCACAAATATCAGCACATATTCATACCAACCCTGTATTATTCCTGATATATGGAAACAAGGTAAAATTATTACACTACTCAAACCAAACAAAAATCCAACAGAACCAGCTTCCTATAGACCCATTACTTTACTATGCACACCTTCCAAAGTAACAGAAAGACTAATTTTACAAACCACCAACCCACACATTCCGCTATCGCCTACTCAACGTGGATTCAGACTTCACCACTCAACCACGACATTACTCACTAACCTCACGCAGCACATCATGGATGACATCAACTCCAGACGACCAGCTCAACGTACACTATTAGCAACAATAGACATTAGTAAAGCATTTGATGCTATCCCACGCTTCCCTCTCATAAACAAAATACTCAACACAAACATGCACAATAACACCAAAAGGTGGCCGAGCAACTATCTTTCAGGAAGATACTCACATGTCACATTTAATGGCAAGTCATCGAAAAACAAGCTTTTTCCGAACGGGGTCCCTCAAGGCTCTGTTCTCTCACCAACACTGTTCAACTTATACATGCATGACATTCCAACACCCATAGATAACAAGCTTACCTTATCATCATATGCAGATGACATCACTCTAACATCCACCCACAATAACATCAACACCGCTACAAATAACCTACAAACATACATAAACAGTATACAAGACTGGCTCACACACAATCGACTCAAAGTAGCGCCCACAAAATCAACCATCACCTTGCTAACAAGCAACACAAAAGAACACCAGGTAATTCCACAGCTTACATTAAACAACATCAACATTCCACACACTCACAGGACCAAAATACTTGGGGTCATCATTATATTTTGCAAACCACATTCAGGACATTAAAAACAAATGTACGTCAAGACTTAACACGCTTAGGGTACTAACAGGCACAAACTTTGGACACCAGCAGGAAACAACATCACTCATATACGAACAATATATTCGCTCAGTTATGGACTATGCTAGCCCATGCTGGGCACCCATTATCTCAAACACACACATAAACACCTTACAGACAATGCAAAACAACGCACTTCGTATCATTACAGGATGCACTCAAACAACACCAAATAGAACACCTGCACACAGAAACAAAAATACTGAAAGTTAGGGAACATTTAGACATGAGGGGAACACAATTCATGGCAGCAGCGACAACTAACCCACAACACCCTTGCCATTACATGTACAATCATGCACCAACACCTCGCACCATTAAGGTAACACCAGAGAGACATTATAACCAAATACTCCATTCCATACCACGCCCCACAGATATCATACAGTACAGAAAACACATACACACACACCTAACCCACATAGCACTGACACGACTCGGTCCGAATGCTGTCCTAGGTGCGAAGCCGGAGATCAGCCTGAGCAGATCGGATCGAGTTAACTTAGCACGATTCCGATGTGGACATCACCCCAACTTACGGACATATAAACTCAGACTAGACAACTCCATAGACGACACCTGCCACCTGTGCCAGGACACACCACAAACAATTGAACACATTATAACAGACTGTACCGCTCTAGCACAACAACGAACACAACACAACATCACTAGTGCGCTGAACCTCTGGTCCACTCCGGAGAGGGCGATCGGTTACCTGCGTGCCGCCGGCTTGCTCGATCAGGGTGGGCTGATCGGCTAAACAACAACAACAACTCCATTAAGTCAGATCTGGTCAGTTCGTGTTTTGTTGTTGAGGCGTAAAGATGGATTGTTTTGACATGTCAGTTACTGTGATAAGTTTCGCTCTAAAGATAAGGGCTATTTAAATTTTGTGTTGAACATAAGTTACTATTGAGCGAATGCTACAGTAACGAAACATATATCAATCGATAGAGCAGAAAAAATGGTGCAAGCAGCTATGTATCATTTTGAAAATATTAGAAAATAACAAAGTTATGACACTATGAAGATGTTACTAGGCCTATCATAGCTTACACCATTTGGATCTTTTTCGTTTCATGTACTGTTTCCAATTTTGTTGAAAATAAGATATTTAATGTAGGTTAACTGAATGCCCGGTTAGGTCAACTGTACGCCCTTGATGATTGGTTAGGGTAAGTCGTGATATTTTCGTTAGTTTTAACGAAAATATCACAACTTAACCTAACCAATCGTCAAGGGCGTACAGTTGACCTAACTGGGCATTCAGTTGACCTAACTACCCTGTCCACTATGGTGAATTTAACGCCAAAGTCGACTGCATCATAAGGTTTCACTGGCGAAATAGGGCAGCCGGCTCGCCACTCCTCTACTACCCGTGGTGGTCTCACTGGGATTCGTGCAGAGAAATATTTCAGTTATATTCGACCTTATTTTTTGTAGCATGCATAGGATAGTTATGAAAAGTTTACCATTTGTTTGGAAAATTTTAACATAAAATAGTTTAATTCTAACATATAATATAAAACATCAAAGAATTTGAGGAAAATAAGAAAAAAGTTAAAATGCAAAGGTTTTCATACATTATTTAATACTTTGTGTGTCCACCTATTGCTCGAATGACTTCAGCGATTCGTTTTGGGTATTTTTCTACAAGGTTTCAACATCTCTCACTGGAAATTTTAGCCCATTCTTCCAAAGAAATTTGTTGCAATTCATTCAGATTCGAAGGGTTTCACTCGCGGACAGTTTTTCAAATCAAACCATAAATTCTTGATTAAAATGAGATCTGGGCTTTGACTGGACCACTCGAGAAGCTTGGAATTCTTTTGTTGAAGTCATTTCATGGTGCTCTTACTTTTATGTTTTGGCTCATTATCTTGTTGCAGTACCCAATTGCGACCCATTCGTAACTCCCGAACTGAAAGCAATATCCAGATATTTCTTCGAATTCAAGATTGCATTGATGACAACAATCTTTCCTGGACCAGAAGCACTAAAGCATCCCCAAAGAGACAAACTACTACCACCATGTTTAACCGTAAGAAGGATGTTTTTTTCATCGAATGCAGTATTTGATTTTCGCCAAACATACCGTTGCTCGTCGTTCCCGAATAATACAATTTTGGTGGTCTCGTCTGTCCAGAGAACTTTCTTCCAGAATGCAAATTCATCATTTTGACGATCCTTGGTGTATTTTAAACAAGTTCCCTTCTGTGCTTTTCGTTGCAGAAGTTCTCTTCGTGCAATTCTTCCATGTAGACCATTCTTTCTTAATGTACGATGTACAGTAGAGGGATGGACATCGATCTTAGACACTCTTAATGTTTGGCAAATATCATCTGCAGTGACTCGTGGATTCGTAGCAGCCATACTTTCACTCCGTCTAGATGTACGTTCTGAATCTTGCAAAGTCGTCGTAGAGTTTTGATTGATTTCTTTATAACTGCAGCAACGGTTGTAAATGGAATTCAGAGTTCTTCTCCTATCTTCCTATAACTCTTTCCAGACTCGCAATAACAGACCTCTTGAGATCTGTCGACAGCTCTTTACCACGACGACCCATTGCTTACTAATGGCTTGTTCAATCGCCTATCTGTCTTCCATGAAGATTCAGAGAAAATTCTAGAATTCAGAATTGCCAACAGTCCCCAATTACTGATAAAAATTGTAAATTCTTCAAGCCTAACGTGGACATACAAAGTAATAATTAATTTTGTAAATAAATGTACGAAAACATTTGCATTTTAACTTTTTTTTTTTCCTCAAATTTTTTGATGTTTTACATTATATGTTAGATTAAATTTTTCCAAACGAGAGGCAAACTTTTCATAACTATCCTATACATGGTACAAAAGATAAGGACAAATATAATTGAAATATTCTGTACAAATGAGCGACACTGTTGTTGTTGTTGTTGGTTAGCCGATCAGCCCACTCTGACCGAGCAAGCCGGCGGCACGCGGGTAAACGATCGCCCTCTCCGGAGTGGACCAGAGGTTCAGCGCACTAGTGATGTTGTGTTGTGTTCTATGTTGTGTTAGAGCGGTACAGTCTGTCTTAATGTATTTAGTTGTTTGTGGTATGCCTGGCACAGGTGGCAGCTGTCGTCTGTGGAGTTGTCTAGTCTGTGTTTATATGTCTGTAAGTTGGGGTGATGTCCACATCGGAATCGTGCTAAGTTAACTCGATCCGATCTGCTCAGGCTGGTCTCTGACCTGTTAATGGGTGGCGGCTTCGCACCTAGGACCGCATTCGGACCGAGTCGTGTCAGTGCTTTGTGGGTTAGGTGTGTGTGTGTGTGTGTGTGTGTTTTCTGTACTGTGTGATATCTGTGAGCCGTGGTATGGAATGGAGTATTTGGTTATAGTGTCTCTCTGGTGTTACCTTAATGGTGTGAGGTGTTGGTGCATGATTGTACATGTAGTGGCAAGGGTGTTGTGGGTTAGTTGTCGCTGCTGCCATGAATTGTGTTCCCCTCATGTTTAAATGTTCCCTAATTTTCAGTATTTTTGTTTCTGTGTGCAGGTGTTCTATTGGTTTTGTTTTAGTACATCCTGTAATGATACGAAGTGCGTTGTTTTGTATTGTCTGTAAGGTGTTTATGTGTGTGTTTGAGATAATGGGTGCCCAGCATGGGCTAGCATAGTCCATAACTGAGCGAATATATTGTTTGTATATGAGTGATGTTGTTTCCTGCTGGTGTCCAAAGTTTGTGCCTGTTAATACCCTAAGCTTGTTAAGTCTTGACGTACATATGTTTTTAATGTCCTGAATGTGGTTTGCAAAAGATAATGATGACCCCAAGTATTTTGGTCCTGTGAGTGTGTGGAATGTTGGTGTTGTTTAGTGTAAGCTGTGGAGGTATCTGGTGTTCTTTTGTGTTGCTTGTTAGCAAAGTGATGGTTGATTTTGTGGGCGCTACTTTGGGTCTATTATGTGTGAGCCAGTCTTGTATACTGTTTATGCATGTATGTAGGTTATTTGTAGCGGTGTCGATGTTGTTGTGGGTGGATGTTAGAGTGATGTCATCTGTATATGATGATAAGGTAAGCTTGTTATCTATGGATGTTGGAATGTCATGCATGTATAAGTTGAACAGTGTTGGTGAGAGAACAGAGCCTTGAGGCTGGAATCGATAAACTGATAAAATTAAAAATTTTTAAAAAACTGAAGTCGGAAAAAAATTAAATCGAAAATTTTTGCCAAAACCGAAATAAAATAATATGAAAAACCGAAAACTGAAATCGAAATCGATATTTTTGGTTAAGTTTTAGAAATTAACCCTCTAACGCCGACTGGGTCGAATACGTACCGTTTCAAATACACGCATTTAGACTTAACCCTACAAAAACGCTCGGCGTTAAAGGGTTAAAGAGTTTTTTTTAAAGAAGTTTTGATATTTTAATTCAAAGTTACTAACACGAAACAGAACTTGTCAAACAAAACCAACATTCGAGTACTGAGAAGTGATACAAATGTTTTTGATTTATAGATACTATACATTTCGTCTGAAGATACATACATACTCGTAGATATAGAAAAGCAACTTATCAGCTTTTTCTTTATGGCTCTGTCTTTTTAATATATTCATCTCCCTCTTCACGTAGGTGGAGAGATATCACGGGTGAAGAGAAAAAGTCACACCCAAAATGAGAAGTGGATTAGCACAAAAGTAAAAAAAAAAAAACATATCAAACAACTGTGTGACTTTAAGCATGCAGCTAAATTTTTAAGTATCAGTTCATCTGAAGCTTTCGAAGGCGAAAGTTTTATAAATTAACGAAGAATAACAACTACGCCTTACAGTATGATACGAAATCAAATCACTAATAAAAGGCTTCATAATATGATAATAAAAACCCACTCTAATAGGCAGAGTTTATTTCCACAAGTTTCGATGCCCACTGGCATCCTTTTCGGGTGGATACAGAAAAACGAATGAACCACCCGAAGAGGATGCCAGTGGGCATCGAAACTGTTGTGGAAATAAACTCTGTCTATTAGAGTGGGTTTTTATTATCATATTTTGACCTTCACGTAGAAAAAGTGAAGTTTTTGCAAGGCTTCATAAGAAATATACAACTCAAAGATATGAACATTAAATATTTGAGTTCACTGCAACTAAGATGATGTCGCTATAATTCATAAATTGAAAGCGACAAAACTGAAATCGAAATAGAAACTGATATTTTGTTTTTACAAAAACTGAAATCGAAAATCGAACCGAACGCAAATGAGGAGACAAATCCGATTTGAATTATATTAACGCGAGTGAACATGGACACGAGTAATATTTGTTACATGTACTTTATAACAACTGTATAGTCGGTAGTAAGAGATGTTGAAAATGTCTTTACAAGTTGAAACTAGTTTAAACCAGTTCAAATCGGATTTGTCTCTTAGCTCGCGTTACTTTATACACACCCTGTACCAGTTTCCCACGCCTGGTAGGTAGTCTTTGATTCCACTGTCACCATTTTCTGAACTTGTTTTGAAGATGTTTGCACATTTTCGAATAATTTGCACTCTAAGACGAAACCATTTGGGGCATCGTCGGTTATACGTTTCTAAACATTCAAAAACATTTTAGAAACAAAGCTTAGTTTAATAAACTCAAGCACTGTGCACGATCGTATAATACAGGTACTAATTAATAAAATTTACTTCTTGCTTCTTTCGATGGGAAAAACTTAATTTTAAAAAATGAGTGTCCTATAATTATCTCGTTTGGTGATTTTAAGACGCGTTTAGAATTAACCTTTTAACTCCCAGCGACATTCTATAAATTGTTTTGGTTAATGCCAGACGGTTTCATTCAGTCTCAGGAAAGAACCTCGGGTAGTAAAGGGCTAAAATAGGGCTGCCAAACGTAAGGGAATAAATAACCAGTGCTGTGCCCACTAACTCCTAAAGTTAGCGCCGCTAACGCTAGTTTTGTCGCTAAGTTTTTTCTGAAACTACCCCAATTTATAGATGTCCTGCCTTCCGTAATTTGCTTATATATATATTAGCACACACTTTGATATAATTGGTTGCTAAGGTACAAAAATGTGACATTATAGTCTACAAAAATGAAAACATTTTTATGTAGGAGTCAAGTTCCTTTCGTATACAGTATATTCATAAAGAAAACAAACCAACGGAAGAATAGATTTTATTCAATTTACAAGTGGTTTTGAAGAAATTAACGATTAGCGGTTGATGATTGACTTTCTCTAAAAACTTAGCGCCGCTACCTGTTTCGCTAACAATTTTGAAAATTATCGGCACTAACAGTATCGCTAATAAAATGTTAGCTGATCCCAGCACTGTAAATAACAATCTGTTATCAAAATCTAATTTTCCATTTAGTAGATGATTAAGAACCACAATCGGATTTAGAGTAGTAGTAGTAGTAGTAGTAGTAGTAGTAGTAGTAGTAGTAGTTTCATTAAACAAAATACAAAATAATGCTGAAAGCAATAAATGATAAAAAGGAAGAAGTCAAGCATCACAATCGACCCTTGTAACACTACAGTATTCATGGTTCAGCCACTCACAATTAGGGAATCAAATCGCGTGTTCATGAAATTCATTCAATAAAGTAACTTGGTAAAGTAACAATTATTGAAGGCTAATTTGTGTTTAAAGGTAAGCAAACTCGTACAAAGTAGGTAATGAATAAAGGGATGAATAATTTCTAGTCTGAAAAAGCAAAACACAATAAGAGGATATGACTCAATGAAGGATATGAATTCAGCGGAAGTAAGATGCTCTTCAGTGAAAGCTATGTCAATCTTTTCCGCATATCAAATCCCACTCAGACCAGACGATTACAATAACGTTATCGTTTTAAAATGTCATTCATATTAATTTCTGCTGAATTTTTATTTGTTTTACGAATTCTGCGAAACTACAGAAATTTAGTTGTCGACCGGTGTCGGTACATCGGTCCACGCTCGTATTATAACGTAAATAAATTTATATAAAGGAATTTGACCAGAAATTTTTAAGCAAGTAAAACTTTAGCATTTACTTTAATCTCACGAGCCATTTAAATGTTGAGTGCAACTTCATAACGTTTGACCCACTGAATTTGAATACGAAGCTCAACATTTCGATGGCTAAATGTTGTAAATTTATGGACTGACTGACCTGACTTTTCCTCGATTTCACAAAAGAAAAAAAATTGCACAAGCTTGGTCTGAGTATAGGCAGTGTTGTGACAGTTACTTTATTTTTGTAACTAATTACAGTTACTACCTCAAATAAGTAACTAGTTAAAGTTACCAGTTACTGTCTCAAAGAAGTAGCTAGTTGTTGCTATTTCATAAAAGTAAGTAGTTACTAGTTACTTCAGAAGTTACTTTAAACATTTTTCCTGGTTTTAGTGAGCATCTGATCCTGATAAAAGTATTTTCCCTGACAAGTGATACTAGCTAAGATTGTTCATTTATTTCAAATTGATTGTGATTTAACGAATAAACAAGATTTTATTATATTACCATTATGAAATATGTTATCAATAAACTTGCACTCTGCACAATATGTACATCGAACAAGACTTGCGAAAAAAAGTAGCTAAGAGTAGCTACTAACTTTTTACTCTCAAAGAAAAAGTAACTGGTGGAAATTACAAATAGTCATGATTTTTTGTAACTAGTTACAGACTTAGTCATAATTGCTTGGCCGAAAAATGTAACTAGTTACTGTTACAGTTACTAAAAAAGTAACGATTATTGAGCTACCAATTACGTCACAGCACTGACTATAGGTAGGCTTTGGGTGTCAGTTCAGGACCAACAGCTGAAAATCAACGCACTCTATTGTAACTTGTGTAGTGAACTGTTTTCTTCTCTTCCCATATATAATATGCACTTATTCGTCCTCTAACTCGCCTGTTAAGTTGGTTCTGTTCTCTGCTGAACTTTTCCGGCATTAAAGTTTTTCTTCAGCTTTTCTTCTTTACAATCTTGAAATGATTCAAACGTTTCCAGCTTTTGTATCACATACAAACCAACTAACTACTTATTAATTTCCAAATTACACTGGTCTACAAATTTTGAAAAAGTTTGTGCTTCGGAGATAAAATGTGTTTCCTATTATGAATTTTGGGGTGCTGAAAATGAATATGACCATAAAAACAGTCGATTGGCTACAGTTTCCAAGAAAATTTAAGTTACACATTTTGCGTATATGTATACCATATATTAGTAACATACCTGTATAATGCAGTCACTTATATTGATTCAACCCGTCGCTTCTTTGCTTGTCTCTTGTATTCAACTTCTGGAGCATCTCTTGTTATTGTCCAGCAGTAAGTAGTCTGCTAGCAATGATGGACTCCATTTCCCCTGGTAGCGTTTCTCCATCGCTGAGATATCCTGGTGGAAACGTTCACCATGTTCATCGCTGACTACTCCGCAGTTGGCCGGAAAAAATTCCAGGTGCGAATGGAGGAAATGTATCTTTAAAGACATATTGCAGCCCATTTTTTGATAGGACAACAGCAGGTTTTTCACCAGCTCCCTGTAATTGTCAGCTTTGGTATTTCCGAGAAAATTGGTTGCTACTAACCGGGAAGCATTCCACGCTGTCTTCTCCTCACCACCAAGGATACGGTCGAACTCCTCATCTCTAAGAAGCTCGCAGATCTGTGGACCAACAAATACACCCTCCTTGATTTTTGCTTCACTGAGCTTTGGGAATTTACCACCGAGGTACTTAAAAGCTGCCCCCGTTTTATCCATAGCCCTAAAAAAAATTTCATGACGCCCAGTTTGATGTGTAAGGGTGGTAACAAAATCTTGCTCGATTCTACAAGTGGAGGATACTGAACATTTTTTGTTCCAGGTTCCAATGAGTGTCGGAGTGGCCAATCCTTCTTGATGTAATGAGATCCTAGCCCGACTATCCCATTCACACAGAAAACAGCAATACTTAGTGTAGCCCGGCTGCAGTCCAAGCACGATAGCAACAACTTTCAAGTCACCACAAACCTGCCATGATGTTTGTCATAGCTTTGCAGTTCAAAAGTTGCTTCATGTTGTCATATGTTTCCTTCATGTGGGCTGCATGACCAACTGGAATTGATGGCAATACGTTGCCAACATGCAACAAAACAGCTTTTAGACTCAACTTCGATGAATCAATGAACAGTCTCCACTCTCAGGATTGTGAATAATGTTGAGAGCTGCCATCAGACCATCGATGTCGTTGCAAGCTACAAGGTCACCTTCCATGATGAAGAATGGAACAAAATCTTTTTGACGGTCACGAAACTTACACACACTAAAATTTTCAGCGAGGAGATTCCACTGCTGCAATCTGGAGCCCAACAGCTCTGCCTTACTCTTTGGCAGTTCTAAATCTCTGATAAGGTCGTTTAATTCATTCTGAGTTATCATGTGCGGTTTAGAAGATGTCAAGTTATAAACAAATTCAGGGTCTTGTGAAGTTGAAGGCTCACAAGTTTCGCAGGTTCCTTCATTCTCCTCGTCCTCTGACTCCAGGGAGAATGAGTGTGGGGGCTCAGGAACGGGTAGTCCTTCGCCGTGAGGTACCGGGCGTATAGCAGAGGGTATATTCGGATATTGTAAAATCCACTTTTTCTTCTTGCAAATACCTTTCTTGACTGGAGGCACCATGCAGAAGTAACAATTGCTGACATGATCTGTTGGTTCCCTCTACACCATTGGCACTGCAAAAGGCATAGATTTCCTTTTCCGATTCAACCACTGGTGAAGGTTTGTTGCACAAGTATTGCAGCATATGTGTGGGGCCCAGCTCTTGTCCTGATCTCCAATCTTACAGCCAAAATAAAGGTGATAGGCTTTCCTAATGACGGCGGTTATAGCACGCTTTTGTGATGCAAAAGTCAATTCTCCACAAACATAACAGAAGTTATCTACACTGTTCACGCAATTACGAGGAATCTTTGTTCAAATTAGGCTGAAAAAAATTCAGTTTCAAAAGCAAACACTAAAAAGAGTTTGACAAGGGTGCACTGTATGACTTCCGCGAATGAACTGATGCTGTGGCGTAATATGTAGACGCCTGTGACACATCGACGCCTTGACTCTACTGCGCATGCGCGTAGTTATATTTTTATTTTTATTTTAATAAATTAATGTAATTACATTGCATTTTAATAATTTTAAATTAGGTAAGGTTAAGTTAGGTTAGTATTCCATTTATATTAATATAAAAAACATTATGGGAAGCAATATGTTAAAATGATCCAATCTATTTTTTAATAAATAATTTACAAATACATAATGTAATAGATAAATTTAAAATTACATTTTATTGTATATATGTGTATATATTTACATTAATTTATTAAAATAAAAAATATAACTACGCGCATGCGCAGTAGAGTCAATGCGTCGATGTGTCACAGGCGTCTACATATTACGCGACAGATGCAGTCCAGTTAGTAGGGTGCAGGGTTGCCTGATATCTTTATAAATAGAGCCAATTGGCAATTTTAGGCATCATTTTCGTATTCAGTGACCCAAAATTAGTAAAGATTGACTACTTTGATTTCCGAAGCATTTTGGCTGTAGACCAGTGTTATTAAAGTTTTAAAAATTATCATTATCCTGAACACTTGAATAATAAAAAGGGTCTTCTGGATTATAACACCATTTTTGTGAATCTTTCACAAGCGGATTTTGCTCAATAAAACAACATCTTTGAATAAAACATCGACTTTTATTCAATGAATATAATATAATATAATAATGTAAATAAATGATAGGTTAGGTTTCTGTTGTTGTATTATATGAAAAATGAAGTAAATGATGGGTTATCTATAGATGACTATCAGTATCACGTTTAGTTTTCTATTCACTGCCATGAGTTCCACAAAGCTGTTTGATTTACTTATTATTGTCTCTATCATATGACCTTCATGTACATATATAGCACGGCCACCTTTACGTCTCGTTGTTCTATCCGCTCTTAGTAAGTTGAAGCCCCCTATATTTATCTATTTCTCATCAATACAATGTTCGCAGTTTTCACAATTTCCTTGGCAATCCTTAAGATGAGTTTCTGTGAGGCATGCGATGTCCGCCCTTGTTTCGTCCATAAATCCTTTCAGGTACAAAACTTTGTTGAGTGATTGGTTTGGTCTTATTCCTTGAATGTTAGCCAAGACAATATTTATGTTCTTTGTTTTTCGTTGCCCCTTGTGCATTTCAAGTTCGTTTTCCTTCGGTGTCGATTGTTTTGTTGCCTTATGGTCTTCCGAGAGATCCGTTTCCGCCTACATGTTCTGGTAGCTTCTTGCCCAGAAGCAGTTTGGCTCGGGAGTTTCCAGCTGTGTCAACGGCATGCGTTGGATGACATTTAGCAGCCATGTCTGCGATGTTGAAAATTTTTTTTTCGCTTATTGTGTTCCTATTGTTATTCCTAATGTCATTTAAACTTTCCCTTTGTCCTTTGGGTTCGTCGGGAGATGTTGATTAGTAGCATATTTTCCCGTATTTGCAGGTTTCATATTTTGCGTAAGTCCTGCAGATGTCCGGGTGGTAGAATTTGCATCTGTCTCCAAATTTACAATGACCATTATTATAGAAGGAATTGCATATTGGGGGGTGTTCAGTGTTCATATATACATTGTCCTCTTTTAAATCTGCAATTATCTTTTATATAATATCTGCATATAATTCCTTCCCTATATTTACTCGGGGCCTTTGTTTTTGCTCCTTATTGTGGGACAGTTTCACTCCGTTTTCTTGATTGCCCTCTTGTCTTTCCTATTTGTGCTATTTGTGTTAATTAATATCCTTCGTTGCCCTTATACTATCCGTTGTCTTTATACTCTCTTTCTCCTACATGGTTTCGGCCTCGTTGTGTGACGGTATTTGATTTTTTTCTACTTCGCCTTTCTTCTTCTGTTTTCCTCTGTTTTTATTCCCACTTTCCTCTTTCATTTTATTCTCGTAGTCTCTTTCTGCTTTCAATACCGTAAAAGTTTATTTCGGTCATGCAGTTTTCGCAGAAAATTTTTATTCCATTAAGTTGCTTCGCGTTCGTTATAAGGGAGATTTTTTCATCCTCCCATTTTAGGCATCTAAAATAAAAAAGCAGCTGACAGAAATCGCACCTCATCGCCTTTGTCTCATTTGTTGCATCATTGCAGATACCACAATACCACAGAGTTGCAGGAATTTATTTACCATTTCGATGTTACTGATAGAGGGTAGCCGCTCGTGCACAAAGTTGACTCAAAAAGGGTATTATGGGAAGTATTGGGTGGGGGTTGACTCAAGCTGCGTGAGGGCAAGTATTCTCCGTTACTCCGGGGGATGGGAGATGTGGCACACTGTATATTTCTCACTGATTGGTGCTTGCGACTGTGGCCGCGAGGGATAATGGCGGGTATTTGTAGGAATTACGATAGGCAGGTAATTTTCTTCACAAAGAAACACTCGGAAAAATGCTGTATAGATTAATTCGCTTCGTTATTATTTAGTAGGGATAATCTTAAGATAGGGTGAAGCGAAACGCTCGTACGAGGGCCTACGGAAAATACTTTGATATCAGGTCCTGACGTTAAGAGGCTAATTAAAGATTTAAAGACTGGTTCTACTTCAGAGGTAGATGACCTATCGAATGAACACTTAAAACATGCCAATGACGTGATGTATCTGCATATCTCTGCTTTTCTCAGCCATGCTTGCTCATAGTTATATCCCTGCAGAGTTTATGAGGGTATATATCCTGCCCCTTGTCAAAAATAAGTATGGGAACATTATATCCAGCAATAATTCCAGGCCTATTGCTGTCGCTTCCTGCTTCTCGAAACTACTAGAGAAACTCTTGTTACACCGATTAACTGATTATTTATGGACATCTAATCAGTTTGGTTTTAAAAGGTCCTACTCAACTGATCTCTGTATGTATTGAAAGAAATTATATTTAAATACACTGACAGTAATTCAACTAATTATAGTTGTTTCCTTGATATAAGTAAGGCATATGATAGCGTGAATCACAATATTTATTTAAAAAACTAGAGGACAGGAAAGTTCCCATGTACATACTAAATTTATTGAAATTTTTGTGTACCCACCAATCTTTTATGGTTAGGTGGGGCAGTGTACTATCCGAATGTTTTGGTTCCCCTGCGGGGTGAGGCAAGGCTTTTTGCTCTCTCCTCTGCTGTTTAATGTATATAGTGATGGCGTAATTGCTTCACTTGATGAGGGAATAGTTGAATGTTGTATAGATAACACGAGGGTAAATAATTTAGTCTATGCCGATGATATGGTGTTGATAAGTCCTTCTGTTAAAGGTCTGGATTGTCTGCTAAAAGTCTACGAATTATATATATTCGCAGAAACATGTTAATCTTTTTAATGTTGCACAAACTAAGGATTATGCAGCTCCATCCCAAAAGCTTTAATCAGTCAGCTGATATTAGTTTCAAAATGAGAGGTGAAGCAATAAAGGAAGCACAAGAACTTAAGTATTTTGGCCAAATTATCACCAGGTTCTTGAGTGATGACTCAGATATAAGAAAACGATATCGAAGCCCCTGTGCTGAAGCGAATACGACTATAAAGAACTTCAGGTTCTGTACAAGTGAAACCGAAGACACACTCTTTCGTACCTTCTGCACTTACATATACGGATAGCAACTTTGGTTGAATTATAAAAAAGATTCTGGCAAAACCCTAAATTTGCTATATAACAGGTCTTTTAAACTCCTACATAAATTACAGAGACGTCAACCTTGAAGTATGAAAATCCGTGAGATTTTGTCTGATTTTGCCTGTGCCTGATTTTGATAACTGGAAACATATCCCACATAAGGGAGTTTGAGACTTAAAATCCGTGAGTCTCATGGAAAATCCGTGAGAGTTGATATGTTTGTAATTACCCGTCCCCCCCCCTCTCCCGAGACGTTCAGCTTCCCAAATGCTTGTTAACGACCATGTCTCGAGCTTCCCGGAGGTAATAAGACCTGTTCACTGCAGTCTAATGCAAAGAACTTATAAAATCAGCCAACCCGATTATCCAAGCTATTCATCAGTCCTACCATGTCTTCTGAGCTATGGAATTCATAATATAAAAACGTTTGTCTGTAGCTCCACTTAACTTCGACAATAATATTTTTCATTAACTGTATTTCTATCCTTAGTATTTGAATTTTCATTGTATTCTATTTTCAGTTTGTATTATTAATATTTGTCATATGGATAATGGTCTGCGAATAAACATTTTAATTTTCATTTCATATATATATATATATATATATGGGAACGTTTTAGTTTTATGAGGACGATGCTACTAATACCATATTTGTTTTACTAATGCAGTAGTAATATACATATCATACAATTCAGTACATTACATTGGTAATATAGATTATGTTTAGTAGACATCTTTACTTGAAACTTTTTAAAAGCAAGTCGCTTTTAATGGCCTTTGGAAAAGCATTGCGGTGATCTTCAACTACTTGTAATAAATATTGTTGTTGCTCTTCATTTCTTGTTAGTGAAGTGTTAAACTCATGAATAAGAGCTACTCCTCCCTCTGCTAACTCATTCACAGGTTTTATATTAAATACTGCCTTTCGGGCAACCTGAAAATCATTGTCATCTTCCCAAGTGCTTGGATCTTTCTCTAGAAATATCGAAGGTACATTAAGAATCTGAAACGAGTCATTGGTTCGACCATTTACAAAGTCTTCCACTCTTAATTCCGTTATATTTGAGGTTTCTGAAATCATCAGCCGACGAGGTGGGTCTTCCGATCCAACTTAACCGGTGATTGCTTCAACCATTCTTCGTTTAATTGATAGGGTCAGGCGATAATCAAAAAACGCCATTCCAACTAATACTTCACTAAGGTACCAAAGATGTTTGCTTAGCGATGAAAGCGCAGCTGTTTTAACGTTTGGATTTTCATAATTTTGTAATTCTTTTAGAAGTTGTAGATCATTTGATGCAGAAAAAGTAGAAAGAGGGCACTCGATCCATACTGTAACATAAAACTTACAAATTAATATATTTATTTCGCAAAGATTCATCCATAATTTGTTTGTGGTATGGAAGGAACTGCTGGTACTTGACGTGGACGGCAAAAAAAAACTGCTCACGAAACATCCACATTTTTAGTGAGTACAATGCTCTTGCCATCCAGCGTGCACGGTGAACTGGTCCCGGTGCCCGAAACCGAATGCCTTGCGGTGGTACTCCTAGAAAGATGATGATTAATTCTAGCATTTCTTTGTAGTCATCTCGGGGCAATTGTTCTTCAATGGCCCTCTTTACAAAGCAAATGATCTTTTGCTTCCAGTCCTTAATCCTATTAAATATGGCATCATCATTAACACCCGTCGTATAATCATGGAGACGAATGTTTGGCCAGTAGTCTCGAAAAGAGTTGAAAATCGTGATATTAGGCCCTTTTGACACATCATGCACAACCGAAGTGAATACATTTTCAAGGATCAGCTCGTGTATATGACGGCGGCATGCGATGTGAAGCACTTTTTTATTTAGTTCACGCTCTACTAAAGTGAAAACACCACCAAACGTTCCAGTATTGACTGCGGTCGTGTCAAAACACAATCCTTTTACCTGATCACGTAAGTTCCATTCGTCAACTGTTTCTGTAATGATACGGACCATTGCATCAGCCTTTGAGTTCGGTAGCTTCGGAATTGCGAGTAATTGGTGGTTTTCTCCAGATACAAGAATGGGCAAGCGATCTACATTTTCCCTACCTATCAAATCTGGCATCAATTTCCCGTCCCAGTGCAAGAGAAGAGGAACCCCAGGAGAAAATGAACGTTGAATTTCTTCAGCTAAGGTTTTCCGATGCTTTATCCTCTGCATCCTGATGGCACTGGGACTCAAAGAAAGTTCACGACATTGGCTCCTACCTGTTTAGCAAATGGAATAAGTATTTGGGTTGCCCTTCTAATACTGATTCGTGTTCAATCTAAAACAACTGCTACTTCCATAGTGATTCCAATGTTGCCTTTGCATCGTTTTGAGGGGGGTTTTGATGTCTTTGAAGTTGATGAAAATCTCTCTCATCTTCCTCATCTGTAAAATGTTTTTTTCTCAACATTATAATGATAGAAAAGAAGAGAGAGGCTATCACCTATCGATGGAAGTTTACTTTGAGGGACTTCAGGTATAGGCTGCCCAACGAGCCAAACTTGTTTTTTTACGAGTAGCTGATGTAACTGTTTTGGACATGATTATTTCATTAACAAAAAAAGCCTGAAATACAAACAAATAGATGAATAAACCACTCAATTAAATATATACAAAAAACTTCTGTAGTGAACAATTTTGCAGAAGCAAGCAGCACTGACGATAACAGGTTTGTGCTGATTAGGACAGAGTGACAGTGTTGATACACCAGAAGGGAAATTTACTGCGCATGCGCAACCTCTAAATAATGTTATATGAAACTCTTATTCTACCACAAGGGTTTTATATACTAACTGCACAAAATGATAAGGTCGGCCAATCACATATTAATACTTCATATTTTCGAAGCACCCTAGTGATATATATATATATATATATATATATATATGTATATATATTTATTAACCTCTCCGTATATGGCCTTGGGTGGTTCGAATCGACGGGGGTTCTGGTTGGGAGGGAGCAACGGATATTTCTCGCGATAGTTTTTCTTCTATAACATTCTAATTTTTTTTTCTCTCGCTATAGGGTCGACAGACTGTTAATTCTTCTCTTTCTATGCCACTGGGTGGGTTCGGAGGATTCCGCGAAAACTTACTGAATTCTCTGAAGATTCCCTGATGCTTCTTATAACGTATCGGGAATTTATTTTTCTCTATTGACTGAGTTCTTGGACGAGAGCACGGCTCGAAGGAAAAGATAAAAAAAATACTTCCTTTTACTGTAATTTACTTCTAAAAATGTACAGGTACTGCTCTGAATTTACAGGGGTAGAGGTTCGACCTCTTTCGACCATGGCTCAGGCCGGAATCTACAAATTAAGGAGGTAAGGGGCCTCTGCCCCCACCTCGCTGAGAGGCTGCTAACAAGGGAGGAAAGTCGTAATCGAAGTCGAAGTAGAAGTAATGTTATTTTACAATTACATGCTTTATGTATAATCTAAATTTTGCGGGAGTGCAGTTTAAAGGTTAAGTTTCCCCCTTTAAACACATTATCAGATTTTTGAAAGATTCCAAATAAAAAAAAATAAAAAATAATCGTATTTTCGCCGAGTATGCATTTCTAAAGGGCGACATAATTACATTGAGTACAATCTAAGTACATCATTGAGCACATTGCAACTTCGGTTTATTATAATTATAATTACAATTACCAACCAATTCACATTCGCTTATTATCGTTAATTATCGTCATTAAAGTACATTAATTACATTATATTAAATTATTATCGTTACTTAAAGTACAGGGTGTCCATAAATTATTCACCCCATTATAAGCCTTAATAAATTCGTTATTATAGGAGCTATCTTAAAACGGTTTGCGGCAATTAATAACACAACTCGAGAAATTTTTGTTTTAATTCAGTAAACCTCCACGTGAGCCTCATTGGTAGCACGCAGAACATCAAGGCATTAAGAAGCATGTCTTGCGTGATGGTAGCTAATGTCTCTTCAATCCGGTGTCTTAATTCTGTGATGTTATTAACCTTCTTTGCATACACTCTGTCCTTTGTGTAGCCCCATAAAAAGAAATCCAGAGGCGTGATATCCGGGGAACGAGGAGGCCATGGAATAGGGCCATCTCGCCCGATCCAACGAGAAGGGAACTTTTCATTGAGGAACCTCCGCACTTCTAATCCCCAGTGTGGCGGTGCCCCATCTTGCTGAAAGAACACACCGGGCTCATATCCTCAAGCTGAGGTGCAGCATACCATTCAAGCATATCTAGGTAATTTGTAGCCTTCACAGTGTTCTCATGGAAGAAAAATGGTCCAATCACACGGTTATGGGAGAGAGCACACCAAACGTTTATCTTGGGACTGTTGCGTTCGTGTTCAATAAATTCATGCGAATTTTCTGATCCCCATATACGGCAATTGTGTCTGTTGACTTTACCAGACAGATGGAATGTCGCTTCATCACTGAAAACGACATTGTTCAAAAAATGCTCATCTTCATCAATACGGTCAAGAATGTCAACAGCACACTGTACCCGTTTGGGTTTGTCATTTGGTAGAAGTTTCTGCAAGGTTTGCAATTTGTAGGCATAAAGTTTCAACCTCTTGTGAACCACTTTATGCACTGTTGAACGCGGTATTCGCAGTTCTCGGCTTGCTCGGCGGATGGATTTTGTAGGACTTTGGATAAACACCTCCTGAATTCCTGCTATCTTATCTTCAGACACACTAGGCCTACCAGCTCATTTCTGATGTAGCACACTGCCAGTTTCTTGAAATTGTTTCAGCCATCGCTTGAGTGATTGCTTTGTTGGTGGAGTTTTCTGATATTCCTCCCGAAAACGTCTCTGTACAGTAATTGGAGATTTGGTTTCCCACATCCACAGCACACACATTGCTTTCTCCTTCACTGTCGCCATTGTGCCCCTAGTGGATGTTCTGCGAAATAAAGAAAAAAATTTCTTGAGTTGTTATTAATTGCCGCAAACCGTTTTAAGATAGCTCCTATAATAACGAATTTATTAAGGCTTATAATAGGGTGAATAATTTATGGACATTCTGTACATTAATTACATTATAAATTATTATCACCAATTACAGTTCCATTAAAGTACATTAATCGCTTACAATTCTTAGTGGTTTTATATTTATATATGGTTATTACTGCAGAGCTGGGCACTTGCGTTTTTTTGCCCGTTTTTTTGCGGTACTGCGGTACTACCGTGTTGGTCGGTACCGCGGAAAGTACCGCGGGAAATTTGAATGCGGTAGCGGTACTGCTGTACTTTCAGCGATCCTTTGCGGTACTGCGTTATGCGGTACCGGTTTGGTAGTGCGGTAGTAGTACCGCAGTACCGCAGTACCGCAAAAAAAACGGGCAAAAAAACGCAAGTGCCCAGCTCTGGACTAGTACAACACAAAGTACATGGGCACACACGAGATATAACATAACGCATGATGTGTTATAAATCCGAGGCAAGCGAGAGGAGGTTTTTAGCTCAGAAGCGCTTGCTTTTGCTGTGGTTAGCGGAATGTGACCACTTGCCTAAGCATTTATGAATATCTTGCGAGAGGCGAAATAATTAAAAAAAAAAAATAAAAAATAAAAAATAATACATGCGAACGTATTTGCACGACTTTGAACGAACAGGTACGAATGCCTAAAGTTTTGTACACATATTGGTACGTAACACAATAGGTTGTGTGCGTAATATAGACACGAGTAAATATGGACTGATAGGTTGATAGGGCATAAGTAGACAATAGGTAGATGAATAAATAAGTAATAAAATTAATAAAGGATAGCGGTCAAGAAAGAACATGGATGTGACACTGAAACAAAAATAGAAAGCAACAAATAAATTTTTTATCCAAACTCGCGTTAAGCGATTTTGGTTCTTATGTAAAAATGAATATTGATTATTCATTGTTCATTTTTACAGTGCTCTACCTTTAAAATGATATTAATACAATAATATAATACAATTAATACAATACAATAACATAACTTCCCAACTAATTGAAACTAGATGATGACTAATGGTTTTTATGATTACAAATTTATATACAGAACAAGTGAGTTCGGGTGGTTGATTTACAATGCACACTGCACAGCAATCAAATCTTTAACATGACACTTGCTTAGAGAGTTATAAAATATAAAAAATTCTAAGATTAATACTTTAATTTATGCAAACAGAATAAAAGTATTAATACGTTAATTAAGACAAACAATTAAGTTAGACAAACAATGATATTGTTAAATTTTTTACTAATTTTATTTTTCTGTGGGAAAAATTACATACATAATGAATAGTAGGTAAAAGGGAAAAATATAAATTTTAAAGTTCAGGAATTTTTCGAAGTTACCATGATCGTACAATCTATAAACTAAATTTATTGACTATTGTAGGTAAAAATCGAATTACGTGATGGATTATGTATAGACCTGTGGTCAAATGTGTATTTGTGTGTATTAGGTACAGAGTGTGTGGTTGGTGATATGTCCAAATGGGGAAAAGGGATTTATCGTTGAAGTTATACGTAAATGCGCATACATATATACACGTGTATGTAGAACATCAGTATTGAGTATGTGGATTATGAGAGCAATTGGTTCATCCCGTGAAGAACTAGATCATTAGTGGTCATTGGTGGATTAGGATTATATCTGTATATATATTTATATATATATATATATATATATATATATATATATATATATATACTTTAAGGAACAGATTAGCTTTGGTTAAAATAACTTAATAAATACATGAGCAAAAATTTATATATAGTAAGCAAAAATGATTAAGATTAAGTAGCATAGTTAGCACTTACACGCAATGAAATAGTTTATTGTGATATCCAATGATTTTAGCATAAGGTTTGTATATATAGTATATATAGTGTGCATACGTGTGTGTGTGTGTGTAAGGATTCGGGGGGTTTATGAATAAACAAAGTTATATAATAATTTAACGACAATTACTTAATATTAATCGAATAAAAAAAATAAAAAAATATAAAAATTGAAAATAAACTATAATGAACTAACATGAGGTTATTGGGTCCATACTCTTAAAAAAAATAAAAAACAACTTTGGTTAAACTGTGGTTTGACTGGAGCCAAAGAAGAATTAACCATGGTTGAACCATTTCTCTGGTTGACACTGGGTTCAAATGGGGTTGGGGTGTTAACATAAAATAAAATATAAAAAAACAGTTTGGAGTACTACATTCGGGGGAATTGAGTGACTAGGCGGGGAGATATGTCTGAAATTGACAATACGTCTTTTCGTGGACACTTTGCTCTTTAGGAAGACATTGATTTTCACACTGTTTAGAACAAAAATTAAAGGGGGTAAAACAAAACGGAGGGACGGCATGTTCCTCAGCATAGTAATTTAAAAAGGAGGCCAGTGGGACATGATTGATTAATTATTACACAACTATTATCATCACATATACATTACAATAATTATCAAAATCATTATAAACAATTGTAAAAACGCTTTTGGTTACAAATAATAAAATAGTTAATTTTACCTATATATTTATATACGCAACAACTGCATGCAAAAAGGAGACAAATCGGTCAATTTCCTTCGTTCAACAAAAAAAAAAAAAAAAGAAGGTTGAACTAAAGACAAACCGGTCAACTCAGGTTGAATTTAATTTTCTCTTATAACTAAAAGAAAGGTTGAATCAAATTCTCTTAAGCAACAAAAAAAAGGTTGAATTCAATTGACTGCATTGAAATGACTTGGGACTTGAAAACTGACTTGGGACTTGAAAACTGACTACAATTGTCTTGGGACTGACTACAACTTTTTTGGGACTGACTACAACTTTTTTGGGACTGACTACAACTTTTTTGGGACTGACTACAACTTTTTTGGGACTGACTACAACTTTTTTGGGACTGACTACAACTTTTTTGGGACTGACTACAACTTTTTTGGGACTGACTACAACTGATTTGGAACTGACTGACTGACTGACTGACTGACTTGAAACTAACTGACTGACTGACTGGGGACTGACTACAACTGACTTGAAACTGACTTGCAACTGAAACTGATTTGTAACTGACTTGCAACTGACTTGCTGACTTGAACTGCTATCAAGTATTTCTACAAATCTCTGGGGCGGTTGTCCCTCTGGATGCAACCTACTGACTTGAACTGCTATCAAGTATTTCTATAAATCTCTGTGGCGGTTGTCCCTCTGGATGCAACCTACTGACTTGAACTGCTATCAAGTATTTCTATAAATCTCTGGGGTTTGGTTGTCCCTCTTGGATGCAACCAACTGAAACTGAAAACTGAAACTGGAACTTGAAACAGCTTCAAGTATCTCCATATCTATAAACTCTCTATAAACTCTCTTTCTTAATTTGCAAGTCAATTTAATTCAATAATTTGAAAAAAATTGTAAACAAAAATAAAAAATGTAAACAACATTTCACTCGAATGTACGCGAAGGTACAGTAATATTATGTTTGGTACATAAAATAAAATTATTCTATACTAACTATAATAGTGAAAATAACTCTGTGACATTTAACTCTGTGACAATAACTGTTTCAATAAAAAAAAATGTATCACTGGTGTCTGAAATGTTCACTGTGTTTCTTGTTAATTCTGACTTAATACTAGTTAACTGTTAATAATGTCTTCTCAACTGTTTACAAATTACTTACGTAAAAAAATAAACTGTACTTAACAAAATTTCTACGGCGAAATCCTTAGAGACGTGTCCTGAAGACGTGTCTTGCTGGTTACTTGTTCTTGGCTGAAAACTAGGCGTGGAGAACTTGGAGTCGTTACACACCGGTTCAAGGGTGGATGTTACGAACTGGAAGTCGTGACACGCCGGCCAAATGGTGGGTCTTATTATCTTGGTAGTAGGGTCGCTACAAGTTTTATATTGATGCAGGGTAATTTCTATCCTGGCCAAAGAGTGGCCACTTGTTAAAATCCTCTTGTTAAAATCTTGGCTATAGGGTAATTTCTATCCTCGCCAATGGGTCACCAGACTGTTAACTCCTCTGTCTATGGCCTTGGGTGGTTCGAATCGACGGGGGTTCTGGTTGGGAGGCAGCGACGGATATTTCTCGCGATAGTTTTTCTTCTATAACATTCTAATTTTTTTTCTCTCGCTATAGGGTCGACAGACCGTTAATTCTTCTCTTTCTATGCCACTGGGTGGGTTCGGAGGATTCCGTTGAAACTTACTAAATTCTCGGAAGATTCCCTGATGCTTCTTATAACGTATCGGGAATTTATTTTTCTCTATTGACTGAGTTTTCGGACGAGAGCACGGCTCGAAGGAAAAGATAAACAAATACTTTCTTTTACTGTAATTTACTTCTAAAAATGTACAGGTAGTGTTCTGAATTTACATGGGTAGAGGTTCGACCTCTTTCGACCATGGCTCAGGCCGGAATCTACAAATTAAGGAGGCACGGGGCCTCTGCCCCCTCCTCGCTGAGAGGCTGCTAACAAGGGAGAGAAGTCGTAATCGAAGTCGAAGTAATGTTATTTTACAATTACATGCTTTATATATAATCTAAATTTTGGGGGAGTGCAGTTTGAAGGTTAAGTTTCCCCGCTTTAAACACATGATCAGATTTTTGAGATTCCAAATAAAAAAAAATAATAAAAAATAATCGCATTTTCGCCGAGTATGCACTTCTAAAGGGCGACATAATTAAACTGAGTACAATCTAAGTACATCACTGAGCACATTGCAACTTCGGTTTATTACAATTATGATTACAATTACCAACCAATTCACATTCACTTATTATCGTTAATTATCGTCATTAAAGTACATTAATTACATTATATTAAATTACACTGGCCAACAAAATCAAACCTTTTTTCTCATCACAAACATGATCACACTTTTCTTAATGCAATTTTCGCGCTGATTCCGAATCTGGTTTTATGTTTTTTCTAGCACGTATAGTTATATAGATACACTGGTTTTGATATTTTTAAGTTTTTAATATTGCTATAAGAAAATTTATGGATGTATAGATCACACTTAGGAATGCTAAACAATAAATACATCATATACCTTATTCAATGTACTTATAAATAAAGAATATATACATTATTTTATTAAAAGCGCTGTGAGTGTGATTTCCTTTTGTAAATTTGGCCTGGATTGTCACGATACAGCATCCAACAATGGTCCGCCATCATGCTTTCATTCAAATATCCTTGGTAGCGCTTCTCCATCTGAATATCTTGATGGAAGCGCTCTCCTTGCTCGTCACTCACTGCACCAAGGTTTTCAGAAAGAAATCTAAGTGGGAATGCAGGAAGTGAATTTTTAACGACATTCGACACTCCATTTCTTTGAAGGCATCAAGGAGGTTCTTGACTCCATCCTTATACGCAGGTGACTTGTTGCTTCCAAGAAAGTTTTCACATATCCATTTGAACGCCAGCCAAGCCTTCAATTCCAGCGGACTTAGGACTTTTTCAAATTCAGTGTCATTCAAAACCTCCCTTATTTGTGGCCCAACAAAAATTCCTTCCTTCAATTTTGCTGCAGTAACCTTCGGAAATTTCCTTGAAAGGTATTGGAACCCTTCAGAATTGACTTTACCCATTGCTTTAACAAAATTCTTCATTAAACCAAGTTTAATGTGAAGAGGTGGCAGATAGATCTTTTGGGGATCCACTAAAGGGACAGACTGGACATTGCTTATCCCTGGGACATATGTATACCTAAGTGGCCAGTCACTTTTGGTGTAATGTTTTATAGTGGCGCGACTGTCCCACAGGCAAAGGAAACAACAAAATTTTGTGAATCCTGACTGCATACCCATAAGCATTCCTATAACTTTTAGATCTCCACAAACATTCCATTGATGACTGTCGTATTTGATTGCCTTAAGTAGTATATCCATATTGTCATATTTCTCTTTTAGATGGACGGAATGGGCAATGGGGATGGATGGCATTATATTACCATTATGCAAAAGAACTGCTTTCAGGCTTCTCTGCGACGAATCAATAAAGAGGCGCCACTCAGATGCCACATACGTCTGAGATATGGCTGTAAATAGTCCATTGATGTCATGGCAATAACAGAGAGGACCGTCTACTGAAAAGAATGCTGTTAATTCAAAATTCCGCTTTCGGTAGTAACTAATACGAACATTGTTCTCAAGTAAATTGTTCTCCTTTAGTCTTGAGGCGAGAAGCTCTGATTTCTCTTTAGACAGCGATAAGTCTCTAACAAGATCATTCAACTGTCCTTGGGTTAACCTTTTAGGCTCTAAATGTCTACCTTCAAAAGTGTACTCTGGTTCTGTAGATGGTCCGGAAACGCCAGTTGCACCTTCATCACTTTCCATGTCATCTATGATAGAATCTAGCCTATCACTTGGGGGAATTGGAATGGGCAATGTTTCATCATGTTTTACTGGTCTACGTGCTGAATCCAAGTTTGGATATACAATCTGGTGTTTGTTCTTGGCAGAAAACCCCATTAAGTTCACACTACAAAAATAACAGTCTTCATGATGATCTCTCGGCTCCCTCCATATCATGGGTATGGCAAATGGCATTGAAGCTTTCTTTTTGTTAAGCCAATCACGTAATCCATTTGAACAGCCAGAACAGATTTGATGTGGCGCCCATGGTTTATCTTGGTCACCTAAATGGCAACCAAAGTATAGCTTGTATATTTTCTTAATGTCGGTTGTAATACTTCGTCGCTGTGTTTTAGTTGTCAACTGCCGCATACGAAACAGAACTTGTCGGGGTCATTCTTACATTGTCGAGGCATGTTGACTGACCTGAGCAAACTATAAATTCAAAAAAAATGTACACCAACTTGACACAAGTTCTTGGACTGGACTGATCTTTTGACACACAAAGCACGGCGTTGTTGCCTGAATCACAATGCTGCTAGACGTAAAAGCTCACACCTGAAATACATAAGATGTATAATTAAGATAATTGAAATAAATAAGATGAATAAACTAAAAACACACAATAAAATAAACACAATCAAATGTTGAAATATTAGTATTTTGCCTATTTAAAATGGTTAAATCTGTGTAGTTATATATATGCCTTCATCTTGAAAACTATACGTGCTAGAAAAAATCTGAATGCAGTTTTGGAATCAGCGTGAAAAATGCTATCCAGCCACCACAAATTTTACTCTGATGAAAAATCTTTGTTGACCAGTGTTATTATCGTTACTTAAAGTACATTAATTACATTATAAATTATCACCACCAATTACAGTTCCATTAAAGTACATTAATCACTTACAATTCTTAGTGTTTTTATATTTATATATGGTTATTAGTACAACACAAAGTACATGGGCACACACGAGATATAACATAACGCATGATAATGTGTTATAAATCCGAGGCAAGCGAGAGGAGGTTTTTAGCTCAGAAGCGCTTGCTTTTGCTGTGGTTAGCGGAATTTGACCACTTGCCTAAGCATTTATGAATATCTTGCGAGAGGCGAAATAATAAAAAAAAAAAATAAAAAAAATAAAAATAATACGTGCGAACGTATTTGCACGACTTTGAACGAAGAGGTACGAATGCCTAAAGTTTTGTACACATATTGGTAATATAGACACGAGTAAATATGGACTGATAGGTTGATAGGGCATAAGTAGACAATAGGTAGATGAATAAATAAGTAATAAAATTAATAAAGGATAGCTGTCAAGAAAGAACATTGATGTGACACTGAAACAAAATAGAAAGCAACAAATAAATTTTTTATCCAAATTCGCGTTAAGCGATTTTGGTTCTTATGTAAAAATGAATATTGATTATTCATTGTTCATTTATATATATATATATATATGAATAGAAACGACATAAGTATTAAGGAACGTCTCTGCACACGAGGAGGAGAGATAACGAATAAATGAAAAATGAGGCGAACCGCCCGGGAATCGAACCAAGGGCCTTCCAATTGCCGGTTGGACGCGCTACCATTATGCTACATTCCTTAATACTTATGTCGTTTCTATTCATTTATATACTGCGTGGTTATTGCAGTTATATGCGCATATTCACGATTTGCGAGGGTGCCCTCTCAGGGCATTGGTTTCTGCCCTATGTGGGAGAATTTCGATTTGTGATTGATCGAGGTCCGTAGCATAATGGTAGCGCGTCCAACCGGCAATTGGAAGGCCCTGGGTTCGATTCCCGGGCGGTTCGCCTCATTTTTCATTTATTCGTTATCTCTCCTCCTCGTGTGCAGAGACGTTCCTTAATACTTATGTCGTTTCTATTCATTTATATACTGCGTGGTCATTGCAGTTATATGCGCATATTCACGATTTGCGAGGGTGCCCTCTCAGGGCATTGGTTTCTGCCCTATGTGGGAGAATTTCGATTTGTGATTGATCGAGGTCCGTAGCATAATGGTAGCGCGTCCAACCGGCAATTGGAAGGCCCTGGGTTCGATTCCCGGGCGGTTCGCCTCATTTTTCATTTATTCGTTATCTCTCCTCCTCGTGTGCAGAGACGTTCCTTAATACTTATGTCGTTTCTATTCATTTATATACTGCGTGGTTATTGCAGTTATAATAATATATATATATATATATAATATATATATATATATATAATTTATATATATATGGTGTTTGAAAACTTTCTGTACAAATTGTAATGGGGGATAGGCAATACCAAGACAAACCCTTTTCGTCTATAAGTGTATGTCCGCTGACGTCACCATTCGGCGCGAGAGGGCGCCGCTGCAATTGGCTAAAAGGTGAAGTGGGCTAGACTCGCGCTTGCCGCGGGCATTCTTAAATCGGACGTAGTACGCGTAACATGTTTATTTAAAGAAGGCATGTTTATTTAAAGAAGGTGCTGAAAGTTGCGACCGGTAGCATCAATGCATGCCCGACAGCGTCGAAGCATTGACCGACGTACACGTCGAAAGATTCCCGGCATTTCGGGAACAGTTCCAGCGGCGACAGCGATTCTTGCTACGAGGTCTTCTTCTGAGTAAATGGGAGTCTCGTACACGAGGTTCTTCATGTGTCCCCACAGGAAGAAATCGAGGCATGTTAAATCGGGCGATCTCGGTGGCCAGGCTACGGGCCCACCCCGGCCTATCCATCGGTCCCCAAAAGTGGCGTTCAGATAATCCCGCACATCGTTGCTGGAGTGTGCTGGGGCCCCGTCGTGTTGAAACCACATTCGTCTACGAATAGCCACGGGAACATCTTCCAGCAGTTCCGGCAACGTTTCTTCAAGAAATATCCGATAAACCCGCCCGTCGAGTCGGGCAGGCAGCAGGTACGGCCCAATCAACTTGCCATGGACGATACCCGCCCAAACATTGACGGCGAACCGTTCTTGATGAGCATGCACCCGTGTAGCATGTGGATTTGCGTGCGCCCACACGTGAGAATTGTGCATGTTAAACACACCCTCACGTGTGAAACAGGCCTCATCTGAGAACAGCACATAAGCCGGAAAATTAGGCTGCACCGCTGTCTGCTGCAGAAACCAGCGTGCGAAATCCACACGAAGAGGGTAATCCCGAGGTTGTAATGCCTGGACTCTCTGACGATGAAACGGATGTAACTGCTGCTCGTGCAACACTCTCCAGACCAGGTCGTGGTTCACACCGAGGATACATGCAACACCTCGCTTGCTTGCGCTTGGATTGTCCTCAAATCGCCGTAGGATTTCTTCTTCCATGTCAGGAGTGCGCATGTTTCTCTCCCGACCAGTGTCATGCATGTTTGCATGGAATGTTCCAGTTTCTCGCAGTCGCCGATGCAAATGCGCAAACGTTTGGTGGTTTGGCACACGTCTGTTTGGGAAGCGCTGTCGGTACAACCTCACAGCAGCTCTTCCGTTTCCATTGGCAGCCCCATACACCATATGCATGTCAGCCATCTCAGCAGTCGTGAAGCGCTCCATGTTACGCGTACTACGTCCGATTTAAGAATGCCCGCGGCAAGCGCGAGTCTAGCCCACTTCACCTTTTAGCCAATTGCAGCGGCGCCCTCTCGCGCCGAATGGTGACGTCAGCGGACATACACTTATAGACGAAAAGGGTTTGTCTTGGTGTTGCCTATCCCCCATTACAATTTGTACAGAAAGTTTTCAAACACCCTGTATATTTTATAAACGTTGACTTTACTTTGCACGTTTTGCATGGTAAACATCTGATCCAAATTAGTCATAGCTCGAAAGAAGTGAGAGTTGAGTGAATGTGGTTGTTCAATGACAAACTGTATCAGTAATTTGTTTTTCTGTCTTTACATGTTTTGTCTGATGGTCGGTGTCGTCACGTCTGAAATTCTGTTCCTTTCTATTTTTTATGGTTTTCAAATGACAGTAGGTTATTTAGTTTGAGGTTTTAAATCACTTGCTCAGTGAGCAGTATTTTTATGGCAAATGCGAATGTGTAATTTAGAACTTATCTGAAATCGGCGAGCAAGGAAGAATTTTATTTATATTTTGTTAATGGTGCCAAAGAATAGTTTGATGAAGTACTTCCGTTTCAGAGGGCAGGTGTTTTTTCGGCAGAATTTATTCAGCATCTTCGTGGCACACTTCGTTGGCCTCATCAATCTACTTAGGGTGGAATCTATCTTGAAAGTTTTAATGATGACAGGCAAGTCAGAAACACCACAAAAATCTTTCAAACGCTATTTTAACACCATTCTTCACTTGAAACATTTTTATGAAACGGATATTTGGGACACGAATAAAAGGTAAAAACCAACTGGCAGTTTGAGAATATACAGTGTCAGTTATAGCTGTCTAGAGCAGTGATTACGTAGATCAATGAAACACCGCGAATAATGAACATACAGTTGTCTGCACCAAAGCCTCTAGATTCTAGATTTCTAAAATATATTAGTTACCAGTTCACTGACCACGTTTTCTATGTCATTAATTTACTCACGAAGCCTAGCAATAAAACTACAAGATTGCGTATGAAACTGGCACAATTAGGCAAATTATTGACTATAAACAATAGACTGGCATTGTTGTTAATTAACGCTGTCATTTTTGTGTCCGAGATTTTCCTTTCCGTCGAAATAACCCCCCCACCTCAAACCGGTTTTGATTGTTTGCAGGGGGGCCGAATCCCTGAGGGAGGTGAGAAGAAAGCACATGAAGAGTAAAAGCATTGCCAAAACACTTCTGTCTCACCGTATAAGCCAGAAGGACATGGTCCTCACCCATTGGGCTTTCGTGTCGCCAATTGTGCTTCAACCGCACAAGCTGGGCATAAATTCCTCAGCGCAAATTCAAGACTTCGTCTATTTCTGGAAAATAATTGGATGCCTCCTTGGCATTCATGACAGGTAATATTCCACGGCTGCTTGGAGTGAATTTTCGAGCAGTTAAGTTTATATTTTTAGAGGCTATTTTGGTTTATGTTGTTAAGGAAAAAGAAATTTTAAAATTAACAAAAACCCACGTTGCATTATTACATGACATTTTATTGTTAGTTGGTCGGTTGATCCGTCCTTCGTCCACCAGAGGGCACTGAGACGGACGATAACGCAGTCAACCAGGAAAAATAAGTTCCCTTTAAAAGGAGAAATGTGTCGAGTCACATTACTTGCAGCGAGTTCGTTAATGCACTCTTTATTTTCAAGACCGACTTGGGACGTGGAACAGTCCTTCCGGGGGGGGGGGCCCCCAATCTTAAAGTGATTCGCTTATTGGTGTTTTTAATAAAATTTTATCAGTGTTCATTTTGCAGATAAAGACGATTAGTTTTATTAGTAATTCTTATAATTATATGATAACTCCATAATTCTATATTTCATAACTTACAAGAAGCAATCTTGAGGAATAATTTGAGCCCATTTCACAATAGTATTTTTCATTCAATATTTTTCTTTTCCACATACTATGTAGCATATTTTGTTTTGACTATAAATATTACCTTCGTGATTTAATGTTTCAAAATTGTCTACCCTTGGGGGATTCTGGCACCGTTCACGCAATCTGTTTCAATTATTTAAAGTAGGAGCCTGGAGACTTATCACTCTAAATTTAGGACTTGGTTAGATGTACGAGTGTGTCAACCATGGAGCGAGATGGCTTATATTTGTTAACCGTTTCTGATGCTGTTTCACTACAATTAATTAATCTATTGATTATTGCTAACGGAAAACATGTATATTTTTTAATTATTAAGATTCTCGTTTGAAGTGAATAGTGAAATAGTTGAAGAGTCAGACTACTTAAAAAAAAGGTAACTATCACAACACTGGTTATAACTAAGGGTGTGCGATTCGGATATTTTTATTTCGATTCGATTCGGTCACTTGTTTTCGATTCTCGATTCGATTCGACTGCGACTGTGCACTGCACCCACCTATACTTTACAATTTACATGCACCAGCACGAACAGAACAACATATATGCATCAGCAACAACATACTGAAAAGCGTAATAAACAAATGAACCCAAAGAACTGGTCCAAACTTATCACACCGCAATGCGCGAGCACGTGATTCTGTGACATTACAAAATCAAAAGCTGACCATGCGCAATCAGATCTTTATAAAAGCGTAATCTCTCAAATATCCAACTATTTTATAACGTTATTATTATTATATATATATATATATATATATATATATATACACACATATATATATATATTTTTTTTTCAATCGTTATTCCACGGTTTCGACATTCCATGGTTTTGGGGTAGTGCCAGTTTATCGTCTCGACAGGTTAGTTAGCGAATCGAAAAATCAAAGTTTTTTAGCTCTAAGTCGGGTCGGGTTTCGATTCTTTTACTGAATCGACCCGAATCGACATTTTCGATTAATCGCACAGGCCTAATTTATAACTAATTACAGTTACTAGTTACTGCCTCAAAAAAGTTACGTTACTAATTACTTCAAAAGTTACTTTCCACATTATTCCTGGTTTTAGCAAGCATCTGGTCCTGATAAAGGTACTTTTCCTGAAAAGTGGTACTTGCGAAGATTGTTCATTTGTTTCATATTGATTGATTTAATAAACAAACGAGATTTTATAGTATTAGCATCAGATATGTTGTCAATAAACTTGCACTCTGCGCAATATGTACAATTTTGTACATGGAACGAGACTCAAATAGTAACCAGTAGAAGTTACAAATAGTCACAATTTTTTTGTAACTAGTTACAGTTACAATTACTCGGCCGGAAAATGTAACTAGTTACCGTTAGTCACTCAAAAAGGTAACGATTACTGAGGAACTAGTTACGTCACAGCCCTGTTTACAATCTTACTCTCTATCGTTTGGTAGATTTAACCTTTGTCAAGGCTCCCTAGAAGATGTTCAGCGAGAATGCTTGGCAATTCTTCACCAAATTATGCAGCCATCAATCAAAAGACCTCCGAAGCATTTCGACTACATGGCGAGGACGATGGTTGAAGGGCTGACGAAGTTCTTACCGATGTTGGAATCGCAATCCTTTATCAGTTACGCGTCGTACCTCCTTGACGTTCCTGTTCTGTGTCACGATTCCAAATGGCAATATTCGTTGAAAGTAAGTTTCATTTGTTCTTTTGCTCTCCTTTACAACATACGTTACGAACTATTTACAGAGAGATGTCATCACAGTCACTGAGGATCCATTACAGAGTGCGCAGACGGCTCATTGTGAACAGCTTCTGCGGTTATGAAAGAAATGCTCACGGTTTACCCTTTTACGATTTTAACTACTTAAATACAATCAAGAGTCGATTATCCGCACACCTTGGTTCCTGACCCTGTGCGGATAATTGACTATCTGTAAAAAAATCTTTCTTTTTGGTTCTTTTTCACCACCCGAAGGTGTTTTACGCTTCTTATTTTTACTAGCAGTAAAAATAACGACAAAACAGTCTGTTCCTAGCTGAGGTTTGTTTATGTTTTGATCGTGTAGTGTTGCCAGAACCGCTCGTGATTTCCCGCCGGTTGGGCTTGTGCAGATGACGCTGAATTTGAAATACGAACATTTTACTGGGCAAAAAAGAAGTGCGGTTAATGGACGTGCGGATAATCGACTCTTCACTATACAATCATATATAAGAGTCTTGCATTTCCCCTGCAAGACTGCAAGAGTGTTTCGTAAACTTCATGAAAACAAACGTCTCGATACAATATACGAGAGAGTGGTATTGGTGTCGGACTCTGGTCGGTGAGGCTGTGAGTGCCCTCCCTGGATTGGGTTGGGCCGGTCATTTTACCCTGAGTCCTCATGTGACCCCTGAGTCACTCTCACCCCTACACAGTGGGAAAATGAGTTTCCAGGCCGTTACCTTTACCTAATGTTGCAGAGAATTATATATATATATAACAATTAAAATCCCCAATAGTTAAAAGAATAAACACTAAAAACCACGAAGCTTTTCGAGAAAGCCTTCCCTCTTCGTTCTGGCGGTGGGCAGAAACTAGAAGTGAGAGTCGAACTTAAAAGAAATATTTAATAAAAAACGTCATGACTCAGGCAACTCAAACAGGCGTAAATAATCCCAGAAGACAGAAGATTTTGACAGCCAAAGGTTAGTCATAAATCAAGTTAGAAGGTTCCATCATTTTGCATTAGTAGTAGGAAGAGAATATGGAATGTATGCCACCTTGTCCGAGAGAATCATCTCCGTGATACGCCCAGCGCACTCGAAGGAGCCTTAGCCACGGAAGCAGCAATCATTTCATGGGAAATTAGAGTACTGCCCGAGGGCGTCCGAATCAACGGCGCCAAAGTGCCAGAGGTGTTGGGAGGATCCAGAAGCCGAACTGGAGTGGTAGGAAAGGAAACAGACCGAGGTGATATATATATATATATATATATATATATATATATATATATATATATATATATAGTAAAAAAGTCACCGAATTAAAAAAGATCGCAATGCTAAAGTGGTAACACCGACTAAATAAACATGAAAAGCGGCAAGTTTTGTTCATGGGCTGACAAAAGCAACATGCATTTTTATATCCTATTACAGTAAATCAGTGACTTGATTATATTTTGTGCCATAATCTTTATTAAGGTTGTAGGTTAAATTGTCTAATTATTATGTCAGTTAAATGTCGGTAGTTTATTAATAAGTAAAGTAGGGTTGGGTTGGTCGATGGTTTTCGTGCGGCTGGAATTAATGGCCACCAGAAGAATGAAGTAAAAGGCCTCCCAAGAAGACCTGTAAGTATTATTTATGCCTAATTTCTAACCTAAACCTAACGCGGCCTAACACCCGACGCTATTGCACAAATATAAGATTGTGGTCCGAGGAGCCCAACGGAGAAAAAGGTTTGACAGAATGAGAAGGCCGAGTGATGAGAAATAAATCCAGAATGTTGGGCCCATCTCGAAAGCAATCGGGGATACGAGTAGGGTGCTGTACAATCTGCTCTAGTCACTCAGGATAGAGAAGTAAGTTAGTTCAACAGGGATGTCAGCGAAATGGGAGGAAAGCCGAAGGTGGTGGTGAACATTGAAATCTAAAATGGAGATTTCAGCAAAAGGAGATTGGAATAGAATGTATTCCACTTTGGAAGTGAGATATTCAGGGTTAAGGATAGTCAGTAGAATTAGGAGAAAAGTAAACAGCGTAGAAGTATTTAGTTTGATATTGGCATGTAAGCAGTAGCCAGAGGGTGTAGAATTTTGAGGATTCAAGTTTGGGAATATGAGAGCAAGTTAGGCCGTTCCGTACATGTACGCAACATCCACCTTTGGAATGAAATTAAGTATAGAGAACGTAGGAGGGTACAGAAAAGGGGTTGCTGTTAATCGTCCTGAAAACACGAGTTTCAGTGAGGAAAAGAAGGTGAGGTTTAGAGGAGGAGAGGTGGTGTTGAACAGATTGGAAATTCGAGGAAAGGCCACGAATGTTGCAGAAGTTTATGAAAAGTGAATCAAACAGAGGCCCAAGACATCTCGAGTGGGCAGTAGCAGAACCAACTCCGTTGCCCGAGTCTGCGTTCCCGGTATCGGCAGCGGGGTAGTCTCCTGTGTGGACATTTATGTTCCCCTCTCCAGGGCACTCCGAAGCTCTTAAAGACGATGCCATATATATATAATATATATATTTTTTTTTTTCTTTTAATTTTGAAAAGGTTGTGTTGCGAGGAATAGGGAGAGAAGTGTGTGTTTGTGAGCATGCTGGACTGCTCACAGGGTAGATAAAACACGGGAAAAGATCAGCTAAGGAGGACAGTGCCAGGAGAAACGGGCATTCCAGCACTCCCTCTCCTGCCTAACGTCACTCCCGTGGTACTCACACTTCCTAGTCTTTTAGCATCCTTCAGTTCTTGCAGCGACAACCCTTGTTTTGACGCACTGCACGAATCCGCTCTGGCATGGACCGGACCAAACGCTGGATGATTGAGCCGTCTTTTAAGGCCTGCCAAGCTATCTGAAGGTTTAATTCCAATTCATCCCGGTTTCGTGGCTGCCTTTTTCATATCGCTTGACCCCAGAGATTCCCGACTGCGTTCGGATCTGACGAGCTTCCAGGCCAACCCACTAAAGGAGTCGTATTATGATTATTCAACCACTTCTCTGCTTTTCTTCGGTGACAAGGAGCACCATCATCCTGGAAGAAATAATCTCCTCGAAACTGGGGTCGTGATGTCGGTGGTCTCGAAGTGCTTGGAGGTACCATTTCGTGTTTATCGGTCCCTTTTTGGTAGGATATGTTAGGACCATGTTTATCGACCGGAAAAGCACCTCCAGATGGTAACAGTCTCGGGATACTTCGCCGTGGGTAGCGTACACTCCGTGTTTTAACGCTCACCTTTTCTTCTGCGGACACTCAGTCCAATCCTTATACTGTATTTATTACAAAATTTGAGGCTGTCCTGAATGTTCTTCCATCTAAGAGGTTTCTTTGAAGGCTTGCATGATGAAAAATGATTCTCCACTAACCGCCGCCTGACTGTGCGTGCTAATGATGCTGCTTGCACTCCTGCTTAAGGACGGCGCTAGTCACTTGGGGGTCCCCTGCAAAATTCCACAGGCGGCCCATAGGTAGTTTGTTGTGGCTCTCTAAATATCTTCACCTGAAATTACGCAACACCCTGAGGCGACCACTCAATCTGGGCCCGAAAATAGTAGTAGTACGAAAAAATGCATTAACTTCCATAAATTGTGCTCTTACGCGCTACAACTTCCTGGTTCACATCCCATAATTACCGAACACACAATGGGACAAAAAGCCCTGATAACAACGCTAAATTTGAATGCACAGTGAATCTTTGTACAGCAATGTAACATTCTTTATTAAAAGTCAAAGGCTTATTACTATTATCAGATGCGTCTCGAGTCTTCCAAATCATACACTGTTTACATAAGTAAGCAGCGCGATTGCTGCCTTCCTGTTGAAGGTCAATGATAGCTGACCGAGTTTCTGGTGATATCTGTGGAACCATTCTGATCACGTCTGGAGAAAAGGATTAATTCATCAGTTTGCTCCTTTAAACTATTCTGAGAGACTTTGGTTGAGACAAAACGTTTGGGTTTACATTAATTCATTACCTCTCAGTTAATAGAATTAGTTTTGTGCATCACAGATTTATCCAAAAATGGAATAGCAGATGTGATTCACCGTAGAGGGGGGAATTTGAAGATTTGCTGAAGCAGTCCTCATGCAGTTCAGGCAAACCTAATCTACGAATACAACTTCTACACAACCTAATGCTTGTTTTTGTTTCGGAACATACCAAATCGAAAATTCGAGTAAATCATAGGTACTTCAACTCTTGGCCATAGCTATATTAAAATTATCTACATAGTTTTTCCTCTACTGTGCTCCTCGTTTAGATAGATAGATATAGATAGATCTCTATCTCTCTCTCTCAGACCATAAGTTTTACGAGAAATGAGGTACAGCAATTAATTGATAAGATGAACAAATACAAATCACCTGGCCCCGACTTATTTCTTCCAAGGGTATTAAAAGAGGTTAGCCACAATGTTGTTGACGACTTAGTAGCCATATTCAAACAAACAATCAATCGAGTTAGGGAAAATTCCAACCGACTGGAAGTTAGCAAATGTAACACCAATCTTTAAAAAGGGTGATAGGGAAAATCCTTGTAATTACCGCCCGATCAGTTTAACATCAGTTGTCGGCAAACTGTTGGAATCCATCATTACAAAACGTATTGTGTATCACATTGAATCTAACAATCTAATTTTTTATTCTCAACATGGATTTAGGCGACATAGATCCTGTCTGACAAACCTGTTAGAATTTTTCCATAATATGCATACACTGTACGATGCAAGTAGGGCAATAGATATAGTGTATCTCGACTTTCAGAAAGCCTTTGACAAAGTCCCTCACGCGAGATTGATGGCTAAAGTCAAAGGACTAGGAATCACCGGCTCGTTTCCAACTGGATTGAGGATTGGTTAAAAGATAGAAAGCAGAGAGTGGTAATAATAGAGTGGCTTCGGAGTGGGCGCCCGTCACCAGTGGTGTCCCCACAGGGTTCCGTTCTGGGTCCTTTACTTTTTATCATCTATATTAACGATATCGACGTCGGGCTTCTAAGTGCAATCTCCAAATTTGCAGACGATACGAAATTAGGAAGTAGTGTAGGTACTGAGGAGGGCGTAAGAACGCTTCAGAACGATCTTGACAGGTTGGGCGAATGGTCTGCTACTTGGCAGATGCCATTCAACTTGGACAAATGTAAGGTAATGCACATAGGTTATAAAACCCGAAGACCGATTACTCTCTCTTGGGAAGGAACTTGACTGAGACCGATCTAGAGAAAGACTTAGGAGTCTATATCAGCAACGATCTGAAACCGTCGAAGCACTGTGCAGAAGTCGAAAAGAGGGCCTTAAAATTATTAGGTTATATTAAAAGACAGTGCCAGTTTCGGAACAAGGAGACTGTAATGTCTCTTTATAATTCTCTAGTCAGACCTCAACTAGAATACTGTGCGCAGTTTTGGTCTCCATCCCTCAGGAAGGACATAGAAAGGTTAGAAGAGTACAAGCAAGGGCTACAAAATTGATTCCTTCAATGAGAATGCAAAGTTACCAACGGAGATTGGAGCGCCTAAATCTGTTTAGCTTAGAGACGAGGAGGTTGCGGGGTCAGCTTATTCAAGTCTTCAAGATGCTCAAAGGAATAGACAGGGTAGATTACAGAAACTTATTCTCACTTAATGCCAATCCGACAAGAAATAATGGGTTTAAACTGGAACTAAAGACATTTAGGACCTCTGTCTGCGGAAATTTCTTTTCCTATAAAATAGTTAATATCTGGAACCAACTTCCCTCAGAGGTTGTTTCCAAAGTGTAAATGTGTTTAAAAATAGGCTAGACAAAGTACTGAATACTCTCATAGTTTAAGATCAAAACATAATAAAACTGCAGGAGTTCGCTTGCACGGTGTCTCTGTGAGCAAGCTAAATATAGAGCTATTTATATATTCTCCACTTTTCCAGGGTCAAGGTATTTTCTTCAACCTTTTTCCGTACCTGCCTCTGGCAGGGAGGGAGCGGAGGGTGGGGAGAGAGCCTTCTACTTTTCTATCCGGTTTTCTACTACTGCTAGGATAGTTGAAAGAAAAATAAACTTTTAATAACAGGAACCTCCCAGAGTGGACCGAAAGGTCTTTGAGGCTTCCTCTTGTCCTTGTAACTCACTGTGTGTGTGTGTGTGTGTGTGTGGTGTGTGTGTGTGGTGTTACCTATATAATAAGTATTCATAAGCACGGCACTGACAGAGTTCAGAGTTTGAATGCGCTACGGAGACTTTAAAGTTCCCCAAATATTATACCTAAGTGGAAGACTGTGGAATATGATAGTGTGGATTCCAAATAAAAGCAGGTCAAAAATTGTTCGTCAATGAGCACTCGGGGTCTTTCGACGAGTGTCTACTGTACGCAAGAAACTGTATATAGAAAGATTATAGGGAAAGCCTTGCATCACAGCTCTGAATGCAAATCGACGACTACAATGATGAAAAGTCTATTGAAACGAGGGAACAGAACAGTGGAAACGCATCCTGTGGAGTGATGAGTCCCGCTACACACTAATGCATCAGATGGCAGAGTCCGGGTGTGGCAACATCCAGGATGACGTTTTCATCCTCAGTATTGTTAAGTACGGACGTGTCAGTGTGATAGTATGGACATATTCCTCGTGGTCTGGACTAAGGGTATTAGCATTTGTGAAAGGTACAATAACTGCCAGGGCGCATTATTACATTCTGGAGCGCAATTCAATCATTGATAGAATTTTATGATAATGGCCTGTACCTATACTAACACGACAACCGCCCCTTATCATAAAGCCAAAACTAACCCAATGGTTTGAGCCATGTCAGCTTCGAGTCCTGATATCAATCCGATAGAACACCTCTAGGATGAACTAGAGTGGCACATTAAGAACAGACCACAGACACCACATTCGTATTAAAAACTGCACTCTGGGAGAAATGATACGATATCCCCCCCCACACACACACACTCCTTCTCAACTCCTAAAACATCAAAATCTGGTGGAAAGTGTTCTTGAAAAGATTGAGGGTGTCCCAATGTAGGGGGTTCTACACCCTATTAAATACATTGTTTTTTATTTGTCTTCCCAATACTATATATATAATATATATATATATATATATATATATATTTTGAATAACCTTTATTAATAATAAAATAAATACATTCCTTTCAATTTACAATGACATGAATAGTTGTGAAGCTTGACTATTTTATTTTTTTAATTTGGCCTTTAAGCTTTAGGCTTTACTGGGCTGAATGCGCTCCTAAAACGTGGTATTCTTTACTCGAAGCTGCAAACCAGTTATCTTCTGTCATAATCCATTTTCCAATTATTTTCCAGATCTGGATTTTGGAGCGAGGCTTCCACATACCGATACTCGGAGTGATGCTTCGAAATGTCCTTAATTTTTTGCTTCGACTCTCGATTTTTGCGAATGTGATGGAGCAGAAACTGCGAAACCAACATTATTTTGAAGCACTAAAAGTCAAGAACACGTGGCATTTCACCAAAGAAACTTTGAGTAATTTTACTAATTTGTTAATTATTAATTTGAGGATAAGACAGAATAAATAAGGAATTTATCCACTGAACGACTTAAACCATTTTAAAAGAATTTTCTTATATTTGCTCGCGGACAAGTGGAAATCGGAGTACTGATCGCTGCTAAATTTGAATAGCTTATGACGTCTATACATCAATCAAGGTTCAGACCATGAAGGATGGATTGAAATGGTTAACTATTTAGATTTAAAAAATGTGAATTACTTCGCCACACTCGCACTTAGTATTTGTTAATGATTTGTCGGTGAAGTTATACAATAAGTCACTTTTTGTCTATTAACAGCAACAACAAACACTATTTCAGACTCAACAGGTACAAACATCATACAAGTGGTCATTAGAAGGTTAAGAGTTTATGAGATTCAAATGTGGAGCTTCAAAATGCTCGAAAAATGTGATCAGTACTGACGATTCTCGTATAGTATATTTTAAACATTAAAAGAAATAAAAATAAATTAATTTTTTTATTTTTCTCAATATATTTTTCAACGTTTGGCTTCTCTGCTCAGTCTTTGTTTATTTGTAGTGAACTGCTGAAGGGCAGCTCGAGAGAATTGGTAACTTTTTGTCAATTTCGGTAGGGTAAGAAAAAATAAATAAATACAGTCCCTCCGAACAGAGAAGTCTAAAACTGGATTAGAGTAGGATTGGGGACTGAGGAGGGAAACCACGAAAACCAATCGGCCGTTTGGCGCAAAGTTTGCATCTCGCCCGTCAATCCTCAGGAAAGGAGAAAACCATTCCAGACTAAAATCTGGAAATAGACAAGACAAAAAGCCATCAAATAGATAAATAAGAGTTGAAAACATTTGAAAAGAGCGAATTAGATCTTGCGTCGATTGAAATCATAGAAAGAACATTTAGTCAGGGAGCCAGCTAGGGTATCGTGTGCACTGAAATGTACCCGGTTTTTGACTTCGGATATTGGTATAGGTTAGCTCAGTCAATGAAAAAAGCTTGGTCACACATTTGGGATTGAGGTCATTTTCCGCCATTTTGAATTCAAAATGGCCGTCATCTCAAATTTTAAAATCTGCGATTTTCGTAATTTTGCTATCTAATCCTATGTTTTCAGGTACGGGAAATTGAATGCTGATCATCTTAGTGCTTTGTGACATCTAAAAACGTTGTATTTTTAAAAGTTTATTATGAGTAGAAAAAAAAACTCAAGAAAGTACGGTCTATAATAAAATTTCCTGATGACGCCGCTAAAAAAAAAATAAAAACTTGCCATAAGTAGAATTCATTAATACATTTTTTGTTTCTTTATTTGGGATGTATTGGCAGCACACATCACAATGACAACAAAAATTTCGAAAGAGAGACGAATACAATTTTGACAATTGCCTTGCCATACGGCAAGAAGGCGATTTATCTCACAATGCACGCGCGAAGTTTGTCACATAGACATAAAATAATACGCAAAAGTAAGAAAGATAAAACAAAAAGTAATACGTTGATATCATTTAACCATGTTTTCAGGATTGATGCACACTATTGTAGCTTCGCACTTGCAAAATGCACATTTTATATTTTTCCGACAAGGGAAAACATCCGACCGAAAACATATTTCACAAGAACATGGGTGAGGAAAATCATCGGAACAGGGTGGAGTGGAAGATACAATTGGCACTAGAATTGTATCATCTCGCAATGCGTAGCCGTAATCTAGAGGACTCAACATCACAATGGCATGATAAGTGCACGTAACCAACGATTACATTGTAAATAGGCTCGCTTAATATGTTTTTTAATGGTCTTTGACGTTGGTACAATCATTTCAAAGTTATTTCTGATGTTTTTATGGTGATACTGGTGATACCTCAGCTCATCAAATGTCAGTTTGAAATTTCCAAGAGCATTTACAAGGAACTTCTCAGCATTTACTTCTATGTCTGGCGTTAATTCATTAGTTCCAAAACCATTAAGTAAGTTTGTTTCCGATTGTTCGGCTAGCTTCAGTGCAGATTGTCTTGTAGCAACTTTGCTTGTCGTGTCGCAGCCAGTAAGTGCGTGGATGGCTGGGAGCACAGAAGCACTGCCGGCCTTTGGGCAAAGCAAGCAAAGCGGTTGCTTTGGGCCCCGCAAATATACGAGTACAGTATAAAAAATATTTTGGGTTTTGAGTGTAAATTAAATACGGCTCGTCATAATAACTTTTCATATACAGTAGTATTCATATACAATAGTATTCCGTATTAATTATATATTTTGTTATATTTCAGATATCGACTGACAGTGATGCCTCCAAAGAGATTGCGAGATACTGCTCGGAAATATCTCAGTGGTCACCAGAGGAGACAGCGTGAAGCGAAGCGGAAATCAGAACTTGAGCGTATGTATGGGTCATTTGAAAAATTTCTAGAGAAACGGGATCCACAGGCTGAAACTGAACAAGATGTGCCTGCGCCATCACATGCATCATCATCAGTTTTGATAGATGAAAGTGATATCCAGAGGGAAGAAGAACCCATGGATCAGACTCCAATTCTGCAAAATCAGCCTCTGGATGCACTCAAAGATCCAGGTCAATGGCCGGACACTGTTAGCACAAAAGTCAGAGATTTACTAGTGAGTAAAGGCCCACCACAGTGTGAGGAAGACGATAACTTTCCCAGAGATGACAATGGCCGCAAGTTTTCAAAAAGTCATTACTAGAGACGGATGGAAAATGGAGAAGTTGATATACGGAAATGGCTGATTTATTCAATCTCTAAGAATCGGATATTTTGTTTCTGTTGCAAGTTATTTGGAAACTCCAACAATGCCTTGGGGTGTGGAGGATTCTGTGACTGGGTGAATACTAGTTCCAGACTGTCTGAGCACGAAAGATCACAGGGCCATCTGAAGGCGACTCTCCAATGGATGGAGCTCGAACGTTTGATCAAAAGTTGCACTGTGGATCAACTCAGTCAGGAACGAATCAATACGGAGAAGCTTAGGTGGAAAAATGTGTTTGAGCGCCTTCTCGCCATTGTACAGTACCTCGCTGAACAATGGCATTCCGAGGATCAGTAGATACAATCTTCAGACGGAATAATGGCAACTTTCTTGGACTGGTCGAGCTTATCTCAAGATTTGATCCCGTCATGCAAGACAATCTTAGAAGAATAGCACTGGTATGCATATGAAATTTTTTTGTCTGCTGTGAGGGTTTTTTCAACTCATATTATATAATTCGACCATGCTGAATTCGAAAATGACATTGGTTTTCCTCAATCAGGTCAGGTTTTTTCTCTATTGGCCATTTATTATAAGTCCAATTTTATCCCCAAATTTATTGATTTTTTTAACTTAAACACTGTAGATACGAGTAATATTATAAGAACACTCGTGAAAAATGAAAACATTGTGTGAATAAATACTTTTATTCATACAATGAATATGGAAAAAAGTTTATTGAGGAAGGAATGAAGTTTTTTTTGGCTTTCCGTCTGTGTTTTTCTTCGGGCACGTCTCGCTTCAAACACCAGCAATAGTCCGCCAGCATATTGATATCCCAGTTTCCCTGGTACCTCTCTTCCACTATTTTGATATCTTGGTGAAATCGTTCACCCTGTTCCTCACTATAATCCCCGCAATTTTCAGGAAAATAGTCCAAGTGGGACCACAAAAAGTGCATTTTTATGGACATGTACGACCCATGAGCTTTGAAAGCTTCCATCAAGTTTTCGACAACGGACTCGTATTCTGGACTTCTACGCTTGCCAAGAAAATCAGTGACAACTGATTTGAATGCCTGCCAGGCATTCTTCTCATTTGGAGTCATTGCGTTTTCGAACTGAGTATCCTTGATCAAAGTTCGAATTTGAGGACCATCAAAAACCCCAGCATTTAGTTTAGCATCAGATATATGAGGAAATTTACTCTCGAGATATCGGAATGCTGAACCCTCCTTATTCATTGATTTGATGAAATTTTTCATCAAGCCCAGCTTAAGTGGTGGGAGCAAAATTTTTGTTGGTGGTACAAGGGGCACTGAAACGACATTATGCGACCCAGGTTCAAAATTCTCTCTGGATGCCCATTCACGCTGTGCATAGTGCTTCTCATCCGCTCGGCTATCCCATTTGCAGAGGAAACATGGGTATTTCGTGTATCCCCCTTGCATTCCCAATACAAATGCCACAATCTGAAAAAAAATGAAAATATTTAAAGAATTTAGAGAATTTGTTCTATCAGATAAAAAAATCTATGCATTGGACTGTATCACTTCTGTGGGGAAGTTAAGTGTTCTTATACGCTCTCAAATAACCTTTGGAAAAACAACATAGTCAATAGCAATAGTTTACTTATGATATTAGTATTATCTTCAAATCTCCACAGATCCTCCAGTTATGTTGGTCGTATACGAGAGCATCCAGTAAAATTTTCATGTTATCGTAGCTCTCAGTAAGTTGTACGGAATGTGCTACAGGGACTGATGCAACCCTATTCCCAATGTTGAGAAGTACTGCTTTCAAACTTCGTTTAGACGAGTCTATAAATAGCCCCATTCTGATGCGTTATATGGCAGGCCCAAGGATTCGATTAGCCCCTCAACATTGCAGCAGTACACTAAGGAAGAGGTATTTTCGTGCACTGCAAAAAACTTGCGGAATTCTTCCTCTCGTTTCCTATACCAGGAGAATGTTGTTCCCGGAGCCAGCAAGTTGTCCTCTCGAAGTCGTGAGCCCAAGATCTCGGCAGCTAATTTGGAAAGTCCTAAATCCCTGGTAAGATCATTAAGTTTGGCCTGGTTGAGAGGCCTCGGCTCATTTGAAGCGGTATTTTGAGGTATATACGACTGGGACTGGTCATTGGCATTGGTCATTGATTCATCATCAGAATCATCGAAGTCCAGGGTTTGAGGTGGGTCGGGTATTGGAATTCCAGGACCATGGGGTACAGGTCTCATAGCAGAAGGAATGTCAGGGTATACAACAATGTGTTTATTCTTCTTGTTAACTCCTGAAAATAGAAACACAGAAACATGGATATAAAACTTGCATATGAAATAGAAGAAGCATTCAGACAGTGGCGGCTCGTGAGGGAAGGCTGCGGTCTGTAAGATATGAAATAGGTCGATGGAGTCTGTATATTTTCTTTCTTTTTCATTCATATTGTCCCTTCGGGGACAATATGAATGAAAAAGAAAGAAAATATACAATCATTGTATATGTAAATGTAACTTGTATAACAATATGTATGTGTAAATGTATTTTCTATAACAATATGTATATGTAAATGTATGATTACCATTATGGTGAATATTATGCTATATATGGTGAATATTACATTATGGTGAATATTATGTCAAGTTTTATACGAGGATTTCAAAATATTTAAGAAAAATAAATTTATAAGCCCACCTTGGAGGTTTGTCATGCAGAAATAGCAATCTGTCACGTGATCCTTTCCTTCTCTCCAAATCATGGGAATTCCAAAAGGCAAAGATTTCGCTCTGCCTTTGCTCCATCTTCTCAAATTTTCAATGCACGTCTTGCAGCACATATGAGGGGCGAAATTTTTGTCCTGGTCCCCTAGCTTAATTCCAAAGTATGCTCTATACATTGTCTTCACAAATTTAGTGATTTGGGACTGGTTATTTGGCATGGTAACCGTCCCACATATGTAGCAGAATCTATTGGGATCATTTTTACACGCTCTATTTATTATGAAATATTTTATCTATATGCCTGAAAAGTAAAAAAAGATATTATACAAGTGAAACAAGTGATGATAGATGTTACTGTTCCAATTCCACTTTGACAAAATCACGAAAAATTCTATTTTACTCATGAGGCCATAGCCGGATAACCTGAGCTGATTGAGAAAAACGGATTGCAATTCGAAATCAGCAGGAAAAACTCTATAAGAATCACTTACAAAACCCTTGACAGCAAAATTGATGCATACCAGTGTAGTCAATGACGAAATTCATGATCATTACCTGGGAAAACGATCCAGAATGAATTCATCTCGCTCATGGGCAACAAAGTTCGAGCAACCATTGTACACAGAATTAAAATGGCAAAGTATTTCTCTGTGATCCTTGATTGCACACCCGACATTAGTCACAAGGAGCAGATGTCCCTTACTTTGCGATATGTCTCTGATGGATCATCAGGTATTGAAAGTGGAATTTTTGAACACTTCATCAAGTTCATTGAGGTGAAGGAGACCACAGAAGAAAACCTACTAGAGGTATTGATGAGAGAACTTCATGAACTTGACTGAAAATGAGTGATATTCGTGGACAAGGATACGATAATGGTCCGAACATGAAGGGACACTCATCAGGCGTTCAAGCGCGACTTCTGAAAATGAATTCAAGAGCATTCTTCACTCCATGCGCATGCCACAACTACAATTTACTACTTGGGGACATGGCAGAAACATGTGTTCAAGCCATCTCATTTTTCGGGGTTATTCAACGCCTGTATGTCTTCTTCTCAGCCTCAACCCATCGATGGTTAGTCTTCTGCAAGTATGTGAAAGAGTTCTGTGAAGTCCTTGAGCGAGACAAGATGGGAATGCCGTGTGCAAAATGTCAAAGCTGTACGATATAAAGCTGTCGAGATCTATGATGCACTTGTCGAAATTGCTGAAAAGGCAAAAGATCCTCAAGGAAGAAGCGAAGCAGAATCACTTTGCAGAGAGATGAAGAATTTTAAATTCATTATTGCTGTCATATTCTGGTATGACCTCCTCTTTCAAGTCAACTACGTGAGTAAAGATCTTTAAAATGATTCAAAGCATCTGGCAAGTGCCATCGAGAGTTTGGGAAGAACATGAAGTGGATGAAAGAATATCGGGAAAGTGGATTTCAAAATGCTGTAACAGATGCTAGAGAGATTGCAGAGTAGCTTGAAATCGAGCCAGAATTCAAGACAACACAGGTCAGACGAAAGATGATGTTTTCCTATGAAGGTCAAGACCAGCCAATTGAAGATGCTGAAGAAAAATTTAAAATTTCTGTGTTTACCGCAATTTTAGACACTGCCATATCCTCCCTGGAAGAGGCAGTGGAACAACGATTCGAACATCATTCAAAGTTTGGCTTCATGTACATGTTCACAAAGATGTCCAAGACAGACCTACGTAAGCACAGCAAAGATATCGAACTTGAACCGACTGATGGAGAAGACCGCGACATTGATGGATTCATGCTTGCTGAGGAAATGGAAGCCTTGAAACCAATTCTTCCAGAAGATATACAAAGTGATCCACTGAAAATATTAGGCTTCATCACTTTGAACAATCGTTCTGTGGATTTCCCGAATTTCACGACTGCATTGCGAATACTACTGACTATTCCAGTTACTGTTGTATCTGGGGAAAAGTTTCTCAAAGTTGAAATTAAAAATGTATTTACCGTCGACGATGCTGCAGGATCGACTCAGTAATCTGGCGATCCTCTCCATTGAAAAAGACATTGCGAGAAACTGTAACTATACATACCTCATTGCCGAATTTGCCACTAGGAAGCATGCACCCACTGTGAGTAGGTAACTTTAACCTTAGAACCCCACTTTAAAAACCTCGCATTTGCTAGGGCCGGCCCTGCACAGAAGTCAGCTCACTCGATATTTGGCGCAGGAAGTCATGCAAAGGTACTGCTCGATTTGAGCTACCCTGTCCACCTAGAACCCGCACCTCTATAGTCCACACTGCTTCCGGTTTTGTTTAAAATGATATAGGAGACAAATAAACGCATCTGTATCTGGTGAAGCCACTATTACTCGCTTAAATGAATCTGAACTAATTGCATGATTGACATGAAGGAGCATGCGGTCATCAGCTTCTTCGTGGGTACAGTGAAGTGCTGGCACATTTTTAATAGTTTGAGACAATTTGTACGCACTTACACTGGTCTGTTTCATGTCCTCCTCCGCGATAAATAGCTGTAAGTGTGTTCACATTTTTAGTCTCATTTTCCTCAATCCACTCCATGAAAAATGCTTGGAATCTTGTTTTGTTGACATCTGATGCACAGAATCTTTCCATTTCGACTAAAAGTGGTGTCATTTCGGATGATGGCAACTTCTACCGGATCAACTTTGCCTCTCCGAATTCGTTCGAAGTCTTTGATACCACCCCGTTTATAAATATCAAACACTACATCTAACCGTTCACATCCTGTTGCCAGTTTTGAAAATGTATTCCAGAGATGGGCCACCATTTCACCAAATCTTTTCAATTTAAGTTTATTAAGAGGTACTTTTCTAGAATATGCCATAAAATCAATGATAATGCATGTTCTTAGGGTATCAGAGGACATCGGCACGGCCTGTGGAGCTGGTTCGCTTAACTTTTTCTCTATCGCACGTACTAGCTCTGATTTTGAAGATTTACGCAGGGATCCGTTTTTTTAGGTAAAGTGATGTCGATGTTAGCTCGTACGTCAGAAGATGTGCAATGTTGTATCCTCTAGCTCTGGCAATCAATGCAATGCAATGCAACAGACATGGGGTCATTACAAGGTTTATCATTATCAGAAATTTTTCATTATCATTACAAGCCCTTCATTATCATTGTAATGATCAGTACAATACTGAATATACTGAATAAGCGCTCCACCGGTGCACTGAAGGCAGGGATGCAAAGATGCAATGAAATGAAAATGTAGTGCGTAATGATTCATCACAGACCTTTAATTATCATTACCATTATTGCCTCGAAATTTCTTTCATCATCATTACATTATCATTACAAGAGATTTGTAATTAATTATAATTAATTACCATTACAATGATAATGACCCCATGTCTGCAATGCAAGGCATTACTTGTTTCTTTCTAATATTTACAACTATATCTGGGTTTATTTGATTTCAATGCTATCTTTGGTATTGGGTCGAACAGTTTCTTGGTCTTATCATCGAATCTTGTTTTCTGAAAATTCTGATAAGCTTGATCGCAAATTTGCAAACATGTGAGGAGGTACTTGCTTTTCTTAATATCAATGTGTTTTTCGGTTACAAAATTTTTCACAATACCAGTTTCTGTCAAATCAAACGGGCTCTCCTTTTTAGAACATAGGCAACCATTTCTTGAACGCATTTTTCGTCGCGTTTAGTTGTAGCATCAGAAAATTCATGATGGAAAGAACATTCAGTTTCGTCATCAAGTCCACATAGCTGCTGAAGAAAAACGGAAATGCGTGCCTTCTCATGCATTACCAAATCGTGCTGAGCTACAGCTTCTTTCCTACGTGTTATTCAAAATATTCCACCTTGTCCTTTCGCAGGTTTATTATATGCCTGTTCAAGTGCCTGGTCCATGGGAACACAGGAAAATTTGCGGTTTGTGTGCTTAACGACAAAATGACCGTTTAAGAACTCCTTGTGTAAATCAGGGAGTGTGTTCGGCAGCTGCAAACAGTCGTCATAGTACACGGATCCCCAACGTGAATAATGCGTTTTGTTGAAAGCAAAAAACATGGGTAGTGCTCTTTGTATAGCAGATAAGTGCAACTCCCAGTTCCCCTCTCTGTGGGACCGAGTTGGATCCTTTAGGAATGGAGAAAATATTGTAAGATACGTATTCCAGTACTTGAAGAGAGTGCTTTCTTCGACGCCTTTCCTGATAAAGTCACTAAACATTTGTTTTACGTTCCAAGATGCTCTTTGCATGCTTCCGAATGAAGTCGAGCCTCGTTTGCATCTACGTTTTTGCACGCCTTTTGTACTAACATAACAGTTTCAAAGAGATCTGTAAACTGGTTAATATCCTCACCTTTCATAAATTTCAACCTCTCAACATGGAGAGGCCTCTGAGAGGACGTGAATAGTGACTGCCATTAAGAATACTTTTAACTATCAATGAATAACTGCTCCACACCACTATCTTCAAGATACTTTCCAATACATGACATTACTACTTTTCCTATGTGGAAACCGCGAAGACCTAAGAAAATGTTGCCAAACTTTTCTTTAGGAAGAAGCTGAAGCCCTTTTGCAATCCGGTACGCTCCTTCATCGCACCACAACGATCCATACTGTTGTCCATACTGTAACAATGTGTCTTGGTAGTTGACCATACAAGTGAATATAGTGTCATACCGAGTTGCAGGAAAAGGAAAAATAGGAGTGAAAGCTGCTGCTGTTGGCTTTGAAATGTCTTTAGAGGTCAGACTGTTAAATGCGCTCCATGAGGGAACATCACCTGATTCTTGCATTGTATGTCCAGGGACGCTTGATTTCGTTAGAAATCGACATAAAAACCATACCAAGTCCTGAACTCTAGCATTTTCTGCTGCAGTTGTGTAATTTGGTCTATCAGAAGGACAAAAATCTGGTTGAATATCGCCTCTATTGTTAGGTTTATGACACATCAGAAGCTTCTGACAGGGAAGAAGGCCGTCTAGCACTTTACTTCGGGGATTAATATCAAATGTGTCCAGAAAACTATCTTGCTGTGCATGGATTGGCTGTTCAACTGTGTTTTGGAAAATTACTAGAACAGTGTCATGGGTTCCCCCAATACCAGAAACTGTTTGTTCTTCGTGGTCAAAGTTATCCATTGCACCTCGAAGGGGAACTAGCGTTTTCATAGCAGGCGGCAATGGTACTCGATGTCCGTCTGTCGTGCAATTGTACGAGCACCTAAAGAGTGGTCTTGCCTTTCAATTTGATCATAACTCGTACACACACCTAGGCGAGTAAATATTTGTACAAGATTCTTAGAACGTGTTATTTCCATGTATTGCCTGCGATGTGCTTACGTGCATTGGAGTTTTTTTGTTTCCGTTACGGATAAGTGTGAATGAAATTTAAAATACATGGAGTCGCATTTTCATTTAGTTCGTCTAGAAATGGAGTAGGATAGTAGGGCAGTGAAAAACTATTTCCATATTTCCGGAGTGGCTTGATCGTACTTTTCCAGTGCAATTAACAGCTCATTTGAATCGCAGAATTTTCCATCTAAACCAGTCATATTCTTTACTCTTGTCTCAGTTTCTCAGCACATACCTGCACTGGGTTTGAAGTACGCACTGTCTCAACTAACTTGGAGATGCAAATATTTGTTGCAAAAACAATCTGCGAATTTGTTTTATCTTTCGGATACGTGAAGCATATTTCCTCGCCAAAGTGATTAATTAATAGTCGCTTTATTCTCCGGTTTGTTACGTATATGTCTGGATCGCACTCATTGTTTAGGAAATCTCGACATTCAGATAGTGTGTAGCCTCGTTCGTCGAGATATATGTTTGATAAAACTTTAATTATTAAAGGCTTCATGCACTTTATCTGGAAGAATCGTCGAGCAAGGCTTCTGCTGCTAAATTTCGCTTGTAATCTAAAATGTAGAGGTTGATACACTTTTTATGGCACATTATATCAGCAGCAAATACACCCTGAACATCTTGTAAAGTTGAGGTTCTATTGAATACACTATTTTGATTAAAACGTGTTGCATCAAGGAATTGTTGGGCACGATTGTCTTCGCACATTCGCAATACTTTGGTTGACAATTTGTTTTTCCTTTTATTACAAATAATACACACATCAGAATCATTATGTTGAGACAAACGCGACTTCGTTCGCAAATTAAGGCGAGTTATTGGTTGACACACATTAGCATGTGTAGTATCAGCGCATTCGTTTGATGGATTTTTGAATCTAACATCCTTTGAAATGTATGGACGGTAACATTGCATATTAGGCCGGGTCGAAAAGGGGTCAAGGTCAAGATTTTGCTTTGGTACATATTGTGAGGTTGATCATTTTGTAATAGTAGTATTCACACCAAAAATCAAGGCTGTGGGACCTTCGCTACCGCCCCCTACCGATACTCACTTTTTTCCATATGAATTTGTATGGGAAATAGACCAAAAATCGAAAATCGTAAAAATCGACCCTATTATTTTTTTTTGCTTTCGGATGGCCAAAATCGGGTTCCCGGCACGAATTACATCAGAATAGACCATTCACCAACTTTTTTTTGCGGTCGGGGAGGGGGGGGGTAGGGTCTTAAATCCGGTGCTGACTCATAGCACCGGATATAAGACCTAATATTACATTATTTTTGTTTTTTTCTTTCCAGATTCTATTTAGGTACCTAGAATGTTAAAAGTTTGTATTAAAATACGTTATTTAATTTTAAAATATCAGTAATAAATAAAATATAGTTAAAATCTTATTAAATTAAATTATGGCTACTAGAAAAAGAAGCCACAATGTAGCCTTCGGATATCCAGCAAAATTTGCATCTGCCATGACGCCATCAAAAGCTGATGATGTAAGGCACTTCCATTTTATTGTTAGAGAAGAATCTAAAGCACAGGGTAAAATAAGTAAAAATGATTGCTATAACGTAGTTGTTCAAGATATAAAAGAAATTTGGCAAAAATTTTCTTTCCCAACAATTGATACAAAGGGAATTTATGTTAGAGTTACTAGACTTATAGAAGATGCTGATAAGTTACCTAAATGCCCTATGATAAAAAGAAATGAAAAATATGAAAAATTAAAGAAATATGACGAGATGTTTGACATGTCTCCATGCCACTGTTATGATAAAGGCATAAGGGATAGAAAACTTTGTAGGTGTGAACATAAAATACCTATTAGAGAATGGGAAGTTTTTATTGGTCAAAAAGAAAAAAAGAACCAGTTAGGAAAAATTGATAAAAAACTACTTCAAGTAATTTGAGAAAGTTAGGCAAAATCCAAAAAGCACAGGAAAGGGAAAAGAAATAAAAATAAAAATTAAGAGAAGCAAGGGAATTTGCATCATCAGAAGTGATAGATCTACAGATCTACAGATCTACAGAAGCTAAGGCTAACAAAGACCCTAAGATCCACTCTAAGGTTAGCCCGAGAGAAAGGAAAGAGTAGCGGGTTAAGAGAAGAGAATAAGGGGTTAAGTAAGAGCAACACCTATCACTCATGGGTTAACATTCATACATAAAAAGAGGAAAAGCGTCTCACCATCATCATCCGCCGGCCACTGCCGACAAGTCAGAAAAATAGTCGGAGAGAATAGGAGAGGGGTGAAAGATGAAAAGAAGTAAAATAAGAACGCTTACAAACCATGCAAACAGAGTCTTAACTCACTGTCATACCATGCAAACTACAAACATGCAAGAAAAGAGTTAGAGACATGCAAAGTAAGGAGGAGAGGATTAAAAAAAAAAAAAAAAAAGTAGGTAAAGTTAAACAAAAGTGGGTTAGTTTACGCTATGAGCTACATCTACATTCGTGTTAGTCTAATTTTTTTTTTTTTTTTTTTTTAAATAATTTTATTGCTGGCATCACACGCTGGCATGTCACAAGCTGGCATTCATCGTCAACAGACTCATCCTCGAGCACCACCACCAGAGCCTCTGTTGCTAACTTTGTTGTTTTTTAAATTAAACAACGTTAATACCTTTAAAATGTCTGTCAAGACGGTTCTTAAACATATTAACGCTGGTAGAATGAACGACTGACGCGGGAAGATTATTCCATTTATCAATTACTTTAAACGTAAAGAAGTTTTTAGCGATATTAGTAATAAAACGCCTGCCACGCAACTTAAATCCGTTATTGCGAGTATTACTATTATCAAAAGTGAACAATTTATCAAAATTTACGTTATCGATGTTATTAACGATTTTGAAAACTTCAATAAGCTCCCCGCTTAATCTCCTAGTTTCGAGTGAATACAGGTCTAACTCTTTAATCCTATCTTCATAAGGCTTATTCCGCAATGACGGAATAAGTTTCGTGGCACGACGCTGAACCCTTTCTAACCTATCAATATCCTCACGCAAGTACGGGCACCAAAACTGAACGGCATATTCTAAATGAGGCCTGACTAGGGACTTGTAAAGGGGCAATATAATATCCTTCGATTTAAATTCGAAATTACGGGCTATGAAGCCTAACATCCTATTAGCTTTTGCGCAAGACTCCAGGCACTGGTTCCTAACCTTTAAATCTTTAGTTACGCGTACGCCTAAATCTACTTCCTCGTCAACGCTCGCTAACTCCCTATCATCCATCGTGTACGCGTAATTATTGTTGCGAGAACCTATATGCAAAACTTTACATTTATCTACGTTAAATGATGATAATGAAAATGAAGATGATGATAATGAAAATGAAGATGTCGATTTTCAAGACAGAGAGGACTTAGATTATGAAGACTTAGAATTAATAGAAAATTTTCAAAATAGATATACCTATGAAAATTTAGCCAAAACTTCAGAATGAGCAATTGCTTCAGATTAGAACTAAACCTCTAGAAATACTAGATTTTCCATGTCACAACCAAAGCGTTGAACGGGGTGTGAACTTAGTAACTAAATCTAGACAGGAAAGAATTGGTTATATTAATCGGCATAAATTTATTTTAAATACTTTAGAGTCTAGAAAAGAACTGCCTACTTTTGAGTGGAAAGGTCAACGGAAGGAATAAAAAAAAAAATTAGTTTTAGGTAAAAAATTTTATTGAATTTCTCTTAATTTCTAAATTTCTACCAATAATAGCTAAAAATTTATGTATTAAATTTTTTTTCATGCATTTTTGTATTTTTAAAATTTTTTCATTAAAAAATAAATAAAAACTGTTTTATAATCGAACTTTTGTAATAATAAAAAAATTTCGAAGTAAATCGCAAATTCTCTCAAATTTTATGAATTTTTTGAAAAAACTGAAACCGGTAGGGGGGTCCTCAGAATTAAAAAATATTTTACCAGGGTGTTACTATGATTGACTGAACCACCTCACACTATGTACCTAAGAAATCAAAAATTTCGACCCGGCCTATTGCATATGGTACACAAATGTATTTAGTTTTTCAGTACAAAGTTCACTTAGGATACCATATTTCATTTTATTAGACAGTTCTTTGATTCTGTTACGACAATTTTCAGTACTGATTAACTTATAAAAAGAAAGAAAATAGTTAAAATAATGCTAATATATATGAGTTACATGGATTTTAGAAGGTGGGGATTAACAGCAATCAATTGCTCGTACCTGAAAACATAGTATTAGATAGCAAAAATATGAAAATTGCAGATTTTTAAATTTGAGATGCCGGCCATTTTGAATTCAAAATGGCGGAAAATGACCACAATCCGAGACATGTGACCAAGCTTTTTTCAATGTCTGAACTAACCTGTACCAATATATGAAGTAAAAAATCGGGTATATTTCAGTGCACACGATACCCTAGCTGCCTCCTATACTAATTCTGCTTTTTCAGTGTTCAAGAAATAATCCAAATGCGAAATGCGTATAGCAATAAAATAAAAGTTCTTTCTAAAAAAATTAACTTTCAAATCCACTCTTGTTATTTTAGATGTATTGCTACAAATTTTTATATCCATGACCTCTTTAAAAAAAATAAATTGCACTCGATACGAATCACAGCTTATGTAAATTAATAATAATAATAATGTTTTGGGTAAGGTAACGTGACGAAGGGAACCTACCTTTGTGTGGGATCAGAACCACGGTCAGTACATCATTAGCAAATTATCACTTAAAGCGTAACATTAAGTAAATTGTTATGGATTTTTTTTTATGTGCAAATAAGTTTGTTCCCATTTTCTAGTCGTACTATCGACTCGTTCTTTACTAAAATGTAAATATCGTACTCATTGAATTTAATACAAAATGCACTTCCGGGTACGGAATTATACCACTCGTGTTTTTATAATTTCCCAAACCTGAAATTCCCACTTTCAGTCCGCGAATGGGAATGACTATGTGGGAAGTAAGCTTTATAAACTGCCTTGTTCAAGAAACGAATTTTTCTATTAAAAATATTAATGTCTTTCCTGTAAAATGTCTCCAACTAAAAACCAAATTTAAAATATTCAATGTTTGACACTTGTAAAGGCGCAGTTGAGGGTCCCCACGGTAATTCTCGACCATTGAAGATAAACAAAGATTTGGAATATTTGGCATGACTACAACGAGGTTCTTCTTTGGAGGAAAAGGAGCGAGTGATTCGCGAAAATAAATCGTCATGAGTTTAATAATAACGTACCAAACAATACAACCAGAACAAAGCATTAAGGAAACGAAGACTCAATCCTTATCCGTTCTCTTATTTGAGAAAAACAACTTGCAAGCGTTTTCGTGCACCTTTTCCGCCAACGCGTCTTCGTCTTCTTTCCTGATGGCGGATAACACTTCGAGGACTTGCCTGAAAATAAAATAATCATTAACACGTCTTTTTTCCCCTAAAAAAATTAACTAAATTGATCCGCATCCGCTGTGAGCGTTCTTTCATTTTCATCCCTTTCTCTTACCGAGAAAGGAGAGTTTGTATGTAATAGTGGTGAAGGGAGATTTCTGGGTTGAATGAATTCAAATATTTCGGGTGTTTGACTGACAAAAGACGTACAAGCACAGCGGCAACTGAAGTAGAGTGAAGCAAGGCAAGTGGGTCATGGGTGTAATAAAAGACCTGGTAGGAAGTTGCGTGCTGGAGTGGAGATGCGGTTACGAGGTTTACGCGAAGGTATGTTGATGTCAACACTGATGTATGGATTAAAAACACTTATACTTTGCACGATAGTTCTCTGTCAAAAGCGAAAGTTAAAATGAATAATTTAAGAGTGAGTGAGTGGTGTAAAATGGACTGACCGTATGAAACACGAAGATATTTGGGAAAGGTGTGCAGTGGAAGAGTTACTGGAGATGAGAATGGAGGCTAATTATCATTGAGGAAGGCCAGAAATGGACAGAGCGCACAGGCCAACTAATGTAGTCCATTATTATAACCATCAAAATCAGGGTTTGAGAATGGAAGATAGTACAGGGTGTCCGAGAATTATCTGTACAATTTTTGGCTATTAAAAGTCAACCATGAAGTGTAGAAATTCCAGTGTTGTCCCATTTTACAGAGAATCTCATTAAGTTTTTTCTGATACCAAGTTTTGACAAGTTTTTTAGAAATTCCAGTGTGTCCGAACATTATCTGTACAATTTCATCTTTTAATAAAATTCTTGATAACACACGTAAAATTCTTAAACAAGATTATTTAGAATCTGTATTTTCAAAAGTTTCTTTTATTAAAGTAACGTTGTTACAAACATTCGATATGTGCACCATTAGTGATTCGCAAAACATCCAATCGATACTCCAAATGTTGCCATGTACGCTGCAGCATATCCACATCAATTCGCTCAATAGCAGCTGTGATTCTTGCTTTTAAATCATCAATGTCTGTCACCCGCGTACATTTCTAAAAAACTTGTCAAAACGTAGTATCAGAAAAAACTTAATGAGATTCTCTGTAAAATGGGACAACACTGGAATTTCTACACTTCATGGTTGACTTTTAATAACAGCCAAAAATTGTACATATAATTCTCGGACACCCTGTATATTATTACATTAATATTGTCATGTTGAGAGAATAAATAATGATAAGTGTGAAAAAGGTGTATAATAGTGTGTAGTGTGAGAAGAGGAGGAAGACCGGGTAAAAGATGAAAGGAAGCATGATAATTAGTAAAAGTGTGAATAAACATAGAGGCGATATAAATGATGAGTGAGAGTTACCGAGAAACAATGGAGAAATGTGTGTAAATGGAGACGATTATCTCACCTGACGTACCACTGGAGGTATACACCCAACCTCGTAATAAAAGGTAACACTGGATCGCCGAGGTTAGGGTGGGGGTACCTTATTCTCAACAGTGATCCCGATTTATTTTTTTTTATGTAGGAAAGAAGGGTCAAGGGCGAACGCCCGCAAAAACTGGAGAAGGGGAGAACCGAAATAAAGGTTCAGTTTTCGAGACAGCCGGAGACCGTTTGAAAGACTGGATGTCACAGACAGGGGTAAAGTGGGATTGAGGAAGGATGTTCCAGAGTTGACCGATTGAGTAGATGAAAGATTGAAAATACCGATTAACTCTTGCATTAGAGAGGTGGACATAAAAGGAGCGAGAATGTGTCGAAAGTCTGGTACTGAGTGCTAGGGTGCATTAAACGCCCCATGATTTTCAAAAAGTTGTTGGATTTTAATGTCTATTCCCTCAAATGTTACACTTGTTGGTAAAAGTATGTATGCAAACAATAAATCAAATCGGAGGTGGTCCTGGGTGGCCACCGGCCACTTTTATATATTTAGTAGTGATGCACCGAATATTCGGCAAATATTCGGTATTACTTATAATACTAATATACAAATATTCGGTATTACTATACTTACATTGATTGAAAGTTGAAAATGTATAAAACACAACGCCAATGTCACTACTCCAACTTTGCTCGTTTCCGCAAATTTGGCCTCGCTTTGCGGTCACATTCAACCACTTGAAGAAGATTTTGGAAGTGGTCTTCTCCTCTTGCAGCTGAGACAAAATCAGTTGTGAGCTTTACTGCTCTCTCCGCAGGGTCATTCACAACATTTAACCCATCCACAATGGACTTGGCTGCCTTGAAGTGGTCATTGTTCTGCCAATTGTCAACATCCTCTGTTAGGAAGGTCATATCCAGGTGAAGAAGGTTCACTGTAAACCACGAGTCCTCGTTCACAAGATCAGCCAGGGTTGTCACTTCTGTAATTTTTGGAAATGACGGTTTGCCATATCCAGAACCGTAGCGGTGTTTTGGAGTGCTTGGCATTTCATCTGGTTGTATGGCCAGTAACACATCTGCAAGGGCACGACGCTCCTTTTGAGGTACTGCATTGCTGAACAGTGCCAAAACAACCAGTTCTGGGGTTAAATACCACAAATGTCTATCAAAGGCTTTCACAGCGCTGACTGAAATGATTGAGTTGACAGCTTTATAGTTGAGCAGAGACTTGTATAAGCACAAATCAAACCATGGGCATTTGAAGCAGACTGACATATGAGCCACCAATCACAATAAATATAAACAACAAAAACAACAAACTCCTTCAGTTTTCCTGTTGATGTTGTGTTGTTACAGTTCCTCGAGGTAGTACAGAAATTTGCTCTTCAAGTAGGCATATTTTGATGGAAAAAGAATCTTTGACATCCACCTTGCTTTATGCATGGCCCCAGGTCTGTGGAGTGTTCCTTGTTTTGTGACATCATCATCGAGGACTACCTGGCAGAGTTGTGCCATTTCCTTGTAGTCTTCCCTACAGTATGAAGCGCTTGTGCGGATTGTGCTTAAAACCTTGTTTTTGCAGGATAAAAGCAGTTGTTGTGCATCGTCATTGTACATTGAAATGTCAATTTTGGTTAAACTTTCGTCCTTTGCATGCGATATGCGTTCCCAATTCTTCTGGAATCTTTGGAACAAAGATGCTTCTGGAGACTTTGATGTCTCAATTTTGAGAGCGTCAAACACATGATCCAGGATTACCTCTCCAACATGATGGCGACATGCACACCACAGAAGAGCACAGTCCAGTTTGATTGAATGGTAACCACAGGCAGCTGTAACGTGTCCAGTGTTTGATGCTGTTGTGTCAAAACATAAGTTGACAACTGACTGTTTGCACTTCCATGAATGTAGAAACGTGTAAGTGTGCTCGGCAATGATGTCACCTGATGACAATATCACTTCCACGAGGATATCTAGCCACTCCCAGTAGCTTTACATCAGTGGCATTCCCAACCAACACTGGCAATCTTTCTCCTTGCCATTCTTGTTTGTGAGCGTATGCATCTGCTTGCCATCCCAGTGAAGTGTTGCAGCTGTTGGGGTGATCCAATTTTCTCGAATATCTTTGGCGATAGCACTTGTTATGATCGTCGAGCCTTATCAGCAGTTGAATACGACTTGGCCACACGACGTGGATCACCTCCTGCCTCTTGAATTACAGCTTCGGTGAGCACAGCCTGTTGAAAACAGGAGTTATGTTTAGTCGAGTAGCAACAGACACGACTGAAGGCCTTTTCAGAATATCATGAGGAATAAAGGCAGACGTACCTGCATATGCTGATCTGTGGTGACTACGCTTCCTTTGAAGCTCTGGAATCGCCTCTTCTTCAGTTTCTTCCAAGCTATCTGCAGAGGCACTATCATCAGAGCATACAGAACTTTTCATCTCTTGTACACTGGATGATTCATGACGTTCTCGTCTTGAAGGCTTCCGCTAAGATGCGTTTTTTTCTTTTCTACGATCTTTATCAGCTTTCTTCTTGTCAACACTACCAAATGAGGCTACTCTGTCAGATTTCATTGACTCTAAAAATGCTCTATCTTCCTCATTCTTAATGTTTGTCATTGCATCTTTGTCCATACACCAAAGGTCTTATCAAGACGTTCATTCATGGATTGCAACTTAGCCAAAGTGTTTGGAGATTCTCTGCGAGAAACAGGTATTTGACGCAATTTGTTATTGTCATTAAGAAGGGTCAAGTATTAGTTGCAGCATTGATGGTCTGAAAGCATAGGATATTTGCTTTAGTGTAGAATGTTTTTCAGCTGGATAAGGACTATGCTGGCAGATTTCCATTTGAGTGGCTGTTGTTTGTTTGCCTTCACATATTTCTTTCTGGATGTGCCACATCACGCATCGAAGAACCTGCCGGCAAGTTGGGAGCGGACTCCTGTCAATGTACCATCTCCTTCTGTAAGAGCATTGCCAAGACCAAAATGGCACTTGCTAATCTGGTCTTCTAGCTTCCATTGTTTACAGCTTCCATTGTTTCTGAAAGACAATAAAGGATATTATTATAGACTATAAGTGAAGTTTCGTTTATGGTACATGTTTTATGTAAATCAACCCCCTTTAGGGTGCATCAAACGCCCTTAGGTTCTTGGATTTAATGTCTATTCTCTCAAATGTTATGTAAATCACCCCTTAGCAACTCTATATTAAAAGAAACAATGTAAGTAGTCAACTGGTTGGTAATAAAAAAAATAGATATTTTTTACATAGCGCGGCCCCGAAAAATTGCCGCGAAAATATAAAAGTGACCGTGGCCACCCAGGACCACCTCCGATTTAATTAATTTTTGGCATACACACTTCTAGTAACAAGTGTAACATTTGAGAGAATGAGACATTAAAATCCAAGAACCTAAGGGCGTTTGATGCACCCTACTGAGTGCTCTCCTTAAAGGAGGGGGCATGCAGTTAGAGAGTTCAAGAAAGCAGTGTCCATTATAATGATTATAGTAGAGAGCGAGCGAGGCAACAATGCGACGAAGAGAAAGGAATTGCAGTCAGTCAGTCATCGTAAGTAAAACCGGGGAGTTGAGACGAAGCGGCTTTGATTCCACCCGGTCAAGTAGAGCTATGTGGATTGAGCCACCCAACACACGAGAAGCGTACTTCACACAGGGGCGAACAAGACACGCAGACTCAGTTGCTCCGAGTGTGGGTAAAGAAACTGCGGAGTCGGTGCAGTACATCAATCTTTTGGGGCTGTTTCAGAAAGAGTATGTGATCTTTCCAGGAAAGATCACAAGAAAAGAAGAGGAAGGACTGAGTTGTGTGTTGTTGAAGATGATAAGATAGTCATAGTGGAATACTGCAAAGAGTAGACAGATGAGGGAAACAAGTTTTTGAGGTACTGCAAGGTCAGGTGTGCCATAGTCATCTCACACGAAGCATGGAGTGACTGTCGAGAGGGACGCTTTGTGAAGCGGGTGGAGAAGAGAAGGGTGGAATCATCGGCATAGGAGTGGCTAGTACAGGAAGTGCGATTTAAAGAAATCTTTGTTAACTAAAAGGAAGATAGTGGATGACAGGACAGAACCCTGAGGAGCACCACTACTAATAGCTTTAGAAGAACAAAGGCCATCTACGACCATAGCTATAGATCAACCAAAGATAAATCAGGAGATGAAGGCGCGCATAGAAGGATAGAAACCGAGGGAGGGCAGTTTGGAAATTAGGAATTTGTGCCAGACTCTATCAAAAGATTTTGATATGTCTAGCGCAATAGTAAAAGTTTCACCGAAATCCCGGAAAGAGGCTGACCCAGAGTCGGAGAGAGATGCAAGAAGATCGCCAGTAGAGCGTCCCTTGGGGAACCCATACTGACGATCTGAAAGAAGCTTGCGAGTACAGGCGTGTTTAAAACTCTTCCTATTACGGATAGATTAAAAAAAAATTTTAGAAAGGCAAAATATCAAGGAAATTGGACGATATTGGGGGGTTGAGAGCGGTCACCCTTCTTTGGAACAGGCCGAGTGAAAACGAACTTTCAGCAGGAAGGATAAGTACCAGATGAAAGACAAAGACGAATGAGTTTGCCTAGGCAGGGTGTCAGCACAGAAACAGAAACACAGTTCTTTATTACGAGAGAGACCCTTCCTGGAGTTGAGTGTAGATAGGGGCAGAAAAAACATCTTTGGAAGATATTCTAATTTCAGATATAATTAAGTCAGAGGGGGGAAGAGATGGAGGAACAGCACTGGAATCGTCCACGTATGGAAAACGTATACACGCCTTTAATACAGTTTAAAAAGCCTATTTTAACCCCAGGCCTAAATAAGCCGACAATGTATCGTATAAGATACTTTATTTCATAATTTAATAAGAAATATTAATTATATTGTATAACTACAAACTGCCTCGGGTTTTGGGATGAAGCCCACTGGGAATAGGGAAAATTACCATAGGTGGAAAGAATATGTAGGTATTGAGCGTACTATCACAGATACCAGACCAGACCAGACCAGACCAAACAAAGACGTAAGAGCGTATTTTTTCGTACCGAACTTTCCATCACACTAACCCATCAAAACCATTTCGAGAAGAGAAAACGAATATACGTAATTGTACGACTGGTGATTTTCCGTCTGCTAACGTAAAAAAAAGAAAAAAATCAAAGGAAATTTTAATTCAGAGGTCGCCTAGATGGAATCATTGCTCAAGGGCGGAAATGTATCAAAACTTTCCACAAATCGCCAGTGAATAGATTAACTAAACAATAGGATAGCCCTCTCCCAGTGAAACAATTAGGCACAGTGAGTTGCCTGTGTTGACTGCAACAAACGCCTTGCATAGCCTAACAGCCTACATCAACAAACGAGAAAGTAGGCAACCGCTAAGTGACTGTGCGACTTAAGCTATCAAACGCTGATTCAACAAAACAAAAGGTACGTAGTCTATAAATGTTCTCTCTCTCTACCATGGATTACGCTGAATACCGAAGGCAAACAAATTTAATAACTAAAAATTACTTCAGGTCTGGAGACCTACACATACATACACACAATTTCATAGCGAAAAAACATAGGGTTTTTGTCGTCGTTCAAGGGAGTAAATCTGATTAGGAAATTTTCATCGGATCACCATAAGCCTATATAGTTTCTTTCAAACCAAGGTTGAGTTGGAAGCGAAAGTTTGAGCGAAGACTTCAGCTTTATCAGGAGGAGACGGTAACTAAGAATGGAAAAGAGGGGTAAAAGGAGGAGTAAAGTTGTTGGAGGTTTTTTTTTTTTTTTGGCTAAGTGCCAGAAAGAGTGAGAAGAATTATAATTAGATGGGTTTGTCACATTTTTATCTGATGAAAGAATTTCTGGAGAGTCGAAGAACAGATTTTGCACGAGTTGGATGGCGACGGTACCTTCTGAAAGCCTCCCCTCTGTTGCGGATAGCATTAGAATAAGCGAAGTTAAACCACGGCTTTTTGCATTAGTCGTAGGAAAAGAATGTAGAATGTACGCCTCCACGCTCGAGAGAATCACATCCGTGATGCATTCAACACTTCCATTTTCCAAGTAAAATTAAGTGTGGTAAAGTCGTGTGAGAAAGGTGGAAAGGCTCCTCCAATGCAGACCGCGTCATAAACGGCTTTGCGAACTGTTTGACGTACGGAGACGCACGAAGATCTGCGCAATATATCGCTTTTACCTTGGGGTAAGTTGTGAAAAAGAAAAAAATCCTTTTCTTATAGTAACTTCATTACAAAACACTGTGCCTAAATGGTTCACCATGGAATAACGCGACGGGGACGTACAGTAACCAGAAAAAAAAAATTATATATATATTAAACCCTTCCAAATTATTACGAAGATTTCTGGGAATGATGACCGCCGTCTGCCAACTCTCTCAGGTCGTTTCTTCAAGGTACACAAGGAGAGACTCGCCGTTCGCATAAAACGTAAGGAAGTGATCCATAGACGATTAGAAGTATGAAGGAATATGATCTGAGGTCCTTTCAATGAATGTAGAATAGGTCCACAATTACGAATACCTTCGCGCCTCAACACGGTCATAGTTTGCCCTTCCCATTCATTGAAGGAACAAACCAAGTTCACATTCATGAAATTTAAACTTAAAACTACAACGAAACGGAGCTAGGAGCTAACCACAGCCAACAACTTCCCACTTTTCGGCCTTTCGCCAACGAAAACAATACGGGCTCAAATAATAAGCTTTGAGGCTGTTCAACTTCGTTCGCAACATCTCCATCTCTATGATAGAGAGCTACGTCGCACCACCACTTCCCGTCGATCAGCATAGTTAAGCGACATTGGGTTCGGGTCGGTGGATGGGAGACCCTCCTCTGCATTCAGATGTAACGACCGACCCGTGGTTTGAATCTAGCGCAAAGCTGTAGGTCCCTCCCCCCCGTTACATGACCTTTGCTGTGGTGGAGGACGTTAAACGATCCAAAAATACATACAAAACCTATGACAGAAGGGGCCTACAGCCGTACATGGGTATCCAACCACTACCCAAGAGAGGCACCTTCAGTGTAGACTAAGATTCGAATCCAGGATTTTAAGATTAAAAGTCTGGTGCCCGTCCACTATTATACCAAGTACGTGAAAAAAAAATAATTACACAATGCAATTTGGTTCATTTCTGCTCTTCACCATCTTCCCTCTCTCCCATTTGTCACACTTCTTGCAGACGAATTTGGTGCGGACGTGCTTGTAACCAGCGTGGGAAGGTTTCACCTCGCACCAAGGGGCGTCTGTCTCTAGGAGAAGGCGACCCAAAGGGACTTCAGACGCCACTTTCAGGTTCTCTTCCGTTTTCAATGAACTGAAATGAATTAAGAAGGTGACACTTTCTTACTTTTAATGTGGCATCAACAAAATTTCAATTCTACTTGTCACGCAAATAGAGTGGAAAAAAATTATACATACAACGGCGTAGTCAAATTTCTAATAGGGAAGGGGGGGAGGGGGTTTACACACGAAATATTAAAAAAAATTTCAATTATATACCTACTCTACACACTACACTACGGTGATGAATAAACTCATTTTAACTCAGCATCTGGATTTTAAAAAAAAAATAAATAAAAAAAAAAATAATACACACGTGTATGCTCGACAAATATTATTTTGTGGCATTAGCCTACCATAAATGAATGTATTACTTGACAATTAAGCTCTTAACCATCTCTCTTAATGGCTAAGCTCCATGTCATCTTAGCATAATACAGGGTGTTCGGAAAGTCACTGTGCACTTATATAATTAATGTTTTTTTTATATTTCAGATTCAGTTGTTGTGAGGGTATGGTTCTTACAATTGAGGAACGAGTCTTTCTTGTCGAATACGTGTTTCGAGAAGGTGGTCGATACACAGATTTATTGCGGCAGCAGTTTACTGATAAATTCCCAGGTACATCTCTTCCACATCGCAATACAGTTTGTAAACTTATCGACAAATTCCGTGAAACAGGTTCAGTGGAAGACGCCGAACGTAGTGAGAGACCATCAAAACTATCCGAGGAGAAGCTGTTGGATATTTCTGACTCTAGGCTGCAGAGTCCGTCAAAATCATTGCGGAAGTTAGCGCAGCAGCAAGATAAATATAAGTGCACAGTGACTTTCCGAACACCCTGTATAAAGGCTATTAAGTAATTGTTATTCACTATAATTACGTCAATCATTTGTTATTCACTGAACAAATTACTGATTTATTTTCTTATTTTCGAAGCAATTCGTATCACTCAGAAATATTATAGTAGGCCTACTCCATTAGCCACTTTCAACCGGTGATACTGTAGGACATCATAAATTGTTAACCCAGCCTGTCATTATAATAATCAATCATTGCATCAATTAATCACTAGCATTAAATTAATCAGCATCACCTCATTCGGCTAACAATAGGCCCACTATATATATATATATATATATATATATATATATATATATATATATATATATATATATATATATATACAAGGCCGGATCTAGAAGTTGCGAGGCCCTAGGCAGATCTAGAAATTGCGAGGCCGTAGGCCTATATATATGAAAATATGGACTTAATTATCGGTACTATACCAGCAATATTAGAATCCCGCATAGACAGAACTATGCCAGCACTTAAAAATTAAACCAAACCAAAATAATCACGCATGGAAATTGTATAAGAAATATAAATAAACCATACAAATAAGTATAAATTATAATATGAATCAAGATTTGTATCGAAAATATAGACAATGATTTCTAAGATTTATATAATATTATAGGTAATGACTTTCCATAGTATACAAACGTTTTTCATATGTGATGTATAAGAGATGTTGACATTTCATTTTTTATAATAGTGAGCGATCGACTTAGGCTAAATATTAATGCGTTAATATTTGGTTCAGATGCTCCTTGAATATTACAGCAATTCTTTTCTACTTTTCTTCGAGCGAAACTCTTCAATTAATTGAGAATAATCTAATGAATTTGTTATATCGTTTTCTTTTGATAACATAGCTAATGATTGCAATCTCGCTTGAGACATGGTGGAACGCAAATATGTTTTAATAAGTTTGAGACGCGAGAAACTTCTTTCAGCCGAAGCAACAGTAACTGGGATGGTTAATACTATTCGAAGTGCAACATAAACATTAGGTTAAATCTCACTTAGTTGTTTTTGCACTATATAAACAAGGGCATTTCCTAGATCTGTTTTCTCAGGTATAAACCTGCAAAGTACTTTAAGTTCTTCATAGAGTTCTAAATCATTATCATCACTTGAACACAACGCGCAAAACGGCTTGAGCGAGGCCCCCTTTGGCGCGAGGCGCTAGGCGATCGCCTACAGCTAAATCCGGGCCTGTGTGTGTGTATATATTATATATATATATATATATATATATATATATATATATATATATATATATATACACAGGGTGGGCCGTAAGTTTCCATACATAGGAAAAATAAACATTTTTTTATGGACAACCATTTTTATTTATATATGCTCTACATGGTTGCCATTGTTTTGAAAACACATTTCAATACGTGTTCCCCACTGTTGATGAACACGCATTAGCACAGTTGACGTTATGCTTGTAATGGCGTTGGTGATACGTTCCTTTAGATGATTTATGTCTCGTATCTTTTCCTGATACACCATGGCCTTCAAGTGCCCCCAAAGATAGAAATCAAGGGGGTGAGATCTGGGGATCTGGGAGGCCACTCCACAGGACCACGCCGACCAATCCAAGCATCCGGAAACTGCTGATCCAAATACCGACGCACGTGAAGACCATAATGAGGTGGAGCTCCATCTTGCTGGAAGTAAACTGGGAAGTTACCTTCCTCGTTTAGCAGGGATGGGAAAATCTCTTCTTGCAACATGTTAAGATACCTTTCGGCATTAAGATTTCCACTGACAAAAATTGGTCCAATAATTCTGTCACCCCATATCCCGCCCACACCATCACTTTACCGGCACCTTGCATCTTCGTCGGACTCAGCCAGTTAGGGTTAGCATTACTCCAATAACGTATGTTTTGCCGATTAACCTCTCCATTGACGTAAAAATTTGCTTCATCAGTAAACAAGATCTTACAAACGCATATTCTTAGGGTATCTGAAACATAAAAACAAACGTTTAAATTTTCCTATGTATGGAAACTTACGGCCCACCCTGTGTATATATAATATATATATATATATATATATATATATATGGGATGAATTTCACAATAAAAACACGTGAAATGAATAAATGCTGCAAACCCACAAGGAAAAAGAAAAACGATTCAAAGGCCTTTCGTGTATTCAAAGCTACACCTCGTCAGGGAATGAAGATAAAAGGCGAGAAGCCCATAAATATATACAACGTACAGGAAAACCAAAACAATTAGCACATACTTAACAAGGGTTAATGAGAGGCAAAAGAAATTTTAACATGATGTCGTCAATGTTATACGTCCCCGCACTGTTATTGAAAGTGTTTTTAAAATGAATAAATGCACATTCTAGAATATTTCTTTCTATTATATATCTGTTTTTAACAAGCGCTTTAGAACTATCCCACTTGATGCTATGGTTACATCTATATATATGGTTAAATAAAGCATTGGAAGTATTAGCTGTTCTACACACATATTTATGCTGTTTTACCCTAATATCTAACGTTTTACCGGTTTGGCCTATATATACTGAGTTACATTGTGTACATCCAATCGAATACACACAGCCAACAACATTATCAGGGCTATTCTTTATTAGGCGTGATTTAACAGTATTATTATACTTAAAGATTACATTAATGCCAATTGCTTTAAGTACAGTTGGAAGGTATTGAAAATTAACATGGTAAGGTAGGCTAAGGATATTTTTACGCTGAAATTCCTTTACAATTACATTATTATAATACCTAAATACCTATTCTTGGCTTTCTTAAGACAGTTATCTAAAAATGAAGTAGGATAACATAATTTAGTACCAATATTCATGATATTGCATAACTCGGAATCTAAAAATTCAGGACTGACAACTCTCAATGCTCGAAGAAACATAGCAGAGAAAATAAAGGATTTAATCGAAGGATGATGGTCAGAATAAAAATGCACATAAGAGTTATTATTAGTAGGCTTACGGTAGACTTCATATTTGAACTGATTAGAGCATCTCCAAATTTTTAGATCAAGAAAAGATAGGCTTCCATCATTTTCTTTTTCAACTGTAAACTTAATAGATGGGACTAAATTGTTGAGCCTACCAAGAAATAAGTCCACATCCAAATTATTAGGCCAAAGGCATAAAATATCATCTATATACCTGTACCAAACCAAGTTAAAATTAACAATCGTAGGCAAAATTCTACTTACAAAAAATTCCATATATAAATTAGCTAGTACAGGTGAAAGGGGATTTCCCATAGCCAATCCAAACGACATAGCATAAAACTTTCAATAACAGTGCGGGGACGTATGACATTGACGACATCATGTTAAAATTTCTTTTGCCTCTCATTAACCCTTGTTAAGTATGTGCTAATTGTTTTGGTTTTCCTGTACGTTGTATATATTTATGGGCTTCTCGCCTTTTATCTTCATTCCCTGACGAGGTGTAGCTTTGAATACACGAAAGGCCTTGGAATCGTTTTTCTTTTTCCTTGTGGGTTTGCAGCATATAATATATATATATATATTTTTAATTGGGTTGTTTAACCTCCTTCGCAACATGAGGTCATATGACGGAGGGGACCTACAGCTTTACGTGGGATCCGAACCACGGGAATATAATATATATATATAGATATATATATATATATATATATATATATATATATAATTTAGGCCGGGTAGAAATTTTATATTGAAAAGGTACATATTGTGAGGGGTTTGAATGCAACAACAGAACCCACTCATAAATTATTTTCGCTGTTTAAAGCCTCCTACCCCTGGCACAATTTTTCACTTTTTGACCTATATTGAAGAATATTCCATTTATACGAGACTTAATCTACATTCAGGTTTTTTGACGACATAAATCTTTATTAACGTATAATATTTTATTTAATAATGTACAGTATTAGGAAAATTAATTAAGTAAACAATATATTCAGAAGAAAAAAATTAGAGGCATAATAAATGTGCTAAAATTCAATTCACTTTTCCATTGTTCCTTATCACATCAAAAGGGAAGAAATTTTCAATATCATTAGGAAATTTTATTTCATATGTTTCTTACTCATTCCATTGGGCCTTCCATTCAAACTTGGTCAGTTTTGCCTTGATTCTAATGAGTAAGATAAACTTCTGACGGTTGTCATATCCTATTCTTTCCTGACATGCCTTTGTTACTAGGTTCACTGACCTTTCCACACTTTGACTGTGGCATGGAAAAGAAGCTATCTCCAGTGGTTTACATCGAGCCTGTAGTAGCTCATCGTCGCTAAAATTGTTTAGCAGCGGTGGAGAAGTAATGATCTCTTTTTGCCAATCGATCATCTCGGTGTAGTCAGTAGATTGGAAATTGAGGGTTCGAGGCAACTCAAAATTTCTGGTACCAGAAAATCCTTTTCTTGAAAGGATGATTTTCTGAATAGCTTGCTCCCTAATTTCTAGTCTCTTGTCAGTTACCATTGATATGAGTATATTTTCTGGGTGGGCAAAGTAGACGTTATTCTTTAATACTGGTTCTATGATTGATCTATGTTGTTCGAATCTAAATTTCGAAGCACATTAAATGCCGAAAGTTATATGCACCATCAGGTGCATTAGGATGAGATTTTATCCAAAACCACCCTGGAGCATAAAACTGCATAATAATCTTGACTATATCTTGAAGGTTTTTATCGGAATTTGGCGTTGATATATATAATCGAAGGACCCTGTTGGCTGGAGTTAGCCAGCGAGCATGGTGAAGGGTACCTGGGGATCGAGTGGACAGATCCTGAGAAGTGTCTCCAGTTTGCACTGCCAGACACATATCATAGATATCTCTGATCACTGCTTAGCTCCTTCACATTATTTGCTGGAATTTCTTTAAGGTTTCCCTTTACGCGAGAATATTTGACTACCTCCAATTTTGTTAAATCTGTTTTCAGTTTATTCCCAATTGAACCCACAGAAGTATTTGGACCTGTTGTTTTACCATCAATGGCTTTGTAGACGTGCATAAAAGGCAGCTCATTCAAATGCAAGAGGCACACCAACCACTGCACTGGTCTGTTAAGATGAATTTCAACCAGTTTTATGGTTCCACCAATTTCTCCTGTATTTACAGGAGTACCATCACACAGTAAAGCTTTAATAGTATCTGTGCTGTTCGAGTCTGTAATAATAGTTATCAACTCTTCTGCTATGCAGCGAGCAGTTCCATTATCTGGTGTGACATGGTCTACATAGATGCTTCCAGGATTTTTCACAACAACATAGTGTTCTTCTTTTATCTTTCCACTTTTAGTTAATGTGTTATATTTCCTTCCATCAAATCCAAGGCACTCCATCTTCAGATTTTTGGATTTAGACCTAAAAGTATTTGTTTCACCCATGCGATTTCTTTCTCTTTTTAATTTCTTTCTGTCAAGCATGTTGGTGTGGTTAAGGATCCCCATATCTTTTAAAGCTGCATTGACTATTGCAGCTGCAGCTCTACAACTTACACGATAACGATCTGCTATTAATGTTAGGTTTTTATAGGAGTGCCTGATCTGAATATTCTGTCAATTCTAAATCGGCCTCATAATCTACATCCTGACTCTGAATCTACAATCTACGGTATTTTCTATAAATTCCGATGGTAAAACATTGGTGGTTTCAGTCACGTCTTCTTGCACTGGTCTGCTAAGATGAATTTCAACCAGTTTTATGGCTCCACCAATTTTTCCTGTATTTACAGGCAGTGATGGGCACCGTTACATTAAATTGGGCGGCGTGACCGTTACTCTTACACGTCGAAAATGTACTCGGCGTTACCGTTACATCGTTACTTTTGAAAATCCTTAAAGCGTTACCGTTACTCGATAGATGTAACGACGTTACAAGTAACTAGTTGCATTTGATATTCCACTGTCTGGCATTCAACCTGCTACTGAATGATATTTTATGGCCCTACTGGTTAGTAACACGGTGATCGGTGTTGCCACTCGTCAGTGCAAGCACGCGTATGGAACTAATTCAGTAGTTGTTAAAAATAAAATTTATTAAACAGTAAATGAATGTCGATTATTGTCATCGATATGGTACCGATTTTGTTATAATTTATGGTACATATAAACAGAACATCGATCACAAACACAATAGGGTAATAAGAGAATATGAAGCTCAACATTATTTATGATTATGAAGCCGAACACGTCAGCACAAAGCACTATAGTATTATTACGTCTTTACAGTTGGGCATTGAGCGTACGTGGTGAAGATGCACGTTTTGATTTAAAAATTCTTACTATTTTCCTTACAGCAGTTTCAAGCGAGTTAGTTAAATTTTGATCGAAAGTTTTTTTCATAATTTCCGTGTGTAGCAACGTTTTCTCGGGTTTATAAGCTTTATACATGTAACGAGTAACGAAAAAATCCGTTACATTGATACAAAATTTGCAAAGCGTTACCGTTACATTGATACATTTGAAAATCTTTCAGGCATTACCGTTACTAGTTACTTTTGTAACGTTCGTTACGTAACGTCGTTAAATGTAACGCGTTACTGCCCATCTCTGTTTACAGGAATACTATCACACAGTAAAGCTTTGATAGTATCTGTGCTGTTCGAGTCCGTAATAATAGTTATCAACTTTTCTGCTATGCAGCGAGTAGTTCCATTATCTTGTGTGACATGGTCTACATAGATGCTTCCAGGTTCTTTCACAATAACATTGTGTTCTTCTTTTATCTTTCCACTTTTAGTTAATGTGTTCTCTTTCCTTCCATCAAATCCAAGGCACTCCATCTTCAGATTTCTTTCTCTTTCTAATTTCTTTCTGTCAAGCGTGTTGGTGTGGTTAAGGATCCTCATATCTTTTAAAGCTGCATTGACTATTGCAGCTGCAGCTCTACAACTTACACGATAACGATCTGCTGTTAATGCTGGATTTTTATAGGAGTGCCTGTTCTGAATATTCTCAGTCAATTCTATATCAGCCTCATAATCTACATCCTGACACACTGAATCTACATCCATGTCGTCTTTGGTATTTTCTATAAATTCCGATGGTAAAACATTGGTGGCTTCAGTCATTTCTTCTTGTGCTTCTTGGGCTCTTGCTAAAGATCTCCTCTTTGTTGAACTAGCTATGCGGTCAATTGGTCCTAACTGATTTTTTCTGTTTTTAACCCACAAAAGACTCCCAATTCTGCCATTGGTATTTTATCCTTACACCTGCAAGATTTCCTATCAATTCCCTTATCATAGCATTCACAAGAAGATATATCAAACATTTCATCATACTGAGCTACTTTTAAGGCAAAACTTTCATTTCTTCGATGTAACGGCACCTTGTTCAATTTTGAGGCTTCTTTTATTAGTCGACTGACTTTTGGTGTTAATCGTAGGAAAAGAAAATTTCATCCAAATGTCTTCAATATCTTTTACAACAACCCTGTAACAATCATTTGCAGTTGCTGAGCCTTTTGAGTTAGCTTCTTCACGACGGCGCACTAAAAGGTAGTGTCTCACAATATCTACTTTTGAAGGAGTCATGGCTGCTGGGAATTCCATAGGATATCCAAAGGCTGCATTTGAGGACTTGCTTCTAGTAGTCATAGTTTATATTCAGAAGTAAAATCACATTATATGTTATTTATAATTTATGATAATTCAAATTATAATTAAAGCAAATGCAAATTATTTCTATTTATCTGAAAAATTATTTCTATTTATCTGAAACATAAAAATATCAAGCATTAAACAAACAACTTATCATGTAACATATAACAACATTAAACATATGCAAATATGAAGGTAAAAAAGGGAGGAGGGGCATGTGATAGGGGAAGTAGGGTAGCACATGCTTGATTTTTTTTAATATTTTGTTAGTGATAAAAAAAAACCTTCTCACATAGTGTACTTTTTAAGAAATAAAATTTTTTCCATTTTCTCGACCCCGGCCGAATTATATTAATATATATATATATAATATATATATATATATATATATATATATATATATATAATATATATATATATATATATATTATATATATTATATATATATATATATATATATATATATATATATATATATATATATATATATATATATATATTATATATAACAAAATGGCGCAAAAGTCGCACATCATAGAAATTTTCAGTGTTGACTATAATTTTTTTTCTTTTAGGTCGGGGATGCCTGCGAAATTAACAATAGGCGAGAGGGTGAGCTTGGTTTTAATGTATGGACTACCATGTACAACAAATCAATGATTCGGTACAAAATTTAAATTCTGTACCGATTCATCGATTTGTTGTACCTGGTAGTCCATACATTAAAACCAAGCTCACCCTCTCGTCTATTGTTAATCTTGCAGCCATTCCCTACCTAAAAGAAAATAATAATACAGTACAGTATATTATAGTCTCACTGAAAGTTCCTATGATGCGCGACTTTTGCGCCATCCAGTATCTTATATAAAATTTTAACAGCAGTTATTACCTATTCATAATTCTTTAAAATCACAGTGTATGAAATAATAGAATTACTAATCCATTATGTAAATTATTTACAGTACATTGAAAAACGCATAAGTAAACAAAAACCCCCAAATTTGCCCAAAAAAAAGAGTTTGTTTTTTTAAACCTTGTTTTTCGAGCCCTGCGTAAAAGGGCCATTTGAATAATAAGTGCACAAATTTGATCGATTCCTCGAGGAAGAGTAAAAGAAAAAAATTTCAAATTGTGAATGAGTGAATAATTTTCCACCAAATCAGTACCAAACCACTATACTATAAACGATAAATACACAAGATGAAACAAAATTTCTTTTGAGATTAAAGAAACGATCACAAAGATGATCATAATGTTTGACATTGGCTTAACTTTCTTCATAACAGCTTAGATAGGTCACGTTTTAGTTTTAAATGAAAATCCAAACCATCTACGGTCGCTACATCATCTGAATGCGGAAGAGTCACCCATCCAACTACTAAACAGACCAAATGTCGCTTAACCCTCCAGGCATAATGGGAAGAGGTGTCGCGATGTGGCCCTGGTCAGCGAGAATGGAGGCACTGTACCCGCATTGACGAGTTAGGGCATGAAGCGTTTGCCGAGGCAGAACTCAGCACCATTAACTCGCTTTTTTAGAGATGGCAATAATACGAGGGTTGGATACCCCAGACTCGTGACTCTACTCGGTACTCACGCTAAGTGGGAATGATGGAGCAAGAAGTTATCTTATCTAATTTAGACCATGGAAAAGTACGACTGACTCGCAACTCAGCGACTGAGACGGGAAACAAAATGCTCACCATCCATTGATGCCAATATACAAATCCAAGTCCAAGATTTGTTTCAGTTCCTCACTGGTACCATCGAAGGAGTGCACCACACCACCCGAGATGTTTTCGCGATGTCCGCTTAGAATAGATACTAAATCCCCTGCTGCCTTTCGACAGTGAAGGAACATTGGCAAACCAGTCACTTCCGCTATCGCTATTTGCTTCTCAAAATACCTATGAATAAAAGCACCAACTTTAAATGTATTGCCTGAAGTGTACTTTTATTTGGCAAAAGTACCCTACAATTGTTTATTACTGTAGACACATTCCAAGACAAATCATACAAAAAAAAATTAAATTTAACACCAGACCATTTTCCTATAATTTGATATACTGTACAGCAAATCTAAGCCAACAAACTCAAAATATAAAATTATATATAGCTCGATCAAAGTAATGGTTAAAGAATAATGGCATAATACTAAATTTCAAATTGTCGTATATCTCAGTCCATATTCAGATAAAAAAAAGGATTTAAAAAAAAAAAAATCTGAAATGAAAAAAAACCTACAGTCAATGCATAAATTTTTTTTTTTTTTTTTAATTTTGAAAAACCTCCACACCTTGATGTCCCTTTTAATTAAATCTCTCTCTCTCTCTCTCTCTCTCTCTCTCTCAGGTAGTTCCCCTCCCCCAGTAGTTAGTCCCCCTCCAACAGCAGGTAGTGACTCTCCTTCCACGTTGGAGGGGGCTCAAGCTCCTGCGGAGATTGTCCCCTCGTTAGTGAGGGGCTATTCAACTCCCGACAGCCCTGGCTGTTCGGGAAACGGGTCGTACTAGGGGGCGGTCAGAATAGGGGAGGCTCCCTCCGTGCAATGCTTTTTAATGCTAGGTCGATCAGGAACAAGTTTGGCGAGCTACGGGCACTCTTAGCATCAGAATACCAGGATATCGTTGCTATCACCGAGTCCTGGATTCATACTGATCGTAGGGACTACGTTGGGGAGTTCGAAATTCCCGGGTATAGAATGTTTCACAAAGACCGCACCCGTGGGGAGGGGTACTAATATACGTCAGAGACACGTTGAGTCCGGTTGACTGCCAGTTCCGGTCGGAACGGGAGCTGCTTGGCGTCGATCTGAACGTGGGAGGGACGAACTATAGGTTAATCTTGGTGTACAGACCTCCGCATCTCCTCCTCGAGGAGGATACAGCCCTGTACACCGAACTCAGTAGCCTGCTAGGGGATAGGGTGTGTGTAGTTTTAGGAGACTTCAACTGTCGCGGCATAAAGTGGGAAAACAGGACTGCCGATGCTGAAGGAAGGAGGCTAGTTGACTTTGCTGATGAGAACTTCCTCACTCAGTGGGTCAATGAGCCTACACGAGGCGAAAGCGTTCTAGACTTAGTATTCACGACCGAAGACAACCTCGTCACTGGCCTCACCGTTGACGAATCGTTGGGCGGGAGTGATCACGGTCTTATTAGGTTCCGTGTGTGCGTCCCTCGAGTGAAGCGTAGTAACTCGAGAGGCAGTAAGCTCGATCTACGGCGGGCGGACTTTGTTAGCCTCCGGGATAGCGTAGGTGAGATGGGGGTAGAGGTCGGCGGAGATGTTCAGGGAGTGTGGAGTGCATTCCGGGACCAGTTTATGGTGCTGCAGTTTGCTGCCATACCCTCAAAACCGGTCAACCCTGCTTCAACGCAGCCTAAGTGGTTCAGTCGTAACATCGCTTCGGCTATCCGAAATAGGAAAGTAGCGTATAGGAGGGCGAAGGCCAATCGTTCCCTTGAGAACACTGAAGTGTATGTCCGCCTGTGTAGGGAAGTGAAGGCGAAGGTTAGGCTAGCGAAACGTAACGAAGAACTACAGGTGGCAAGCCTCTGCAAGGAGAACCCTAAGGAGTTCTTCAGTTATGTTAATAGTAGAAAGCCCATTAGAAGCATGATAGGTCCGTTAAAGGACCGAAGCGGCGTTCTGTGGACCTCCGACGCGGACATCGCTAATGTGCTGAATGAGTACTTCGCGGGAGTGTTCACCAGGGAGGACACCCGCGTCATCCCCGAACCGATAGAATAGACAAACTGAGCGCATTTAAGGCTCCTGGGCCAGACCAGTTTCTCCGCAGTGTTGCGGGAGGTGCGCGACCGGGGAGCCACCTGGCTACAGTCTTCAACAAATCGTTGGAGACTGGCCAGGTGCCTGGTGACTGGAGGGAAGCCAACGTGACCCGTATCTTTAAGGGGATCACGAAAGTCCAGGGAACTATCGTCCCATTAGTCTCACTTCAGTTGTAGGTAAATTATTAGAGGGGATAATAGCGGATAGGATCGTTGACCATTTGGATTCCTACAAGTTGCTTGGGGACTCCCAACATGGGTTTAGACGGCATAGGTCGTGTCTAACGAACTTGCTCGAGTTTTTCCACGTCATGTTGGGTGAGTATGACAAGAGTAGGGCGATTGATATACTTTATCTCGACTTTCAGAAAGCCTTTGATAAGGTACCTCACCGGCGGCTAATGGCCAAAGTCCGCGCGCTGGGTATCGGTGGGAAGTAGGTCGATGGATTGGAAACTGGCTGAAGAATAGGCGGAAGAGGGTTGTAATTAAAGGGGTTAGTTCGGGTTGGGCCTCGGTCACTAGTGGAGTTCCTCAGGGTTCCGTTTTGGGGCCACTGTTGTTTATCATTTACATAAATGATATCGACGGAGGCATTCTCAGTCGGATCGTCAAATTCGCTGATGACACCAAGCTTGCGGCCAATGTTGCGACGCCCGAAGCGATCGAGCGCGCTAACTGCATGCGGACCTAGGTAGGATAGGAGAGTGGTCCGAAAAATGGCAAATGCCGTTTAACTTGGGTAAATGCAAGGTGATGCACATTGGCTACGCCAATCCCAAGTCGGACTACTCGATGTTGGGGAGTAATATCGAGGCGACTGATTTGGAAAAGGACTTGTGTGTGCTAATTAGCAGCGACCTTAAGTTTACGAAACAGTGCGGAGAGGTGGAAAAGAAAGCCCAGAGGCTGTTGGGTTATATCAAGAGGCAATTTCAGTTTCGGAACAAGGAGAATGTGCTCTCTCTGTACAATTTCCTGGTTCGGCGGCACCTGGAGTATGCTGTGCAATTCTGGTCGCCCACCCTCAGGAAAGACATTGAGAGGCTGGAGCGAGTCCAGGTGAGGGCCACAAAGTTAATCCCTTCTGTTAGGCATATGGGCTACAATCGACGCTTACGCGCCCTAGACTTGTTTTCGCTGGAAACTAGTAGGCTGCGCGGTCAACTCATCGAGGTTTTCAAGTTCTTACGCGGGTTCAACGATGTCGATTTTAGAAGCATGTTTAGTTTAATAACCCAACTCGCAACAATGGTTGGAAGTTGGATTTGAAACGGTTTAGGACTAGTGTGTGTGGGAATTACTTTACGTATAAGATCTGCGACACATGGAACAGTTTACCTTCAGAAGTTGTGAACAGTTCCTCTGTGGATCATTTCAAGAAAAGGTTAGACCAAATCTTGCACACTATTTGAGTGTATAGGAAATTTTCCCTGGCACCCGTTGCCATTGGTACCTCCTCGGTATGAGCCGCAAGGCCTTTTGAGGTACTTCTTTTCCTTGTAACTCCTTGTAACTCTCTCTCAAACGTAATAAAGAACTCTGGGTGGCTGCAAGGCGAACCCTAAGAAATTCTTCGGTTATGTTAATAGTAGAAAGTCCATTAGAAGCATGATAGGCCCATTAAAAGACCCCAGTGGCGCGCTGTGGACCCCCGACGCGGACATCGATGTGTTGAATGAGTATTTTGCGGGAGTGTTCACCAGGAAGGACAGCATCATCCCCGAGCCAGGCGTCAGGCACGAGGGTGCTCGCCTGGATAGTGTTCGGTGTACCGCGACAGTCGTTGCCGATAGAATAGACAAACTGAGCGCGTTTTAGGCCCCTGGGACGGACCAGTTCCTCCCCAGAGTCTTGCGGGAAGTGTGCGACCAGGTGCCTCCCCACTCCCCCACATGGCTTGTCTTCAGCAAATTGTTGAAGACGGGCTAGGACAGTGCCGCCGCTAGGTGCCTGGAGGGGAAGCCAACGTGTCCCGTATCTTTAAGAAAGGGGATCACGAAAGTCCAGGGAACTATCGCCACCATTAGTCTCACTTCGGTCGTTGTTAAATTATTAGAGGGGATAATAGCGGATAGGATCGTTGACCATTTGGATTCCTACAAGCTGCTTGGGGACTCCCAACATGGGTTTAGGCGGCATAGTCGTGTCTCACCAACCTGCTCGAGTTTTTTCACGTCATGAGGAGCGAGTACGATAAGAGTAGGACGATTAATATACTTTATCTCGACTTTCAGAAAGCCTTTGATAAGGTACCTCACCGGCGGCTAATGGCCAAAGTCCGCGCGCTGGGTATCGATGGGGAAGTAGGTAGATGGATTGGAAACTGGCTGAAGAATAGGCGGAAGAGGGTTGTAATTAAAGGGGCTAGTTCGGGTTGGGCTTCGGTCACTAGCGGGATTCCTGAGGGTTCCGTTTTGGGGCCAAATTCGCTGATGAAACCAAGCTTGGGGCCAATGTTGAGACGCCCGAAGCGATCGAGCAACAGCGTGCGGACGTACGTCGGATATGTGTGGGGTCTGAAATATGGCAAATGCCGTTTAACCCTTTAACGATGGATGGTACCTTAAGGCCACCAGAAATAATAATATAAATTGTACTACAATGCCTCGTTTCTATAAATGTTTCTGTGTGTTTATATATAGATGTCATTTAGTTGTCGGGAAAGGAACCCAAAATGTGTATCATTTCAGTGACTAGTTACTAAACTATTTAGTTTTCAATAACAATAAAACTATACGTTCTGGTAACAAGATTGGCCGCATATGCTGCGGACTCGTCCGTAAAGGGTTAACTTGGCTAAATGAAAGGTCATGCACATTGTCTATGCCAATCTCAAGTCGGACTACTCCATGTTGGGGAGTAATATCGAGGCCACTGATCTGAAAAGAACTTAGGTGTGCTATTTAGCAGCGACCTTAAGTTTACCAAAGAGTGCGTAGAGGTGAAAAAGAAAGCCCAGAGGCTGTTGGGTTATATCAGGAGGCAATTTCGAAACAAGGAGATTGTGCTCTTTCTGTACAATTCCCTGGTTCGGCCGCACCTGGAGTACGCTGTGCATTTCTGGTCGTCCACCCTCAGGAAAGATATTGAGGCGCTGGAGCGAGTCCAGGTGAGGGCCACAAAGTTAATGCCTTTTGTTAGGCATATGGGCTACAATCGACGCTTACACGCCCTGGACTTGTTTTCGCTGGAAACTAGTAGGATGCGCGGTCAACTCATCGAGGTTTTCAAGCTCTTACATGGGTTCGACAATGTCGATTTTAGAAGCATGTTTAGTTTAATTAACAACAACTCACAACAATGGTTGGAAGTTGGATTTGAAACGGTTTAGCACTGGTGTGTGTGGGAATTACTTTATCTATAAGATCTGTGGCACGTGGAACAGGCTACCTTCAGAAGTTGTGAACAGTTGCTCTGTGGATCAGTTCAAGAAAAGGTTTGACCGAATCTTGCACACTATTTGAAAATATGCGTTACTGTCTTCTTGGGTGGATGTTCGAGAAGCTAGCTGTGAGAATGTGTGGGAATTTTTCCCTGGTACCCGTTGCCATTGGCACCTCCTCGGTATGGGCCGCAAGGCCTTTTGAGGTACTTCTTGTCCTTGTAACTCACTCTCTCCGTCAGTGGAAAGTGAGAAAAACCGTTTTAGTATATTAAGGTAATGTTTTCACATTTAAATATTGCTAATTTCACTGAAAAATCCACAATTTGACCCAGAATCAACACTCATTCAAATACTGTATATAATCGTGTTAAGTTACAATAAAAATATATACCTACCTCGTTAGTAGATACGTTAACATAGGCCACTGAAGAATATATAATATTTATGAAACTTTCATTACCATATATACGTACCAACATATATAGGGTCAGCATTTACACTATTTCTTTAAAAATTTTGCTAACTGGTTAGGAAGACAGCCTGAATCAAAAGCAAATGGTATAAATGGCTACATTAGCTCAACAAACTGTAGCTGAATTCAGGGTAACTATCAGTGGTGGCGGTGCAGTAAAAAGTGATGAATATTCAATACATGCTTTCATAATTTCTATATGGAAAATGTTTGACATTCCTAACTTATTGGTTTTGAATTGGAAATCATCTTTGTTTTCTGTATCAGGTTTATGAGTGTGTTTTAATCAGTGATGTAGTCTAGACCACCATGGCAAAGACTGAGACTGAGACCATATGCAATTTTTGCATGTATTCAATATTGTGTAATGCCTAATGCCTAAGCTCTGTATTTCACATTCAGGAATAAAGATTCTGAAGAGGTTATCAAGTGACAATTGCAAAATTTACTCTGAACTATTTTATTTGCAAATTCATAGTTTGTGACATTTTCCAGCAGTTAACCGCCTCCTTAAAACAAGATAAGCATTTGTTCGTACTTGAGGAACATCATAGTGATGTAGTAGAGACCACCATGGCCGAAATTGAGACCTACACATCACTGGTTTTAATAAAAAAAACACTTTCATTATATATATATATATATATATATATATATATATATATATATATATATATATATATATATTATATTATATATATGATGTGGTGTGTGTGTGTGTGTAACATTGCTGTTGTGACCCTTTTAAAAGACAAAAAAAAAAGACCATCTTGAAAAGTTTGAAGCCACTTCCAAATGTTGTGGTACAAAATAGTGATCCTCAATATAGTTTCAGTCCATCACTAATTTGTACAAACTGTTTGAAAAAAGTCAACCAATATGACCAACATAATTCATTCAGAACCTCAAAACAAAGTTCAAGTGAAGCTTCTACACCTCTCAAGTCGCCAGCAAACCATTCAATTGGTGGTAGTGGTGATTAATTAGTAGAGAAATTAATAAGAGAAAAACTCAACACACCTCTTTAACAGCTTGCTGTTACCCCAGTGAAATTACATAAGTATTGGAAGAAATGCCATATTAAATTTAATATATAATAAACAAGCTAGAAAGTATGCTAAAGAGAGAACATGCAATACTACAAGTTTTTTTTTTCTAAATGTCTGATGCCTGAAGACCAGCAATAAGTCAAAGATGGCTTCTGAAAAATATGAATGCGCTTCATCATCTCTAAAAAGGTTAGAAGAAACATTTTCATCAAAAGTCCCAGATGATGCCACACCATCCGAGAAATCAATCTAATAGAGAAAGACATTGAAAGGCAAGAAATAAACTGATAGAGAACCCTCCAATTAGCTTTAATGCACGTGGATTAACACATCCAAATGCTAAATATGAAGCGTGAATGTTGTAAAGCAGATTGGTTAATTTGTATTTATAATATAGAGGTAGCTCTGATTGCATTTGATTATGGAGTACAGTATTTATCTAACCTGCATTTTGTCTAGTTAACTTATTCCAAATGAACTTATATCATACAAGCATGACAGAACCAGTTAAAACTAGCTATTTATGTATCTCCATTTCTTTTTACAAATATGAAGCATTCATGATTAATCTGAAGAATGAATTTAATTCTGTATCTTCTTATCAACAATGGCTTCAAATAGTTACTCTGTCACCTTTTACAATTTCAAAGATGAGTTTTTGGTGCAACCAGTATTTTGTTGACAAAATCACATCTCTGAAAGGTAGATTTGTCATTCTTCCTAAGGTTCCCAGGGTGAAAATTTGAGCAAACAGACAATATCTAGAGTAAAGGCATTCTATGAAGATAATTAGGTACGGTAACTCAGTTGCATGCAGCCAAATCTGATTAAGTTAGTATAAGAAACAGAAATGATGAAATGGAATACAGGCAAAAACGTCTCTTACTAGGAAATTTGAAAGAATTTTATATAAAATATAAAGAAATTGATGATGTAGGTTTTTCATCATTTGCAAATTTGAGACCTAAATGGTGCATGATTGCTGGAGAGAAAGGCACACACTCAGTTTGCGTTTCTACCTACCACCAAAATCCTAAACTGATGGTAACTTTAACTGGCAAAAAAAGCTTGACTTACCGCACTCTTAAGTGACAAGTGTTTGTGATTCCAATAATTTTAAGTATGTTACACAAGTGATGAGAATGTCCCAGTAAAATAGGTGTAGTAAACTTCTTGAATGCTGTTTATCTTAACAGACAGATTCAGTTGAATAAGTTCAATGGATAATGCTGATAGGCCTACATTGCAATTCTTTCAAAAATGATCTTCTCTCATACGGTACTCATCATCACTACATTGCAAAAAGTCAGTCAGTATATGAAAACATTGAAACAATCTTCATCATGAAGTTCTTGTACTATGAGATTTTGCTGAAAACTATTAATTTATTACCCAAGATGCACCTTAGAGTTTCTATTGGACAAATGATCAGGTGACAATCCACCCATTTGGAGCATATCATAAAAACAAGGATGAGTAATTAAATCACACTAGTTATTGCTTCATTAGTGACTGTCTTGAGCATACAACTTCAGCAGTTTACACTTTCCAATAGCATTTGATGAAGGATGTAAAAAGAATAATTCCCAAATGTACAAAAAGTGCATTATTTTTCTGATGGGTGCTGTGGCCAATAGAAGAACACATTTAATTTCAACAATATGTGCTATCATGAACAGGATTTTGGTTTGAAGGCTGAATGGAATTTCTTTGCTACCAGTCATGGCAAAAATGCTTGTGATGGTATTGGAGGACCTGTCAAAAATGGTGTAGCAAAGGCTAGTTTGCAACAAACTGATGCTAGTCACATTTTGACACCAAGAACTTATGATTTCTGCATCAAACACTTTGATGTAATCAGATTTTTCATTGTTTCTACTACATCTGTCTAGTAGACCTTAATGAAATTTTAGCAGTGAAGTGTACAAGATGATACCACAGAATTGTACCAAGGTCAAAGAATCAGATATAGGATTATCAGACTTTACTTACTATTCAAAAGAATTCTAGTTTGTTCAGAATTAGTAGAACTGAACAGGAAGTGGGCAATCCACCAGTCAACAATGACAGAGTATCATACTGGCCAATATGTTGCCTGTAAGTATGACAAAGTTTGGCTTGGAATAATTTTAAATACTTCAGAGGAGTTTGGGGATTATTAAATTAGCTTCTGGACCTCTTCAGGAAGTCCAAATAATTATTATTTCCCACATAAAGATGCTATTTGCTGGATAAAGGAGAACATAATTTATGCCATGTCAGGTCCAAATATACAGCCTGGCATTAAAATTATTTATCCTTTCCATTCAAAGGAAATCAAAGTAGAGGAGCCCTAGGGTGAACTTAGAATAATGCCTGGACTTCTCAATTTGTGTACATGTTGTATAAATATATGATAGAGCCATCTGTAAATACAAAACAGTTCTGTTGAGTCAATGTTCATCTAAATGTTCATGTTAAATGATGGTTTTCTGCAAGTTTTGTTAACTGTACTGATACTTGTGAATAAAGTTCTTCATTGGATATGAATAGACTTTTTAATTTCTCTACTAAATATTGTAAGGTGTATATTTACATATCACAATCTCATTCAATAAATTAACTCATAATAAGGATGGCAAGTAGTGTTAATGAATAACTATAAAAAAAGTGAAATGTTATGTTTTTTCATGAAGTTAGTATCATTTAAATCTAAAAACACTACCTTTACCTTTAAATGCTAGAACACAATTTTTCTCACTTTCCACTGGTGGAGAGAAAGTTGAAGTTGAATTTCATTTCAAAGGAAATTTTTTTTTATTTATATCAAGGGAGGGGGATGCCTCAAAATGAAAAAAATGATCTAACTTTTTATTCATTGACTCAAGGTTGTTGTTTTTTTTTGTGTGCACTTATATGATTTATTCTTTGGAAAATTGCCTTTCAGATGCACTTTGAATCATTCTTCTCTCTGAATTAGGGACCGATATATGACAATTTGAAATTTAGTAGTAGCTATGTGAAACCCTGAAAATAAGAGAAGGGGGAGGGCATAATGTTTTAACCACTACATCAACTGAGCTATAATTTTATATTTTGAATTCATTGGTTTAGACCAGTGATTTCCAAACTTTTTCAGGACTTCATTACTCCATTTTCACATGAATACCTTCATAATGACCCCCACCCTACCTATACCCCACGTAAAGTCAGTCCCAGTGTTGCCATGTCATTTATTTATGCACTTTCTGTACTTTAGAAGTACTTGGAGAGTACCAAATTACCCCAATCAGGTAATTTACCCATAGTTTGGGAAATGCTGGTTTAGACAATGCCATAGACCAAATTATAAGAAAATTGAAGATAGTGTGGTATTATGCAACTGCATACTTTATCCTGGACTGCTCCTGTAATGACATGAAATCAATGAGTCTCCTGCGCAGCTTTCTGTATATCACAAAAAGGTATTAAAACCATTTTGTAATATTTCATAATAGCACACTTCGGTATAAGCCATAATCCATATTCAGAAATGAAGTGTAAAAAACAAGTTATTACTTTATGCCAATAATAAATCTACTTCATTAAATTTTCAGGCAATGAATTAAAACTGAAATGATTCATCTGAATTTAAGAAAAATTAATAGCTCATCTTACAGTTTAGGATTTAAGACTGATCTGAGGTTGTAGGTGACATGCTTGTTTTTCTCGTATTAACAGAAACTATGAATCAAACTAACTTTTTCTGTACCTCAATACTGCAAAAATTTGTCCTGTCATAATCCAAGCCACATTCTCCTACAGCAACTACATTCTCTTGGTTACTTTGCACCAACTGAAGCAAGTTGTTTAAATACTGATCTGGAGTGGTGTTTTCCATCTCAAATTCATTGCATCGGGTTGGATGGCATCCCACAGTACTGTACAGCCTATCTGCATCAAACAATAATTAAGCAGATATAAAACACTTAAGAAGATATATATTTGGTCAAACTGATTCAAATTTACCATTCAACTGTTTTAAACAACTAGAATGCTATCAGGATGGTTTCAATGACCAAGCATACACATTACAATCACAGTATTATAATAAAACTTTCAAATTACACAAATTTTATCACTAAAATTAACATTAAGAATAATAAATATTCATTGGCTGAAACAAATTAGCTCAAAGGCAAAAAGAGCGTACCGTATCTAGTTTTTAAAAGCATTTTCACACTTGCTACAAATTATAAAAACTTTCCAAATATGAAATAATTAGAATGAAAAACTCATTAAATTGCAAAGATACCATAATGTTATAAAATAGTTCACTGACCTCAGCCAGTGAACAAAAATTGTTCATTTGCAAAGGAATGGTAGCTATCTTATAACTGTGTGTGTGTGTGTGTGTGTGTAAATTTTTCTTTTTATCTCAGCTATAATATATGGTACACAAAATGCATCTCAACAGTAATGATTTTAATGCCCCTATTAAGTTTCTCCATAGTTTAGCTATCAATTACAGTATTGATGTTGAATTTATGGCAATATTTTATCAGATGGAGCCACTTGTGGTCCTAAATTATTCTGTTACTTACCATTCTTCTTGCATAATTCTAACGCTATCTCACTATCAGAGAGATTTGTTCCTGTAACAATTAGTTTATCAAGGTTGCCTTCCCAAGCACGATGAAGAACATCATCCAAATCAGCATCATGCTTTTTCTTTCCATGATAAACTCCCTGGTACATGTCATCCGTCAAATTGACTGCAATATCTGTCAACATCAAAATTTAACAGATTTACTTAAACTTAGATGGAAGCCATTCATAAAATAGCAAGTCCTAAAGCTGAAGCAAAAGACTGAGCTATACATCAAATAAAAAGCAAGCAGTATGAAATTTTAGTTCAAATTATGTTAAGCATCAGATAAATCTATAACTAAATATATACCATATGTAAGAGGTTTGCTGTACCACCTTAACTGAGTGGTCAGTGGATTGGAAAAGATGGTTTAACAGGCCCTCAAGCCATTGTAAAACTATTACAAACAAGTTTATGCGCTAATCTTTTTTTTTAAGTTCTATAAAACAAAACACTAAACATGGTGGATTGCCTTGTGTAGCCATTCTGATTGATTGACCAATGAACATATATTGTCCAACATTAAAAGGAATTTTACTTTCCTGATTAGTTTTAAAACTCCAGTATCATAATGATATTGCTACACACTTTGTGGTTGGGCAAATTTTAATGTCTTGGATAGAAAAGTTGGTGAAGGGTAAAATTCATGTATCAGGCAGTTGGTGACATGGAACTCTACTGCATGCATGCAAAACATGCACACACAAACTGGTATTTATTTCCAAGTACAGGAATACCTCAAAACTCATCGTTTCGCAGATTCATCATCAATCTTTTACTACCCATAGTTTTGCAATCCATCGTCCATATTCGCAGATTCATCATTTTTTTTAAAAATGATCAAAATTGACGAAGTTCAACTGTTTACCAATGTAATATATTGTATATTTTGCCAAAAAACAAGTAGAATTTGATTAATTAATCTGTTTAATAACATAATATAGTAAAATGTTTTCTCATTGAAACGTGTTATAATCTACCTTGAATTTCGTTGTTTCATATTTTGTCATGTTATTCCGGAATGAATTAACAATGAATTTCGAGGTATTCCTGTACTGAAAACTTTAGAAGGGTCAACTGATTTCTCTTCTAAATATGTATATTAGTGATATGATTTAACTATTTAGAAATATAAATGTTGCTAAAAAATAATTTAACTTAAATTACTACGTACCCTACAAATGATCAAATAAGGCAAAAACTTTACCATATTTTAGTATCACATTAACTCTCATAATTAAATATTAAGAATAATTATTTTTAATAAACAATATAAAGACCTCTAAAATTACATTCAAATGTGATTTTAATTGAATACCAACCTCAAAGGGATAAAACAAAAGTATAAAACTATATCAACTGAAGCCATTGTTGAATTTGAATGGAGTAAGATCCCCTATCTTTATCATAATTGGAACTGACTGACCACTGGGAAGTGTCACACGTCAAATATAAGGAACATCTGTCCCCTCTGCCCCCAAATAGAAGAATCAAGGTCTTGTAAAATTATTAGCACATTACTATTGATCTAAATATTATTACAAATGAATACAGTCGACCCTTGACTTACGTCGTCACCATCTTACATAATTTTGAGTTACGAGAAGCCCCCATTGACTGTAATTGATTCGTCTTATGTAATTATTTTGTGTTGTGTAATAGCTGCATAATTGCAAATGCAGTGCTACCACTACCAACCCACCACTACCACCATCACTAACCCTCCAAGCCATTCAACTCTCCACAACTCCAATGTAAGTCTAAATTAATTTTTTATTATTAATTTTTAATATGTATTTTCTTTTACAGATGGTGTTTCTTAATAATAATTATTAATTACCATTATAATTCTGTTTATATACACTGTTTTTATCAACAAATTTAATTACTTTATTATTTTCAATACTTTTTTGGGGTCCTGGAATGGATTACCCGATTTACACGTATTATGGGGTTCGACTTACGTCATTTTCGAGTTAAGTAACTCATCTCGGAACGGATTAATTACGTTAAGTCGAGGGTCGACTGTATAGTTAGCTATATGATGCTATAATATTTTTGAACATTACACATTGCATTCCATCTGCTATTTACTAGCCCAGGAAACTAATCTATCAAGATCTTTTTATAGTTTATAAGAATTTTCTATATTTGTAACTGGGGCAACTACTTTTGCATCATCTGCAAATTTAGATATTTTACTACCAAATCTCTTAAATAATTTAGTTATACAATAAAGAATAATGAATCTGAAAGTCTGACATTGATCCCTGTGGATCACTTTTTTTTTTTTTTGTATTGGGGCGTTTACCGCCACTTCCCACTATATGGTAGCGGATATCATGGCAAGGCGGAATACGAGAAAGAGAAACGGAGATGGAGAAAAGGCACTAGAAAAGGAAGAACAGCGGACTACAGGTGAGAAGTCACCTAAAGCTCAGATAGGATGCGAGATTGGGAGAGGAAGAGGAAAAGACGGTCAAGCGAGAAGAGAGGGCTCTCAGCGAGCATAAGGCATAAACGTTCGGGGAGGGGGAAATCAGAAAGGAACGGGAAGGCGCGACGACGTACTGACGACAGGGTGGGGCATTCCACAAGGAGGTGAGAGACAGTGAGGGGCGACTGGCAGGAGGCGCAACGAGGAGCCTCCTGCTGGAACATAAGATAGCCGTGCGTGAGGCGCGTATGGCCGATGCGAAGCCGCGCAAGGACGACCTCCCTGTGTCTGGAGCGGTGGAAAGAGGACACCCAATATGACAGACGGGGGCGGATGGACCAGAGTTTATTTCCGGTGGCATCGTCCCAGGACTGTTGCCACATGCGGTCGTAAAAGGAACGAAAGACCTGCACATAGTCTGAGAAGGGGAGTGGGTGGGGGAGGGGAGGCAGCAAGGCGCCGGACCGGGCTATGCGGTCCGCCGCCTCATTACCGGAAACACCAACATGGGCGGGAACCCAGCAGAAGGTGACCCGGATCTGGTGAACAGTGTGCAGGACATGGCACTCCTGTTGAATAAGGCGCACGAGGGGGTCCGGGGAATCATAGCGCTCGAGCGCCCGAAGGGCGCTCAGCGAGTCCGAAAAAAATGGTACAGGAGGACCGCGAACAACCCGATACCAGACGGAGGGCTTCCAGAAGGGCAAAGAGCTCCGCGGAAAAGATGGAGGCCCGAACCGGCAGGGGGACACCCCGGGAGGCAGGTGACAATGACGGAGAGAAGACGGCGGCCGCGACACCTGCAGGGGAGCGCGAGCCGTCGGTGTAGACGGGAACGTCGTCCGAAAGGACGGGAAGATGGGCCAGAAAAGAAGACGGAGGACGGCAGGAAGAGACTCCTTACGCAGGCCACGGAGCGCCTGGCAACGGCAGATAGGGGTGGTCCGCCAGGGGGGCGACAGATCGAAGGAGAACGGCAGAATAGAGGGTGGGGGGATCCCCAGGGACGAGAAAATCTCGGCCAGAGAGGCAGCGAAATGCCACGTGTCAGGCCGGGTAGCGCCTGGGAGATCGCGGAGAAGAGTAGGGACATCGGAAGGCGGCAGATGCGAAGGTAACACTTCGCCATGAGAAGGCCCGGCGAAGGGGCAGGGGGGGGGTGTCCACAGTCCACCTGAAGACTAGCGACAGGGGACGAGCGGGAGGCACCCGACGCCAGGCGAAGGCCACGGTGGAGAAGAGGATCCAGCATACGGAGTAGGGTGACACTTATTTTCGAAAGTTTGAATTTTTATCGGGACGTGCACGTTTCTGGTTCCATTTTGTCAAAAAATATCGTGTGTAAAATATTTTTGAAATAAAACAATATTTAGAACTGCCTCAATACGGTCAAAGTTTGTATATTTTCTCGAAAAGTAGAAATTTTAGATCATGATGTTCTATGCCTCTAGCAAATAAAATATCACTTCTAGTTTGTTCAAGCTACTAATCTTGACCTAAAACATATAACTGGACTTCATACTTTCAACTCTAGGTCCCCTCAACTCGAGTATTAGCCCCTCAAGGGGGGGGGGGGGTATCATGGGCGCCCATCTCCCGCTCATTGTTGCCTACTTTGCAGAGGTCACGGTGGACTTGCGGGCGGTTGGGAAGTCACAGCGGTGCTTCTCGACCACTTGTAAGAGGAACTGCCTTTGGTCTTCACTCTTGGTAAGGGCCAGGTTGAAAGACTGCATCAACGCCACCCCGCGCTCCGCGAAGTCATTGACAACTTGAAGGGCCTGGACTCGGCGGGATGCGGCGATGAAGGCTGGGTCCGTCCGCCACTCCTCCGGATCCTTGAGCAGGAAGGCGGTGCTGATGTCCAGAACCTTGAAGAACTCCTTTGATGTAGTCGTTGTGAACTTGGCCAATGTATTGTTGGCGATTGAGGCGGTGGACAGGTCCACATTGATACGCCGCGGGGGATCCTCCGATCCTTCCTCTTCTTCCATCGCTTTAATCATCTCCCGCTTTGTCGCCAAGTCGATACCCTCGTCGAAGATGGCCAGGGTGACGAGGCGCTCGCTCAAGTACCATAGGTGCCTGGCGAAGACTGTCGCCGTCGCCTTGGCCACCGCTGAGTCCGGATAATAGACGAGGGCCTTGAGCAGCGCGAGGTCCGCGGCTGGGGCCGTTGCCGAAAGCGGCGCTTTGTACCAGGCCGTCACGTAGATGGACACGGCGAAGATGGTGAATCGCCGGATTCCAGCCGCTTCGCCTGACGACATCTGAAACTGTTCCCGGAACAGGAACAGTTTGATGGCATAGATGACTTTTGCCATCCAGCGCGCGCGATGGAAGGCGCCGGGACGAGCGAACCGGGCACCCCGCTTGTTCGGACCGCCCAGCACAATTACAGAGAGCTCCAGAAGTTCCCTGTAGTCATCACGTGGATGTTGACCGTCGAGGAGGCGGCTGAATTCGATCAGCAGGTCGTCGGGGCGTCCTTCAGGTGCTGCGGCATGGTTCCATCCTCGAAGGGCTTCGCTTTGGTTTGATCGATGAAGTCCCACTGGGCGGCGAATCGTTTGAACAGGAGGATGTCAGGACCAGTAGAGGGACCGAGGCACGCCGTGAATGCCTTCTCGCACACCAGTTCGTGGATGTGGTGGCGGCAAGCCAAATGAAGCACTGTCTTCTCGAGTTTCTGCTCAATGATATAGCAAGCTCCTCCTGAGAGTCCTGTGTTTGAGGCGGTGGTGTCAAAAGAGAGGGCACAGATCCGTCCCTTGATGTCCCAATCCTCGAGGGCAGAGAGGACGGCTTCCGCCATGGCGCGGCCGGTGCCGTCGGGGAGGCTGGGCACAGCCAGAAGCTTGTCGACGTTCTCCCCAGACACCAGAACTGGAAGGCGATCTTCAGCAGGGCCTCCGTCAGCCGCTGGTACGATTTTCCCGTCCCAGTGAACGGTCAGCGGCACAGTAGGATGGAAGGCTGCCTTCATTTCCGCTGCTGCCATAGCACGGAACTTTGCTCGGTCGCGGCGGGAGGATTCGCGGTTCAAGACCAGCTCCTCAGGGTCGTGGCCCAAGCTCCTCGCAGCCGCCGACAGCAAAAAAACACCTCGGTCGGTAAGTTTCGTCTGATCCATCGCTGCGGAGAGATCAGGGGTGATCATCTTTTTCGACGCGCGGAATCGCTTGGGTGGTAAAGGGGTCGTAGATGCTTCTGCATTCGACGTGGACGGGCCCGGGAGAGAGAGCTCTTCCTCTTCTTCTCGGCGACGACGCCGTGTCGGTGACCGAGTCGGGCTGCTTGCACCTGAGCTGGAGCTCGATGCCAGTTCGACGAGTTCTTCTCGGCTCTCTCTGTTCGCCCTTTCATCATCTTGCCGGCGGCTCCTTTCCGCTTCCTGTCTCCTCGCACGCTCCTCCTCAGTGTGCAGCGTCATGTCACGTGTGGAGGAGATGCGGCCGCGCCGCACCTCGGCCCTTTGTCCCGTCAGGAACTCCCTGTCCTCTTCGATTGTGATCATCGACATCGCCTGTTCGTGTGCGATGTCGAAGAGGCGGTCAAGGGATGAGAGGAACTCGGCCTCGTTCCTGATTTGGGTCACAGTGCGCCGTTTCGAGTTCTTGTTCAGAGCCCACTTCTCGTACATTCGGAGAACCTTGTCCCTTGCGCGTTGGTCTTTCTGCGTAGGAATACGGGACCGCTCCCAGAATTCCTTGACTGCGGTCACTGTCTCAGCGGCTGCTTCCTTGATCGCTTCTTGACGTCAAGGTGAAGGTGGAAAAAGTACTGAAGCGCCTGCTTTCCCGTAGGCAGCATGCTTCCTGTGATGCTGTGGTCCACGGTCCCCAGGAGATAGACTGCTGTTTTAGATCTTGTTGCCGAAGCCATCACGTCGTTTCAGAACTCACTGAAAAAGAGAATGAAACACTGTTAGTGTTGGCAAAACTCGTCCCAACCCATTTTCTACTTAGAATAACATGTTCTTTCGCCTGTATCAATATTTGGATAAACTCGTGTTACACCCTGTATAATACCTCATTTTAGTCTTCTGTACACCAGTGCGGAAGACTAAACCAACGACTCTGACCGTCCGTCTGTCTGTTATCATTTTTCAACTCAGAAACTACAGCAGCTATCGAAACGAAAACTGACATGATAACAGAACGCCATGAGTACTTTTCGACAAAAAGTATAAACTTTGACCTCGTTGAGGCAGTTCTAATTATTATTTTATTTCAAAAATATTTTACACACAATGTTTTTAGACGGAATGACACCAGAAATGCGCCTGTCCTGATAGAAATTCCCAAAAATGAAAAACACCCCAAATAAGTGGCACCCTAATACGGAGTGCCGGAGAGGAGGCGGAGCTGTAGACCACACAGCCGTAGTCGACACGGGATTGCACCAGGGAGGTGTACAGGCGCAGCAGAGTACGCCTGTCCGCCCCCCAGGTCGTGTGGGACAGATGACCCAAAAGGGAGAGGGTGCGGCGAGATGTTTGCCGCAACCGCCTAAGGTGTGGAACCCAACCGAAAAATCCGTCGAGGGTCATACCCAGGAATCTAACGGATGGGACAAGGGGAAGAGGAGTGCCGCAAGGGTAAGGGCGAAGGTATGCGACAGACGGAGGCGCCGAGGACGGAAAAGCATACTGGAAGACTTAGAGGGTGAGAAAGCATAGCCAACCGAGGACGCCCAGCGAACCACCGCGTTGATGGCTAGCTGGAGCCGACGTTCAGCCAAAGACGGGAGGCGGCCAGAGCAATAGATAGCCAGGTCATCGGCATAGAGGGAGCTACGAACGGATGTAGGCAGGACCGTAGCGACTGTGTTCATCACGAGTGAGAAACACAAGACGCTAAGGACACTACCCTGAGGGACACCCTCCTCCAACGGAAAGCGGTCAGAGAGGGCAGAACCGATGCGGACGCGGAAAGAACGGGCGGACAAGAAGTTATAAATAAAGGAAGGGAGAAAGCCTACGAAACCCAGGGAGCGTAAGCAGTCGAAGACCGCGCTCCGCCGGGTAGTATCGTAGGCCTTCTGGAGGTCGAAAAAGACGGCGAGTACAAATTGACGCCGGGAGAAAGCCTCCTGCACGTCATGGCTAAGGAGAAGGAGGGGTCGGTGGTAGACCGGAAGCGCCGGAAACCAGCCTGGGTAGCAGGGTACTGGTCACTCACTCCAAGGTAAAGGACAGCCGCGAGGCGACCATCGCCTCCATCACCTTGCAGGCACAGCATGTTAGGGAAATGGGGCGATAGTTCGACGGGAGTGAGGGGTCTTTATCGGGCTTCGGGATGGGGACGACGATGGACTCACGCCATCGGTCCGGAAATGAACCCTCCAACCAAATCCGGTTATAGAGGTCCAGTAGAAAGCTGAGAGCAGAGGGGTGGAGATGCCGTAACAAGTCATAGGGGATATTATCGGGGCCGGGGGCGGAGGTCGCGGAGGGCCTCCCGAAGCTCTGTCATGTGGAAGAGGTGATTATAGGGGTCATCCCTATGAGGTGGAAATTGCGGTGGGTCGCGGCGGGAGTGGGGGGAATCGGAACTGGAGATGGCTGCAAAGTACGCCGCGAGTGCGTTCGCGACGGCCTCCGGATCGGACACGAACTCGTCGTCCTCGACCCGAAGCACCGGGGGTCGAGGGGGGACACGGGTCCCCTCAAAGCTACGCACCTTGCGCCAAACAGTCGAGGGGGCAGTCGAGGAGATCCCGGACACGTAACTCCGCCAGGAGGTACGCCGGGCCAGTTTCAGGACCCGATGGGCCACTGCCTTCAGGCGCTGAAATTCTATCTTGTGCTCCAGCTGGCGGGTCCGGTAGAAGCGGCGGCCGGCACGGCGCCGCTCCTGAACGGCATGGGAGCACTCTGGGGTCCACCATGGGACGCTTCGCGGCCTGGGGGAGCCAGAGGTACGGGGGATGCAACTGGCGGCAGCCGAGAGGATCTTACTCTCGAGGAAGGCGAGGGCCTCATTGACGGAGGGAAAGGCAGGAATTGATGGCGAGATCGCCGTGCCCCTCGCGTATGAGGCCCAGTCTGCTCGGGCGAACAGAGGTGGGGGGGAGGAGACGGGTCGGGGTAAGACACACTGGGAAATGGTCACTGCGGAGAAGAATCCGGCAGGACCTCCCAGGTGAACTCCGTCACGATTTCGAGGGAAACCAGGGAAAGGTCGATACAGGTGAAACTGTCATGGGCCGAGTGAAGGCAGGTTGGGGAGCCATCGTTCAGAAAGGTGAACTCGAGCTCGTCCATAAGGGAGAGAAGGGTCCCGGAGAGAAAGGTGGAGCAAACGTCCCCCCAGGCCGGGTCCCGACTGTTGAAGTCCCGAGAATCAGAAAAGGGCGGGGAAGCTGGGAATTAGGTCACGGAGAGAATCGGGTGGAGGGCGTACGTTAGGGGAGAGGTAAAGAGAGCAGACCGTGAGCTGGCGCCCAAGGAAAGGCGCACGGCCACAGCTTGCAGGACTGTACGGAGCGGGAGGGGGCGGAAAGGGACGAAGCGGTGCACGAAGACCGCGGCGCCCCCCTCCCCGCCCCATCGAGAGGCGGGGAAGGGAGCCCGCAGTAACCGGACACTCGAGGGGGGAACGGGATCCCAGAATCGTCTCCTGAAGGCAGAAACACGCCGGACACCTGGAGGCCAGGAGAGAGGAGAGACTCTCGAGGCCTACCAGGAGCCCGCGGATGTTCCACCGCAGGAGCGAGGTATAGGGAGGGGTAGGAAGGTCAGCGTAAAGGATGGTTATGGGGTGGGTGGGCCGATCGGGCGGCCCGAGATTAAAGAGGGAATCGGAAAGCCCCGGAGTTCAGCGAGGGACGCCGAACGAGGGCGAAGGTCACCCGACGAGGGGGCGATGTGGAACCAGACGCCGGCAAGTCCTCCAGAAGAGGAGTCTCCCGGACGTCCGGGGGAGAGCGATGCAGAGAAGGGGATGTGAGAGGTATCCAGAATGCCCCTCCCTTCACCGGAGGTGCGGGGGAGGCAGGACTACGAGGGGGAGTGGAAAATAATACCTACCCAGAGGCATTGGCAGGTCGAGCAGAGAGATGGGGCGGGTCAAACGCGGGGGCGTGCACGTCCCACCCACGCCGACCAAGCGGGCGAGTTCCCCCTCGTGGGTCCATCGACCGGGCCGGAGAGGGGTGTATCTCAGCCCCCACCACGAGGGCCGTCGGGGACCCCAGGGGGGAGCGTGCATAACGGTTGCGCAGTGGGGACGGTGAGGACACCGGGCGGTAGGGCGAAGGGGGCGTTTGTGTTTGGGAGAGGAAGGTGATGCGAAGCTTATGGCTTCGAACCTTTCGGGGTCACCACTGGCGCGGCGCTTGCGGCCCCTACCCCTCCGTCGTGCGGCCCGCATGGGTGACGGCGGGTCACGATCCGGAATGGGGGTGGCCGAAGGCGCCGGTGGAGAGGGCGTAGAAGGGGCAGGGGGGGTTGCCGACGAAGCATCGGCGTTCGCGGAGGGAGCACGTGGGGACGCGCTGGTAGTACGGGGAGCCGCGGTAGGAGTCCGCTGGGCGGCAGAGATGGACTGGGAGTAGCGACACGGTGGGTGGAGGCGCGTTGGGAACCGCCGGTGAGGACGGGGTCCGGGAACGGAGAGCCTCGGCGTACGAGGCACCACGCCGGGCCTCGCAGCCACGCAACCGCTCCCGCGCCTCCCGAGCGCTGAGAAACTCTGATGAACAGAGGGCCCGAACCTCCCTTTCAAAGAGGAAGGACGGGCAAGAGCGGGATGAAGCAGGGTGTGGTCCATGGCAGTTGGTGCAGGAAGGCGGAGCAGTACAGGGCAAGGGTGGGGAGGGCTGCCGCAGCGGACACACAACGGGGCCGGCTGACGGCAGGAGCTGCTCACGTGGCCAAACCTATTGCACTGAAAACAGCGCGTAGGATCTGGCACGTATGGTCGTACTGAGAATTCGCACGCTCGTCTCTCACCAAAGCCCCAGAATACCGAAACGGGGGCACCAGTGAGTCGAAAGTGAGGAGCAGGCGAGGAGAAGGGGCGGTTGGGGACCGCGATCTGTCGGGAAAGCGGTACACCCTCACAACACCCTGGGAGGCGAGGTCAATCTGGAGGTCTTCCACCGGGATGGGTAGAAGACGAGCAGCGTAAATCGTGCCCTGGCACTGATTGAGGCGGGGGTGGGGAGTCACCGTGATCCCGCAGCCCAGGACATCGGGGATAGCGAGCAGAGAGGAGGTTTCGGCAGAGGAACGCGACCTTATCAAAATGGAGCCATCCCTCTGAGGCCGAAGGTCAAAACGCGCCGTCCCCGTCTTCCCATGGATCGCTCGAAAGAGGCGTTCGTGGTTAGTGGGGAGGGGCTTGGAGGAGGAGGGGCGGAGGACGAGGAACTTGTCCATCGTCCTAAGGCCGAGTGAAGCCATCTGGCCAAACACCACCAGAACTTCGAGGGGGCGAGAAGATGAGAAAGGCGGACGGCGACGTCGGGTCCCACGTCCCCCAGGGGCCGAGGGGCCGGGGGCGATGAGGCCCGACCGGAGTGGGAGGCGACCGGGGCCGCAGGCCTCCCCTGAGGGCGAAAAAGCAGGTGGGTCCCTATCGGGACGTGGAATATGGGGGATCCAGGGGTTGGGGGGTCCACTGCAGGTCCATCCGCTACTGGCGGGGGTCGGGCAGCGGCGCCACGAGCCTGGGGAAGAGAGGGAGAGGAGGTGTCGGCAAGAAGAGCAGACGGGGTGGGCGAGGGCTGCCACTGCCCTTACCAGACCCACGGTCCAAAGAGGTAGTCAGAGGGAGGTCAGATGCACAAGCCGGGTCATCAACGAGGTCCATTAGATTTGTAAGTGTTTCCATAGAAAATTTTTATTGTTGTTTCGCGCCCGGGGCCGCGGGGAACCGATTACCCGGGGCCCAAGGGGACCAAGCGCACGCCGGCGGGGGGTGGTGGGTGCCTCATCCCATGTAGGTACCCCCATTTCAAAAGGGGCCCTTGAAGCGTCGAAAGTTCTCCCCCGCCGGCAGCAAAGACCAAGGCCCCCCAGGGTCCCAGGCCTGGGCACCCTACCAGCCAACTTATTCCGGCCCTGGCAGCCCACGGGGCGCGCGAAGTGAACAGAGAAAGCAGAAAAATCAGAGGGGGCAAGGAAGAGGGTAAAGAGGGGAAGACAGGAAAGAGGGGGCTGTAGGATAGCAGGGTATGCTAAAAGTCCACTTCGCAACCGGGCGGGGACCCGGCAGGGCCCCCAGCCGCGGCTGACCCCCCTCGCCACATGGAGGCAGGAGCCCGCGGGCGATCCACCCCAGAAAGACCGCCCGCGGGGAGGGGGTGTGGATCACTTTGTCACCCTGATTCATAACCACTTAAAATTACTACTCTCTATTCTGTCTTCAAATCATTCTTATAGCTACATAATTTATGACTGAACCCAGTACTCCAAGATCTTTTAATTTATACAGAAGTTACCTATATGGAACCTTATCAAATGCCTTACCAAGATCCAAATAAATAAATCTACATGTCCATTAGCTACCTGATCAGTTACCAATTCTAAAATGTCTAATTAGACAAAGATTAGACAAACAAGACCTTCCTGATCTAAATCCATGCTGGGAACTTGAAATAAGATAAAAAAATTATCCAAATAATCTTGTATAATTTCTAGTATCTTTCCTACCATTGACATTACACTAACAGGCCTATAATTTTCTACCTCAATTTTAGCCTATTACCTTTTTTGTAAATGGGTAGCTACCTCTGCATAATTCACAGACCTAGCAAACAAAATAGTTACTGCCTCAGATAAACTATCCTCCCCTTCCCCGAGAATACTTGCAGCTTTTGACTTCAGTATATGAATCACTTGCCTAACATTATCCTTCCTTATATGAATATGATAGAGAATGCCTGAATTTTCAGATTCTAAAGAATTAAAATAAGTTATTTAAATTTTCTTTAGTAAAAACAGATCTAAAATAATCATTAAAAATACCAACAATATCCTGATCTTTTAAACATTCTCTCATCATATTCTGTTGGGCCAATCCTATCATGCTTTTTATTATTATATTTATAAAAACTAAAAAATTTCTTTGGATCTTTATTGCTAGATTTGGTTAATATGAGTTTTATCTAGTGATGTTAAAAAACCATTTTTTTTTATGTCCATGTTGTTTTTTATTGTTTTTTTGTTTGTTTTTTTAATAATTAATATAGATATTGCCAATTTAATTATAAGGTATACTTTTGCAATGATATATATTATAAAAATAGATAAATAAATAATAAAATAGGCCATATGGTACCAGTATAGAATGTCCTTTCAGCCTATTTACAGAAAAAACTGGCCTCTTTCTGCACTGAAAGTCTTGTATCTTGAGATCCGTTAAACTTGCGAGAACACTGGCTGGGAGCTGACTGCCCATTGTCCAACCTTTCCAGGACTCTCCCATCCATGCCTCGGATTTTGAATCTCCCACTTAACTATCCTTTAGACCCGCGATGACATATTTTCCCCCCCGAGACCATCCATATATATACATACACATACACCCATATACATATATACCAAATATACATAAATACTTATATACACATATTTATATCTATTATATACCCCATACACATGCATACATCCAGAATTCCAGATACATACGCATGCATACTCACATATATACCTACACAAACTCATACACCTCTATTTCGCCCTTTCATTACCTCCGAGATCATTTAGCACATACAGTAATATCCATACAGCCAAAAGAAACTGATTAAGCACAGACAGAGCAGCAAAGCTAGTATTTATATCCCAAAATGCAAAATTCCAAGAAAGTGAAGTAAAACATGGTGCTACATTGGCTTCGTCAACATCCAAATCTGCAATAAGTACCAGTACCTGTGATATTGAAACTATATGCTCTAATCAATCGTGATAATGATTCTTCAATGGAAATAGAATCAGATAATGAAAGTTAGACAGCATTAGGTTAACACAAACGTTAAAGAAAGAGATGAATTTTTTATTTTTTTTTTTATTTTTCTATTTGGAATATATATATATACACACTGGTATTCTTGCCAATCACAATTACAGGAATACCCTGCTTTACGATGCTTCATTTTACGAAACCCCGGGTTTACGAAATTGTATTTGCGCTAAATAAAAAATTAAATGAAGAAATATAAGACAAAAATAAAATGCGTACGTCGCGCATACCACAATCTAATATTCTGCATTACAGCAGTGCTTAGTTAGCTCGATTTTAAGACAAAAATAATATGCTTACGTCGCGCATACCATACTGTACTGTACTCTATTACGTATTCTTTTCGTACATTGCAATTACAGTACCCATCATCAATTATGCCAAAACGAAAGAGTAATAGTAAAGACTGTGATGTTAATCAGAAGAAACAAATCCAAAAGCATGTCTACTGACGCATCTATTAATGAAAATTAAATTTGCATATATAATGTTTTGTACTATTTCTTTGTTCATTGCTTACATTTTTATTATATTTCTTTGTTCATTACTTTCGTTTGTATTATTTCTTTGTTCATTGCTTTCATTTGTATTATTTCTTTGTTCATTGCTTTCATTTCTATGTTAATAAACATTTTTTTCTGCAAAATTTGCTGTTTTATAACCTTTTTTTTTTCGATTTTTTAAGAAAAAAACGTAACCCAAAATATAACATATGTATGGGAAATAATGCTCTGCTTTACGAACACCTGCTTTACGAACACCTGCTTTACGAACACCTGCTTTACGAACACCTGCTTTACGAACACCTGCTTTACGAACACCTGCTTTACGAACACCTGCTTTACAAACGGGCGCTAGGAACGGAATAATTCGTAAAGTGGGGTATTCCTGTATATACTTTTTTATTATGTATATTATACCAGTACCTGTGATATTGAAACTAGCATATATGCTCTACCCAATCTAGTGATGATTCTTCCATGGAAATGAAGGTTAAACAACATTAGGTTAACAAAAAGGTTCAAAAAAAGGTGAATATTTTCCTTTTCTATCTGGAATATATATACTGGTACTCTTGCCAATCACAATTATGTATATTGTTTGAAATGAGGAAGAATGTTTTAGTTGTTCTAGTTAAAAAATATATATACATATAAAAAATGAGAGTTTGGTTTTTCCTTTCTATATTATACTTTTTGCGTGATTCAGTTTTTCTAAAAGATGACTATATATACTAGGTATAACCGTATAAGCATGGTAGTATAGTAAATTATAGGTAATACTAATATACTTATTAGATTAAAGAAAGAAAAATATGGAATAAGTTTAAAACAATAAAAAATAAAAAAAATAAAAAAAACAGACTATCTTCATTTTAAACAAAAAAAAAACGACTAAAAAACAACTCACATCACTAGTTTTATCGCACTCAGAATATCAAAAGCAAATATAATTATAAAATATTAAAGCATAATTTTCTCATCATTTTCATATAAGTCACTACGCTCGCAGATGCGTACTTAACAAATTATATACATTTGAATATTATGATATTTTTGCTTTTTTTTTTCCCGCCCTTCCAATATTTTGATTGGTGACGTCATGAGAACATGATATATGAGCTAGATTTTTTAAGTTCTTAGGCCTTTTAAGTTGCTAGTCTACTTCTGTTAGGTTTTGATAGATGTTTGTGACGATGACATATGAACGGTGCGAATATTATTTTGAGGATTTAATATACTCTAGGCTAGGTTAGCCAGGGTTAGGCTAGTTTAGCCAGGGTTAGGTTAGGTTAGGTAAGGTTAGGTTAATTAATTTTGGTATTAATTAACCTAACCTAACCCTGGCTAACCTAGAGTATATTAAATCCTCAAAATAGTGACATATGAAAATGATGAGAAAATTATGCTTTAATATTTTATAATTATATTTGCTTTTGATATTCTGAGTGCGATAAAACTCATATTAACCCTAGATTTATTTCACTATGCCCCATCTGGCTCAAGGGATGCAAGAAAACCCAAGACCAATTACTGTTCCCACACCTAGATCTTATGCTGATGTAGCAGGTCCAGGTAAGCCTACTGGTGATAATAGTACAGCAAGCAACCATGAAACCGCATTGGGGTTTTATCACCTCATGAAACAAATACTAGACATTCAAAGCTCACTTGGGCTCCTTATACAAAAGCAAACGAGACTGCCAGCATGAACCCTACAAATGACCACAAATATATCAATAATTTACTTAAACATCCAGGGCCTTTACCCAAACTCAAACCATACCAAAGTACCTTACTTAAAGAGCCTAGTGGAAAACACTACTAGCACAGTTATAAGACTTATAGCCCTCACAGAAACACACCTGAACCCCATGATCATGAGTAGTGAAATTGCAATCAAAGGGTATACCACTCATAGATGCGACAGAGAAGGCCATCTAAAGGGTGGTGTCCTGATGTACATCCCTAAAAACATTCAGTGAACTGCTCACAGCACAGCTACTCAAATGGAGCCTGTGAAATCCTAATCATGCTCACTATAAATAAAGACATAATACTAGTGAATATCTATAGCCCCCAGATAGCTCCCTCTACAGCTCACTGAAGTTCTGGAAAAAATCAAGCAAAGCCCAGGTATCATAAGACTCAAGAGGAGATTTAATCATTACAGAAGACTTGAATCTCCCAAATTGCACCTGAAACCAATATGGTGGTATGAAATCAGGGACAAAGATCCAAATCAAAACACCTGGTGAGTTTATGGAAAAACTCATCCTAGTACAGCATTTAACGTTCTTATTTTGGACATAACCTAGGAAAGCCCCGAGAGTTCGAGTTAGGCTATCTTTATACTTCTGTTTTTTTGTAACAGCTTAACTAGGCTCACTTAATTTTCTACCCAATTTACCAATATATTTTCGAGACATGACCCTTGCAGTAAGTCTCCTGAAAGCGAATAAATTAGAAGTAGTCCTATATAATCGAAAATACTTGGGAACCCAAATCACAAACATCGACTTAAGTAAGCCTCCTCTATAATGAGCGGATTCGCTTCAATCAGCTGATAGATTTGTTTCTTATTATAGCTACGATGGGGGAAAAAAGTTATTCAGCATGAAATGACGGGAACCAAAGCCTACTGTGCACAGAGTCTTATCATATCATTCATGAGGTACCATAAAATGAAATCTACAACTTACTCATACTATTTACTAAATTACTATGTAGCAAAGAAAACTTCGTTAGCCCTACTCTGCAACGGGATTTGTCTTATGGGATGCAAATCACGCAATATAACTTTAGATTATTTGTAAATATGCAGTTTCACGGCTCCACGAATGCCGATATTTTAGTCATCAAAACCATAAATATGTAGGCCTCTATTTGGAGACTGTCTGAAGAACATGGCATCGGTAAAGTTTTTGTAAAACTCCGTAAAGTATTTTTGGATAATATGAGTATCGTCACGTTGAGAATATCAAAAGCAAATATAATTATAAAATATTAAGCATAATTTTCTCATCATTTTGATATAGTCACTATGTTCGCAGATACGTCCTTACCAAATTATGTAGATTTGAATATTATGACATTTTTGCGGCAATTTTTTCCCGCCCTTCCAATATTTGCCTGGTGACGTCATGAAAACATGATATATGAGCTAGGCTTTTTAGGTTACTACTTCCACTTATGTTAGTTTTTCATAGATGTTGGTCGCGATGACATGTGAAGGGTGCGAATATTATTTTGATCGCTTCCTTTTCCTTGCTTCCCATCCAGACCACGGAACAGTTTTGCACCATTTTCTCGTCGCTATTTCTCGTCTGTATCCACCACCTAATCCATAATGAGGTAATATTCTAGGTCAGGTTAGGTTAGGTAAGGTTAGGTAGGGTTAGGTTAGGTTAGGTTAATTAATACCAAAATACATTTTTCTAGTAATATTTGATGTGTTTTGCTTAGATTTTGACCTCCATTTCCCTTGAAAATGAGCCAAACTTCAAAGTACTATAACTTTGTTGGATCTCATTTCGGAGGGGAATGGAGGTAGATTTGAACAAATCACATCAAATACTACTAGAAAAATGTATTTTGGTGTGTAAAGTGACTGAACGTGTCTATATACATAATTACCGTATTTTTTATTAATATTTTTAATAAGAACTACTTTATGCCATCCCGCCGCATGATTGCCTATAAAATGTAGCAATGAGGTGGAAATGCGTCAGTTTGGAGTGTAACGTTGATGATGGTGGATGTGTGCACTGGATGTTCCGTCAGTGAGCTTAAACTAGTTACAGAGGATTGCGTTAAATTTAGCCAAAGTAGCAGAAAAAAATCAAGAATTATCACCAAATAATGCAGAAAAAAACAATAATTATCACCAATTAAATAACTAAGGTCAATTGAAGGCCCAGTTAGGTCAACTGTACGCCCTTGACGATTGGTTAGGTTAATTCGTGATATTTTCGTTAGTTAACGAAAATATCATGACGTAATCTAACCAATCATCAAAGGCGTACAGTTGACCTAACCCGCCATTCAACTGACCTAACTGGGCATTCAATTAACCTTCGTTATTTAATTGGTGATAATTATTGTTTTTTCTGTATTATTTGGTGATAATTCTTGATTTTTTTCTGTTACTTTTACAGATCTACAAAGTCGCGGAAGAATACAAAACACTCGTCTGCAATGTAAACAATAGTGTTTTGTATTCTTCCGCGACGACTGCGGGGGGGGGATTTAGATGGAGCCGTGAAACTGCATCTTTACCAATTATTTACATAAATACTTTGCCAGAAGTTGCCCACGCCTCAGATATCTACCTTTATGCAGATGATACAAAAATCTTCAAAGCAATGTAGTACAGGGTTATTCAAACTGATTCACCTGATTTCAAATGAGAATATTTTTTAATGTTACAAATACAGGTGATTTGTGATACATCAACCAAAAGAAAAACTGTCCAAATTTTGTCTCTCATCTCATAAATGCTCTATGTGACTTCCCCTAGTTACACGAGCAACGTCGACACGATAGTCGAATTCCTCCCAAACTCGCTCCAGCATGTCCGTTGTCACTGACTCTACGGCAGTAACAATGCGAGTTCGGAGCTCATCCAAAGATGTGGGCAACGGTGGCACGTACACAGTATCCTTAACGTACCCCCAAAGGAAGAAGTCGCACGGTGTAAGATCCGGCGACCTAGGGGGCCAGCTGTGGAGCACCAAGTCATGGGGCCAACAAAACGCCTTCTGCTGTGCGGACGCCATTTTCACACTGACTGTTTGTTGCTAGGCTAGGCCACGGCGTGACTTTGGAGCCCTCTCGCGGTGATCTTGTAAAACTCGGAGATTTTCTCTTTTATGTGGTGTATGCCCAGTTGATGCACGGTTGATAGGTACGGAAGTATTCTCAGTTGAAATCGGATGAATCATTTTAAATACCCTGAAACTCCACACGGACAAGTATAAGACTATGAGCATCGGTAACACAAAACTAGCAAATAAAACATATGTGATGGCGGAAAATAACAGTGAATTGAAACAATAACTTTCAACATCACATAACTATAAAGGTTAATAAAGCCAACTCTATAATGGCCCTGATTAGGAGAACGTACACGCAGGGGCGTACCTAAAGTATTTGGCACCCAGGGCGGATCCTTCCTTTGGCACCCCTCATAAATAATTTTAAAATTTAAACACACAGAAAAATATATTATGTCTGCAAGTAGATTTTTAAACAGTAGAGTACTGTCATAAGCAAATTGGAAATAAGAAAAATGCAGGACATTAAAAATTCAGTGAACAGGCAATACTACATTTTATTTTATACAAAAAACACAGGAAATCCAGTCTCAACGCTCAGCCTATTCTTCAAAGGTAAATAGAGAGGATTCACAGTCTCTGCTTTCGAGCCTTAATTTCTGCAAATTGATCAATGACCTCATCAAAATTCTCCTTCTTTGCATATTCATGTTCAACTGAAAGTAAAGCCAGATTTGTCAATCTTGTCTGACTCATGGTCGAGCGAAAGAAATTTTTCATCAATTTCAATTTGGAAAAACTTCTTTCACATGAAGCAATAGACACACAGACAGTTAAAAAGAATCTCAAACACAGTGACAAGCTTGACAAAGATTCACAAAAATCCTATTTCACAATAAACTCCAGAAACTGCAATGCTGTCCTGCCTGTCCATTTATTTGCCTCTTCAACGCTGATTTTGGCAGCTTCCAAATGCCTCCGAAGTCATCCAATTTCTACACTGATATCTTCATTAGAGAATTCATGAAAATCTGAGTCAAATTTGGTATATACTTCCGAAGTTCTTCTTCTGTTGCAACAACCAAAGTGTTTGGCTGAATAACATCGAAGATTGACAGAATTTGATCCATTGCCTTAGAACGAATCTCCAATTCTTGATGAAAGCGATCAAGACATTCAAACATAGCCCTTTTTACTTCCTCTAGCAATGTGAGACCAGCATCCTTTGCCATCTCTCCTGGCATCCTTTTTTTCGGGCTTTACTCTCCCTCTTCTCTCCATAGAACTGTCCATTTCCTCACACTTTGTAGTTGCATAATGAATGGCCTTCTCCACAATGCATTTACCGGGTATTATAACATCACGACGATGCATTTATAAACACTTAAACATCACCATGATATTATTATAAACACCAACACTTTATGCTTTATCATAATTATTTAATAAAACATACCTCATGTATGTGGAGTCACAGTGTCAAGTGAACAAGACTTGGAATGTCAGTTGCAGCCAGCTGGCTATGCTCAACAAACTGATGACTAAAACGTCAACAAACGTTCGCCTTTCGATGTAATTTTTATCAAATATTTAATTTTTCGTTTGTAAATTTTGTATTGCCAATAAAAATTAAAAATTATTTTATAGTGGAAATTAACATTAAGCTGTTGTAATAGTTTGAACATTTTAAATTTTTTTTTCTTACTTTGGCGAATTTTTCATTTGGTTTGAAAACTTGTACTGGTATTTCAACTCTCCCGATGGCATCCCCTTCCTGGCTGTCACCCGGGGCGGACCGCCCCCCTCGCACCCCCCTTAGTACGCCACTGCGTACACATATCTAGATAATGAAACATTCTTACTTCTATATACATGTAAATCCCTCGTGAGGCCACACATTGAATACGCAAATGCAGTTTGGTTACCACAATATAAAAAGTATATAACCATAATTGAGAATGTTCAACGCAGAGCAACAAAGTTAATACCAAATCTAAAGAACGATGCATACCCAGAAAGGCTACGTAAATTGGGTCTGCCAACATTGACATATAGACGACTCAGGGGTGATGTGATCGAACTGTATAAGATATGATACTATCTGGCAAATATGACTGCAGAGTTACAAACTTTATTGAACTGAATAATGATAATCGAAGAGGCCATAAATACAAGCTAAAGAAAATTAGAACTAGGATAAATAAGAGGAAACATTCATTTAAACATAGAAATGTAAACATATGGAATAATCTAACTGAATATGTGGTAATGGCACCAGCTGTAAAGTCTTTTGAGTCGAGACTTGATAAGCTGTGGGCAAATCAACCTTTAAAATACAACTATGAAGAAAAATACGATTTCAGTTTGGTCATCAGCGGCCGCATGTGCACATTGACAGCTGGTGAAGTACTGTAACATTAGAACTGTCTTAAGAGGCTGAAAAGCCTGTTGACAGAAAATTCAAGTGGTATTAAGTGGTATTAAAAGAGGTATAAAGCACCACTGTATATGTAAAGTTAATACAATTAAGGTCTTAAAAACAACAAATGCATCTTACACACTACATAATCTTTTAAAAATTTAAAATAAATGGCAACAACTTAAAAAGTATCGGAGTCCCCGGGAACGAGACCATAATGTCCCAACTTTTGGCTCACCCGCTGCCGATACCGGGAATGCAGACCCGAGCAACGAGACTGGTTCTGCTACTGCCCATTCGAGATGTTCTGGGCCTCTGTCTGATTCACTTTCATAAACTTCTGCAACATTCATGTCCTTTCTGAATTTTCAATTTGTTGAACACCACTTCTTTAAACCTCACCTTCTCTTCCTCAATGAAACTCAGTTGTCTGAGACGACTGACAGCCAGGGCAGCCGAGAGCTGCCACGGGCCCCGGGGAAGGATTGGTATATGGGCCTCCCTGTCTAGCCTACTCAGTATTTTATTATGAATGTTTTTTGTGTGCACAAGAAGCAAACTGATTATATATCCAAGTGACTATTCAAAACACACAGTATGAATAAACAACTCTGAGAAAAATGACCATATTATTTTTCGAATCAATTATATTAATTCTATCACCATACAATTTACAAATGCAGTACCAGTACATGTAGGCAAAACAATTGTTTACTGCAGGATTTTCATAATTAGAAGTGTACTTTCTTTGCCTTCTCTCTAACAAAGTGGTAAATGGTTCTGATAAAATTTAAAGTACGGGCTAACTGGCTTTCATTTACAATAGTTCCCATATCTGTCGGTCGGTCTTGGGCAGTGGTGGACCGCAGATAATATTTTATCTGTTTCAGTTTGACTATGATAATCTCCATAAAATGTATGTTCATTAATTATATTTCCTCTGTTATTTAATCAACTGCTTTATTAATATTTTTAGATTTTATCCCCCTCTTTCCGGTCCCCGGGGATTTATCCCGGCTTCCCCGCCCTCTCGGCGGCCCTGCCGACAGCAGCTCCTTTTCTGTACCCTCTTATTTTCTCTGTACTCAATTTCATACCAAAAGTGGTTGTTGCGTATATGTATGCAATGACCTGACTTGCTCTCGTTAGGAAAAAACTATATGGAGTTATGGGATGATTGCTATTATTAGAAAATCAAGAAGAGGAAGAGCCACTGTTGTTCCAAGTCGATATGATGACTAAGCTGATTGATGTAGCATTGCTTGTATATATTAAGTTAAGGTGTATATGCAGGCCCGGATCTAGAAGAATGGGGGCCCGTGGCTAATTTTTTTTTGGGGGGCCCCCTTGGCTACAATTTTTATTATATAAGGATTATAAGCTTTGTTTACGAGGAAAATTAAAGGTTTTCAGAACAAACATATTACTTTACTTTATTTATTTAGTTTTCAGAACAAACATATTACTTTACAAATATTTTACTTTATTTTACATATTATATTTTCCTGAATTAATAATTTTATACATACCTACCTACTGATTATGAGCTGGCAACCGATTGAACCGACGAGCCTTTTTTTGTGCAAATTCATTAATAATATTTCGAAAATCGACTTCTTTGGCCAGAGCATGTTCAACACAGAGAATTGCCAGTGACTGTAATCGCTTTTGCTTCATTGTTGAACGTGTGCAACATTTCAGTCGCTTTAACTTAGAAAAACTCCGTCCGCCGGTACAATTGGTCACCATCAATGACAAGTACATTCTGTATGCATTTAAGACATTGGGGAAAACTTCTCCAAATTTGGAGGCCCCCCTCAAATGCGGGGCCCGTGGCTGCAGCCCACATAGCCCACCCCTAGATCCGGGTCTGTGTATATGTATCCATCTCATAATTGTAAGGTTAGTGAAAAATTCACTTAATTTAGAGGTAGCACATTTGGGCTCTTGTGGCACCATTTTTTTTTGGGCACTGGCGTGTCCTTTCTACTCGTTTGTTGAATGCGGCACTTACAGGGCGTGGTCTTATAGAGAGCTCTCTTGCAATTCAGTTTGGTTGTTTAGATACAAGATTGTTGCATCGTGCAGGTTGTGTTGTTGCAAGGTTTAGAAAGAAGACCCTAAATAGTGCCCCTTTTTTTCTCCTTAATTTTATGCTACTGAGGCCTAAAGTAGGCCCACATCGAGTCAGCAATCCTGTGGTAGGACCAAATAGGACCTCTGAGTCCGTAAGTTGGTTTTAGTCTAGCTTAACTGAGCAAGTGTAGTTTACGTTCCCCTACATTATCCTAGTGTAGTTTACGTTCCCCTACGTTATCCTAGTGTATATATACACACACCGGGTGTCCCATTCGAAATGAAACAACTTTGAACCCTTATAATTTTTTATTGAATGATGCAAACAATGTAATATTCACACAGTAAATAGTCAATGTCATAAAGTTTCATATGATATATGTGAATTATAACATTTAGATACATTAGATACATTGTGCATAACATAATGTTTCCTTTTGTTAAGATCTTCACATGTTATTTGCTGAACAATTTGAAGCTTATATGGATAGAGCTGCAGCCGCTTGCACCTGACTCTATGCACAGTTGAACGAGGAATCTACAGTTCGACACTGGACGACGGATGGGCTTTCTCGGGCTACTACCAAAGGCGCCGCGTATTCGTTCAACATCTTCTTCCGATCTTGTTCGCTTTTTCTTGTCGGGTAAACATAATTCAATCTGAAACAAACAAAAAACATTATGACAAAAACTTATGCATATGGTGTAGTAACTGGCAAAGTTTCAACATTTTCACATTAATACTTTAAAAATTACAGTTTCAAAGTTGTTTCATTTCGAATAGGACACCCGGTGTATATATATATATATATATTATATATATATATATATATATATATATAATATATATATATATATATATATATATATATATTGACGATTGGTTAGGTTAAGTCGTAATATTTTCGTTAGTTTTAACGTTTTATTTGATGGATTCATTTAAAAACTGTCTCCTAAAGATCCTAGTGTAGTTTACGTTCCCCAACTTTGACCTAGTGTAGTTCGTGTCCCCTTTTGCGTCAGGGGGACGTAAACTACACTTGCTCCAGCTTAACTTAGGCTATAAGTTAAAGTAGCCCGTCAGAGCTTGGACGTTCAAGGCTCAGCTGGGATTCTGAAACCAATCAAAATAAACAAAATAACATGGTCCTTCTTAATCGGATTCTAGCCCAAGACTAAGTCTGTGACTATTTTTCGGCAAAGTTCTGATTGTGCAAATTGTAGCCTAAGTTAGGCCTGGGCTGATTAAGCATAATTGAGTTAAATCCCAGGGTAGAAAGTTTGGTCGCCCAATTGCAAAACTTGGCTGCTAGTCTGTGGTTGTTTCTGGCCTACATTTGATTTTATTGTTCGTAGGCGAAGGTTGCAGACTTCAGTGCTCCAATTACTTGGGTGGAAAATTTGATATTCCAGACTGGTGGTTGGTCAGTACCCCACCCAGACAATTCAGTTATTTGACAAAAGGCAAAATTTGAGTTTGGTCAGTTTGGTTAAGTATTTTCGCCAATTCAGCTTATTTGGCATTGAGCCCAATTGTTTGTTTGCATTGAAAATGAATGCAGCTGAATTAAACAGGTTTAGAAAAAAGAGAAGGACTTACAAAGGTCTAATTATAAAGGACATTGCCACTATAGATTCTGCCATAGAGCAAAAGGATTTAAGCTTAGTGACCGCGCAACTTTCCATGTTAGAAACTAAAAAGCTCTAAGCGAAGTAAATGTTAAAATTGAGGCTCTTATAGAAGAGGATGAAATGGAAAACGAAATAATTTACTGTGAAGAGATTATTGATGACATAATTAAAGCGTACCACAGAGCAAAAGAGTTTAGCAGCTCAGTACAGTTAGAGACCAGGTCTAATAATGAAACACAGCACTCAACAAACAGTGTTTGTGAGGTTAAGGTTAACAGATCTGCAGTTCAATTACCAAGGCTTGTACTCAAAACATTTTCTGGAAGTATTCAGGAATGGCAAGGATGGGCAGACAGTTTTCAGTCAGCAGTTCATTCTAGTCAAGCGTTAACTTGACTAGAATGACTAGAACTTGACTAGAATGAACTTACCCCAGAAGTTTAATTATTTGCAGTCCCTCTTGGAAGGGGAGGCAGCAAAGACAATAGCAGGATTAGCATTAACAGAGGCTAATTATAATGTGGCTTGGGATATATTAAAGAAACGGTTTGGTAAGCTAGAGATCTTAATTACAAGCCACCTCCGTGAACTTTTAGCTATACCTCCTGTTAATAATCCCAATAGTGTCAAGGAGTTACGGCAGTTATATGATGAATTTGAATTTAGAACTAGGTCCCTGGACAACTTGGGTGTAGGAATGGAAAGGTATGATGTAATGTTGATCACTATACTGGAGTTTAAGTTGCGTAGCTCAATTTTGCTTGAATTAAGTAGGGGACACTCTACAGAACAAGCTTACATCCCTCCTTCAGCAGATGTTAACCCTTTTAGGCACAAAATTACGAGACAAGAGGGAATTGAGTTTGCACAGTGGGAGGTTAAACAAGGGAACAAAGGCAGGCACTGGTAATAGTTTTTTTTCAATATCTGACGCTTCTAGAAACATTGACCCATACCATCGTTGAGTCTTGTACTTTGTTGGTTCTACATCTCTTCTTACTTTGTCATTCAACCATAGCAACACCGCACTTCTTGGATCAAAGATAGTTCATGAGCACATCTGAAGACAGCTGTGAACGCTCGGCTGTTTTGAAAAATAATAAGACTTAATGAGTCTTTCCACATCTGCTGAATGCGGTTTTTCTGCAACAATCCGACGAAGTGCAAAGATCAACACATCAAATTCCTGATTTTCTAATTGCGGAAGTCTTTTCATCAGGTTTGAAGTTCCAATACTTGAAACACCGGGTAATGCACAGGCAAATGTAGTGCAAATGTTGCTAAGTCAAGATCCAGAATAATGAAAGCATAGCATTCATTCAATTGTAAGTCAGTCACTGAGGAATCTAAATTTCTCAAGGGGCTCAACAACTTTAAACGATCAGAATCAAAAGCATATCTTTCTTTTAGGAAGTTTATCAAGGATTCAATAGTTTCATATCGTACAGCTTTGAAATCGCGTGTTGCTGTTGTAACTAATTGATGGCTCACTCTGCTCTTTTTGTCAGTCAGCTGGATGCCAAACAATGTCAAGTTGTCCTTATCTAAATTTTCTTCAAAAGAATTTTCCCATCCACCAAGAAGCGACTGACTCTTCAATGCATCTACTGTAAATTGTCCAGGAGATTCTGTACTTTGTTATCCCAGTCAAAATACAGTGTAAGTGCATTTATTGTCTTGCAGGGACTTTTTAAATCTTGAATATAGAAACAAAATTTCTGCAACTATGCACATTGTGCTCAATTTTTTCAGATCAGTAAGATTCTTCAGATGACCCTGAGCAGAAGCATCTTCCGACTGCTCTAAATATGCTACGATTGCTCTGTGTGATGATAGAATACTGCTGAAAAGATTGTAAGAGAATTCTGTCCAACGAACTTCAAAATATTTCGGAATATGATGTACTGTTAAATTCTTTTCTTTTCCAACCTTTTCCAGTTCTTTGGTGCGAACTGCTGATCTATGAAAAAATGTTGAGAGACCACTGCCATCTTGTATCAACATATTCACTTCTTTCACAGTTTTAGAGACTTTGCCAAAGGCCAGATCTGAGTGATGAACTCCACACCAAATTTTGATCAGTGGAAGGTTTGTTTCAGCCATTTTCCCTTCTTTATCTAACATTTTCCACAGGCTCACATGTTCTCCTGTGTTGAGACTCTCTCCATCTGTGATAACACATGTTACCTTGTTGAAAAGATCTTTCCAAAGAATAGTAAAAGAGACTGCTTTTTTCACAGCTAATATATATCCTTCAGTCTTCCGCTGAGTAGATTCAGAAAATCCAAAGAAAAGGTCTTCCTCTTGCCCATCTGAACGAACTAGCTTGCACTTGACATATTTATTGTCAAGCTGGAATTGATCAACAGAGCCATCTATTCCATTTGATACAGCAATTGCCGATTCGATTTTTTCAATGCAATTAACTTTATATAATAACTTTATATAATATACTATAATATATAATACTGTAATATAATATGCTAATATACTATATAGCAGTGAGCAAAACCAAAAAAATATTACCATTTCACGTGGGAAATGATGAGAAATTTAGAAAATTAGAATTATACAAGCGGTAGCTCGCTATCGCCCTCCGGACTTTTTTTTCACTACTTCATTTTTTTTATTGGTTGTAGATTTAAAATTATATTATATGAAGCCCTCATAGGAAGAAGTGGCTAAGCGACAAAAGTACGGCATATCACATATATCTCATATATATGGCATTTCACTGGATGGTACAATCGTAACCACCAATACTTTATAAAATATCGGTAATATAATTACAAGTATTGTAATGAATCGTAACTGCCTTTAGGGCTATCCAATCAATCACAAATGTAAAGAAAAAGACATTTTTTTTTCACTTTTTCATGTATTTTTTTTATTATATTATATGAGGCCCTCATAGGAAGAAGTGGCTAAGCTACAAAATTTAAAAAAACGCCATTACCCCCACCCCTCTACTCCATTACCCCCACCCCTCTACTCTATTACCCTCCCACCCCCACTCCCCCATTACCCCACACACAACAGTAAAAAAGCCATTACCCCCACCCTACTCCCCCCATTACCCCCACCCCTCTCCCCGTTACCCCCACCCCACTCCCCCAATTACCCCACCCCCTCTCCCCATTATACTGCTTCCTGCCCTCCGGGCGGGTAGCAGTATAGCAGTATATATATCAGTGACATCACAGTATAAATGTGAAGCTCAAGATTTTCAAGACTGCGTTCTTTTCTGTAGCTTTATCGCGGTGCTGGGGCCTTCGGACCCAGTAACCGGTGACCTAGGACCGGGAAACTTGACAGAGCACATCGTCAGGTCATGGGCTATCAGCTGGTGGTGGTTGCAGAATTTTCCGATGTGCCGTTTAGGCTGTGCACAGTTCCGAAAAAAGCGCACACACACACACACACACACACACACACACACACACACACACACACATTTTAGCTCAATAGTATATATATATATATATATATATATATATATATATATTATATATATAATATATATATATAAATAACCCCAACCATTATCTCAGACCACAACTTAATCGATATATCAACAAATATGACGACAGCATTAAAAGACAATACACATATTGAGTAGGGTAGGTTGTTGTTGTTTAGCCGATCAGCCCACCCTGATCGAGCAAGCCGGCGGCATGCAGGTAACCGATCGCCCTCTTCGGAGTGGACCAGAGGTTCAGCGCACTAGTGATGTTGTGTATTGAAAAATTTATTGTTTAGCTTGAGAGATATTATTTTTATTTAGGTGTAGTATTAAGGTTAAGTTTACTTTAAATAGACTCGGTAATTATAGAAATAATAATGGCCTATTTAGACACTGTCAACACAGCTACAGACTTTTTCACTGTAGGTTGCAGTGGTTTTCAGATTAAATTTGGTCAGCAGCCAGATTACTAACTATGGTGAAGCTAAATTCATCAAAATTAATTTAGACTTACCAAAATGAAGTTGCCAGTTGAACGTTACCCTTTCAGTTTCTAACTGATTCATAAGTTTCATTTAGTTTCCAGTTTTTTTTTTAATTTTCGTTGTTAAGTTTTAGGTTATTGTTTAACACACTGCTAGGTTATTTTTTGTAGGGGCTATTTCCCAGACCTAGGTTTTGCAGGTTAAGTTAGGCTAGGGCTGGATTGCCCTTAAGTTTTTGGTTTTAAAGGTTTAAGGTTTAGAAGGTTTTATTTAAGTTAAGTTAGGGCTATATTGCCTTTAGGTTTTAATAGGGGCTATAACAGCCATTTAATTATTGAGTTAGGGCCGTTGTAGCCCGGTTCGAGTTTCGTCTAGGTACCTAGTTTTTCTCTTACCTTAGTTATTTTCTTTAACTTACTTGCACCTAGTTCTGATCGGCCTCTATTTAGTTAAACATGGGTTTTGATTAATTGCAGTGGTTATTAATTAAGGATACGATTTAATTAAAGGTTGTTAGGTTTGAAGGTTGGCTCAGTTTCCCGGTTTGGGTAACCACGAGCATTTTAAATTTTTTTGAGAAAAAAGGGCCCGCTTCATGCGGTCAAAAATTTTCAAGACTGGGCAAAGCTCCGTTTTTCTTTGTCCCAGAAACTTTTTTTTTTCCTTCTTTTGGTTAATTAGGGAAACCCAACTTCACTAGTTGGTTAGAAACGAGGGTTTTTATTTTTATTTATTTTGTTTATATTTTCTTTGGAAATATATGCGGTTATTTCTAACCACTTTTTTCAACATTCCCCCCAAGGGGAAAAATTTACCCAGAATTGTATTCTTGGGAAATTTTATTTTATTTTTTTTGAATGAAAATGACATGCTCTTCAGAAAAGTTCCTTTTAGGTGAAATATGAAGATGAAAGCGTCTTTTCTGTAGAACGTTGGTCCTAAGTTATAGCTATTTACAATTATTTACAATTTTCTATTTGTGGTCTTCACAAAGATCCACTCTGTATTTTCCTTTGCAGTTCTTCCCGAAATCTAACTGCAGCTTGTCTTTGTGGTCGGGGTTGAGTAGCGGCAGTAGTAGTGTCAGGAGAATCTACAGTTCCTGATTCCGTGGAAGAATTTTCCAGTTCTTCCAGGTCAATATTCGGCTTATCAGTTATTTCCAGTGGGTATAACCGATATATGTGTCTTCTGGAGAGATGACCATTGGGTGTTTTTACAGTTACATGCCTGATTATGCCATCTTCATCTGGGTGTAATGTTTCAATTACAGCAATCTTCCAGAAGTATTTGGGATTCATAGAATTTTCATCTAAGAGACATAGTTCTCCTACTTTAGGTTCTTTACTTACTGGTTGTTTGTGTTGTTGGTATTCTTTTTCCCTCAAACTACTCAAATATTCGTATCGCCATCTTTTCTTGATTTCTTGAGATTGTTTAGCTCCCTTATGAAAGTAATCCAGTATTTTCTTTCTTTCTTTGTCCTCTGTTGTTGTCATATAATCAGCATCCACCTGATCGTCTTCATTAACAGCTTCTTGGGTATCATTAGTGGTTAAAAAGTTGAATTTGGTATTGTCATACCCAAAAAGCAACTTGAAAGGAGTTAGTAGATCAGAGGAAGGATCTTCATTTGAATTAACATAAGTGAGTGGTCTTGAATTAATTGTGTTCATTATTTCAAGAACAATTGTTTTTAGTTCAGTTAACGGGATTTTTCTTCCTTTTAGGGAGGTATAGAGGGCTCTTTTGACTAAGCCCACCATTCTTTCAGCTATTCCTAAGGTTCTGGGTGAATAGGCTGCTGTAAATTTCCACTGGATACCATGATCAGAGAGGTACTGAGACACAAGAACATTTTGGAACCAATGTTTAAGGTAATCTTCAGATCTTTTGAAGGTGGATTGATTGTCTGAAATCAAAACCTTTGGAAGGGAGTAGTTTAAGGACAAATGGTAGAGTTCTCTTAAAAAGGTTTTAGCAGAAAGGTCAGTGCAGATGTGAAGGCTGGTGAATCTGGTGGCGCAGCAAGTGAACAATAATAAGTAGACTTTCATGAATTGGTTATTCTCATCCTGGACAGAAATTGGACCAACATAGTCAAGGGCAGTTTTTTCAAAGGGTTTTTCATAGCTTAAACGTTCCGTTACTAAGGGTCCAGTAGTAGGCACTTCATAAGCCATGGCAAAGTATTTTTGGCAAAACAGACATTGTTTCAGAACCTTTTTAACTACTTGCCTTATTTTGGGGATCCAGAATTCCTGTCTGAGGAAATTGCATGTGGTAGCTAAGGTTGCATGACTGGCTTTTGCATGACATTCAGTTACAATTAACGTTGTTAAATGAGAATTTTCGGGCAGTAGTACAGGATACCTAGCAGAATAGTTAAGGTTAGTTGCATATTTATATCTCCCCATTGTTCTGACTAACCCTTCTTTGTCAATGAAGAGTTTTAGATTCTTTTGCAGCTTTGTTAGGTCCTCAACTTTTTCTCCTTTATTTAGTTTGTGGATTATTTCTTTTTCTTTTGAGAAATGTTGTTGCTGGACTAATTTTAGCCAGTAATTTGTGGCCTTAGTTTTGTAAGCTGTATGATTTTTCTCCAAGACAGCAATTTGTTCTTCCATTGTCAGGTTACATTTGGGGTTATATTTGTGAGTGCGGAAGTACTTTAAGTTTTCTATGAACCGTAGAACATAGGCAGTGATTCTGACCAGTTTTTTCCTGTTAGAGAATCTTTCCATATTTAACAAGGGAGTTTTTTCATTTATTTCTTTACAAGTTGTTTGACACACATTTATTGTTGTCTGTAAGGTTTCTTGGTGGGGGTTAAAAATTAAGTTGGTTGGCCATTCAATTTCATTTCTCAAAAATGTGGGACCATGTTGGTAAAAGTGAAGAAGTTTTTGAAATTTCTTGAAAGATATTGGTCTGGTGAGTAGGTCTGCTGGGTTGTCTTCTCCTGCTACATGTCTGAATTCCAGGTGATGGTTTAAGTTTCTTGTTGCTTCCTGAATGTCTTTCACTCTGTTTTTTACAAAGATTGATTTCATTTTTAGAGATTTTTGAGCAGTCCAATTTAAAGCCACTTGTGAGTCTGTCCAAATTATTGTTTTGAAGAACTTTTGGTTTTCTGAGTTTTCTTCTAGGTAGGTTTCTTTAAGGTATTCTAGGACTTTGGTTCCTAGGCAGATTGCCATTAATTCCAAGTTACAAATGGTCCAATTTTTTGATTTGGGATTGACTCTTGATTTAGCGTAAATTAGTTCGGATTTTCCATTTCCAACTAGATAGCAACTTACTGCATAACCTTCTTGGCTGGCATCACAAAAGATGTGGAGTTGAAGATTTTCCATGAGAGGTTTGGGATTTTCAAAAGCTTGTCTAGGAAAATTCAGAAATTCCACTTTGTTTATTTCTTTACAAAGTTTTTTCCATTCACGCAGCATTTCCAGTTCTAGATATTCATCCCAATTTTTTTTGGTAGCTGTTACTTTCTGCATGAAGAGTTTTAATTTAAACACTAAGGGTGCAACAAATCCAATTGGGTCAAACACTGATTGCACCGAACTTAGTATTTCTCTTTTAGTTTTGGCTTCTGAGTTCAAGTTTACAGTTTTTAGATGGAGTGTATCAGCACTTGTGTTCCAACCATATCCTAATAGTTTTACATTTTCTTTATCTTCGGAAGAGGCTATGTCATGTTTTTCAAATAGTCCTTGAAGTTCTGAGTGATTAGAGGCCCATTCATATAGTTTCAAATTATATTCAATTAAAGTGTTTACACTATAATTGTAAAGGTCTTTGAGTTCTGAGAGATGGTTGGCATTAATTAAAGCATTGTCCATGTAAAAGCGGTTAGCTAGGTAGTCTGCCACTTGGTTTTGTTGTTCATTAAAAATGTGTTGTAGAGATTGTTGTAATAAAAATGGACTGCTTTTGTTGCCAAAGGTAACTCTTCTATATTTATAGCAGATCAGGTTGTTGTCATTTGGAGCCAATTGGGTATTCTTTACCCACAGAATTTTGTGGGCATTGCAGTCAAATTCTGTTTGATATTTAAGTTGTAAATATGCTTTTTGAATGTCCCCAATCATCAAATATTTACCATGCCTTAATTTAATGCACAATTTTGCTAAGTGAGGTAGGAGTGAAGGGCAGTCCTCAGTAGCATCATTTACGGTTATTTCTTCTGGTTTGCTTTTACCCGAGGGATCTACTACAATCCTAACTTTAGTTGTTTGTACCCCAGGGCGAACTACGGGAAAGTGAGGTAAAAAATTTCCTGCTTGTCTTAAGTGTTCTGTTAGAGGTACTTCTTCTATTATTCCTTCCTGGAATTGTTGTTCAAGGATGTCTGAATAAGGTTGCATTAAGTTATCTTTTTTTAATTTTTTGCAAGTGGACTTTAACCTGCTAATAGCATAGTTAAAGTTTGGTGAAATTTTATCTTTTTGGTCATTCCATGGTACCTTAACAGACAATCTTTCATCTTCTTTTTTAACTTCCTTTTCAAAGTTTGCAATCAGATCTTTTTCTTTGTTTGAAAGTGGTTCATCCCCAGAAATACCCAAGTTTTCTAGTTTGCTAAATTGTGCAATCTGGTGTTCAATTTTTTTTAGATCTTCATTAGAAGTTGTACTAGTAGGTAGCGGGTTGGTAATACAGAAGCTGATCTGATCTCTTATTGGTTCTTTTTCAGGGTAGTAATCTGAAGGGAAACCCAATAAAAGTATTCCATAGGGAGATTTATAACAAGAGGCAGTATGAATCTGATGACTGCTGAGGGCAAAAAGTTTGTGGGTTGCAGCCCCAAAAATTAACATGAAGTCAGCCACTTCATCAGCTTCAAAGTGATCTGCAAGCTGATAATTTAATGATTTTAAATAAGTTTGAAGTTTCAGTAATCCTGGAACTTCATATTTAATATTAATATCATCAATTATGATAGCTTCTATCTCTTGGTAGTTTCCAGGGTTTCTAGAATCCTCCAATTTAATTATAGCTACTTCATAATTTGGTTGTTTCTTGTCGGCTATAAATCCTGTTATGGTTATGGATTCCTCGTAGTGTTTAGTTGGAAGATTTAATTTTTTCACGAGTTCCTTGGTAATGTAGCTGGCTTGACTACAATTATCCAAAAGTGCTCTGCATTTAATTGATTTTTCCGAGTTTCTTATTCTCATTTGCATGGAAGGGATTAATGCTACTTCTTGATCAGTGTTTTTTAAACTTAATAAGTTAGTAACTTGTTTCCCTTGTTTTGAGTTTTCTTTGTGGGTAGCTACTTCCGTACTGGTTTTGGTTTTCTTATCTTCCTCTGGTTTTCCTTTTTGTTTGGTACAAAGGAAGGATAAATGGTTAGAAAACCTACAAAATGAACAGGGTTGTAAAGAAATGGGGCATTCTTTGGCTTGGTGTTTAGATGAGGTACATTTAGTACAATAATTTAATTTAGCAAGTTTTTTCAGTTTATCCCAACTTTCAGGGAAAGAATCACATTTTGAGATTCTGTGAGAGTTTTTCTTACACAATTTGCAGTAAGGTTCTCTCTGGTCAGTATATTGAGCTCTTCCTGAGGATTGTCTTTGGGTAGAAACCGCCAGAGCAGCTGTAGTTTGGCCAGAATACCATGGTTTTCTGGCTGGTTCTGGAGAGAAGTTTCTTTTTTGTTTAGGTATCAAGGTAGTTAACTCACTTTGTTCCAGATCAAAATTAACATTAGCTAAGGTTTTGGTAGCTTCAGCAATTGCTTCTTTAAAATTATTAAAGGGGTCATAGAGTTTAAACCCACAAGTTCTTAAAAATTCCTGAGTTTCTTGAGTTAGTTTATTATAATATACATACAAGAGTATATCTTCTATTTCTAATTTTTGAGTTCGCATTAAATTTATGGTAGAGTGCATATCTGCTTGAAAGTCATGAAGTGATTTAAAATTTTTGGTTATTATGGATTTAGTTAAAAGGGATTTTATTATGGAGAATTTAATTTGGCCTGGTGTGGCATAACCGCCCTCCAACTGCTGCCATGCTTCCTCATAAGATGTTTTACTTTCTTGCATGCAGTTTATTTGAATGGCAGGGTTTCCACTCAAATGTTGTTTTAGGTAGGCAAATTTCTCTTCTTCGGAAAGACCTATGTTATCATAAATGTTTCTGAATGAGGTCTTAAAGTTTTGAAATTTAGAGGGATTTCCATCAAATGGTAATATTTGAAGCTCAGGAATTTTAGTACTTATTCTTAGTTTAGGTTTGGCTTCGGCATTATTTTCTTTTTTAGTTGTTAATGCTTGTATCATTTGATCTATTTCAAAGTGGTAATAACTATTTTTTTCATCTAGTTCTTCTTGTTTATCCTCTGAGAAGCCTTCGGAACAAACATACATTCTAAGGATTTCCTCGTCTAAATTTTGTAACTTGTCCAGTTGTGAGGACAAAAGCCGAGCATGTGAATTTTTTTGTTCCTCAGTCCAATCATCCCATCTCTCTTTGATTGTAGCTAAAAGTTTAGTAGCTGAGGTTCTGATTGCTCCCCTCCTTTTTACCAGTTTACTAGTTTCAAGTGCTTCCACATCACTTCCCAACCAGGTCTCCATACTTTTTCCACGAGTGGCTTCAGTTTGATTAGCCATTTTTAGGTTTATTATAAATGATATTTATATTTAAATTTTCAGATTATGTAAAAAATTTAATTCACTGGATTTAAAACTATTGTATCAGAATTAAAAAAAAAGGGTAACTAACTTCTCGACTGCCCACCCGGGGGCGCCATATTGAAAAATTTATTGTTTAGCTTGAGAGATATTATTTTTATTTAGGTGTAGTATTAAGGTTAAGTTTACTTTAAATAGACTCGGTAATTATAGAAATAATAATGGCCTATTTAGACACTGTTAACACAGCTACAGACTTTTTCACTGTAGGTTGCAGTGGTTTTCAGATTAAATTTGGTCAGCAGCCAGATTACTAACTATGGTGAAGCTAAATTCATCAAAATTAATTTAGACTTACCAAAAATGAAGTTGCCAGTTGAACGTTACCCTTTCAGTTTCTAACTGATTCATAAGTTTCATTTAGTTTCCAGTTTTTTTTTTAATTTTCGTTGTTAAGTTTTAGGTTATTGTTTAACACACTGCTAGGTTATTTATTTGTAGGGGCTATTTCCCAGACCTAGGTTTTGCAGGTTAAGTTAGGCTAGGGCTGGATTGCCCTTAAGTTTTTGGTTTTAAAGGTTTAAGGTTTAGAAGGTTTTATTTAAGTTAAGTTAGGGCTATATTGCCTTTAGGTTTTAATAGGGGCTATAACAGCCATTTAATTATTGAGTTAGGGCCGTTGTAGCCCGGTTCGAGTTTCGTCTAGGTACCTAGTTTTTCTCTTACCTTAGTTATTTTCTTTAACTTACTTGCACCTAGTTCTGATCGGCCTCTATTTAGTTAAACATGGGTTTTGATTAATTGCAGTGGTTATTAATTAAGGATACGATTTAATTAAAGGTTGTTAGGTTTGAAGGTTGGCTCAGTTTCCCGGTTTGGGTAACCACGAGCATTTTAAATTTTTTTGAGAAAAAAGGGCCCGCTTCATGCGGTCAAAAATTTTCAAGACTGGGCAAAGCTCCGTTTTTCTTTGTCCCAGAAACTTTTTTTTTCCTTCTTTTGGTTAATTAGGGAAACCCAACTTCACTAGTTGGTTAGAAACGAGGGTTTTTATTTTTATTTCATAATGTGTTCAATTGTTTGTGGTGTGTCGTGGCACAGATGGCAGGTGTCGTCTATGGAGTTGTCTAGTCTGTGTTTATATGTTAGTAAGTTGGGGTGATGTCCACATCGGAATCGTGCTAAGTTAACTCGATCCGATCTGCTCAGGCTGATCTCTGACCTGTTAATGGGTGGCGGCTTCGCACCTAGGACCGCATTCGGACCGAGTCGTGTCAGTGCTTTGTGGGTTAGGTGTGTGTGTATGTGTTTTCTGTACTGTGTGATGTCTGTGGGGCGTGGTATGGAATGGAGTATTTGGTTATAATGTCTCTCTGGTGTTACCTTAATGGTGCGAGGTGTCGGTGCGTGATTGTACATGTAGTGGCAAGGGTGTTGTGGGTTAGTTGTCGCTGCTGCCATGAATTGTGTTCCCCTCATGTCTAAATGTTCCCTAACATTCAGTATTTTTGTTTCTGTGTGCAGGTGTTCTATTGGTGTTGTTTGAGTGCATCCTGTAATGATACGAAGTGCGTTGTTTTGTATTGTCTGTAAGGTGTTTATGTGTGTGTTTGAGATAATGGGTGCCCAGCATGGGCTAGCATAGTTCATAACTGAGCGAATATATTGTTTGTATATGAGTGATGTTGTTTCCTGCTGGTGTCCAAAGTTTGTGCCTGTTAGTACCCTAAGCGTGTTAAGTCTTGACGTACATTTGTTTTTAATATCCTGAATGTGGTTTGCAAAAGATAATGATGTGTTGTATGTGACCCCAAGTATTTTGGTCCTGTGAGTGTGTGGAATGTTGATGTTGTTTAGTGTAAGCTGTGGAATTACCTGGTGTTCTTTTGTGGTGCTTGTAAGCAAGGTGATGGTTGATTTTGTGGGCGCTACTTTGAGTCTATTGTGTGTGAGCCAGTCTTGTATACTGTTTATGTATGTTTGTAGGTTATTTGTAGCGGTGTCGATGTTGTTGTGGGTGGATGTTAGAGTGATGTCATCTGCATATGATGATAACGTAAGCTTGTTATCTATGGGTGTTGGAATGTCATGCATGTATAAGTTGAAGAGTGTTGGTGAGAGAACAGAGCCTTGAGGGACCCCGTTCGGAAAAAGCTTGTTTTTGGATGACTTGCCATTAAATGTGACATGTGAGTATCTTCCTGAAAGATAGTTGCTCAGCCACCTTTTGGTGTTATTGTGCAGGTTTGTGTTGAGTATTTTGTTTATGAGAGGGAAGCGTGGGATAGCATCAAATGCTTTACTAATGTCTATTGTTGCTAATAGTGTACGTTGAGCTGGTCGTCTGGAGTTGATGCCATCCATGATGTGCTGCGTGAGGTTAGTGAGTAATGTCGTGGTTGAGTGGTGAGGTCTGAATCCATGTTGAGTAGGCGATAGTGGAATGTGTGGGTTGGTGATTTGTAAGATTAGTCTTTCTGTTACTTTGGAAGGTGTGCATAGTAAAGTAATGGGTCTATAGGAAGCTGGTTCTGTTGGATTTTTGTTTGGTTTGAGTGTGTAATAATTTTACCTTGTTTCCATATGTCAGGAATAATACAGTGTTGGTATGAATATGTGCTGATATTTGTGAGAGCTAGTATTCCTTGTGGGCCCAAGTGTTTAAGGTGTATGTTAGATATGTTGTCTGGTCCAGTAGCCTTCGAATTCTTAATGTTTTTGATGATCTTGGTGGTCTGGTCTGTATTGAAGGGTGTAATGGTTGTGTCGAGTCTGTAGGTGAGGTGTGAATGCCGCTGTTAGAGTGGGTAATGCCGTTTATAGTCTTGTATAGCCTGGATGTATCTGTGGAGTGGTTTAATGTTGTTATGAATTCCCTGAATGTTTCTGTTTGTTTTTCTTTGAGTTTGTTGTTTATTTCTGTGTTGAGCTGTTGTATCTGCTGTTTTATGGCTTCTGTGTGTGGGGTTTGTGTGTTATATTTGAGGGTGTTACGTTGCCTTATAAGGTGGGCTATTTGTCTAGTGTAATTTGGGTTGTATTTCCTAATGTTGCCCTTCGGTATGTATTTGTTTGCATTATTGATGATCTGATTAAATGTCTTGAGTGTTGTATTGATGTTTATGATGGGTATGCTGTTTAATGTGGTGAATTGTTCCTTAGTCTGTATTTTGAACTGTTCCCAATCAGCTTTCTTGTAATTTCTGTAAGTGTGCCTAAGGCTGTTGGGGCAGAGTGTAGAATGTGTTGTAATGATGATGGGCAGGTGGTCTGATGACAGTTGTTTTTCTGTTCTCCATTGTGTATGTGTTGCTAGTGAGGGGGAGCAGAACGTTATGTCTGGGGAGGAGTTTGAGTATCCTGCTTGATGTGGTATGTGTGTATGTTCTTCTGTATTGTTAAGAATGAAGAGGCTGTTTAGTTGTGTGGCTATGTTGGCACCTCTGGTGTTGCTTTGGTTGTGCAGGTACCAACTAGCAGAGCTGGGCACTTGCGGTTTTTTTTCGGTACTGCGGTACTGCGGTACTACCGTGTTGGTCGGTACCGCGGAAAGTACCGCGGGAAATTTGAATGCGGTAGCGGTACTGCTGTACTTTCAGCGATCCTTTGCGGTACTGCGTTATGCGGTACCGGTTTGGTAGTGCGGTAGTAGTACCGCAGTACCGCAGTACCGCAAAAAAACGCAAAAAAAACCGCAAGTGCCCAGCTCTGCCAACTAGTGTCTTTGGCGTTGAAGTCTCCTCCTAAGATGACATTAGTGAGAGAGGCCAGATTGTGTAACTGTGGATTGTAATTGGCTGGCACCTGAGGTGAACTATCTGGTGGGATGTAAATGTTGATTAGTGTGGTGTTGTGTTTTGCGCGTGTTTTAATGTTAACTGCCTGTATTTCTATCGTGTTATCTGCTTGGATTGTGTTTGTAATGTTTTGGGTAGCATCAGTGTAGCTAATGCTTTTACGTATGTAAGTGATGAGTCCACCTCCGTTGCCCCCAGTACGATCTTGACGGATCGCCGTGAAGTCAGGGATGGTGGGTGTTTTGTGTGTGCGTTTTAGTTTTGTTTCTTGTATAAGTGCTATGTGAATGTTTTGTTTGTGTACGAATTCCCTAAGCTGCATGATTTTGTTTGTGAGGCCATCTACGTTGTACTGTAATATGTTAATATTATACTTCTGTATGTGTCTCATGGTGCTATTGTGTCTATGTCTTTGTGTATGGTGACATGTGTAAGTTGTAGTGGGGCCTGGATTAGTCTTAATGTCGCCAGAGAGTAAGAGTAGTTCGGGGAGCACGCAATTGCTCCCTGTAATTGAAAAAATAGCACGCTGAGAATAGGTCCGTCCCCGGGAACCGATCGGCACTCTGACCGTGCCACGCAACAGGCCGTCGACTGCCAGTCTGGCCAACCGTAGACAGCCCGCTGCACGGAGATTTGAGGAAGTTGAGGGTAGGTTGATTTTGGAACTGTGATCTTGGACTAGTCTAGATAGAAAGGTATTAATCTATAAAAAACGTTGCACCAACTCATATTTGTGAAAATGATTGTATTTTTTTAGGATTGTTAATTATTTTTAAGTTGTAAAATTGCCGAATTTTACGCGTAAAATCGCGCGCGCGGCATTCGCGCAATGTAAACAGACAAAATATCGGACCTTATTTCATCAAAATAATCACTTAAAATTCGGCTTTTTTGACAAAACGATGCTTGGAACTTATTGTAAATGCATTATAGATGTTTATTAGTGTATTATTTTGTATTTTTTAATGATATTTACCTATAAAATGTGTATTAAATTAAGTTATTTTATGATGCGTTCATTTAATTGTTTATTTTCAGATATTTCATAAAAATGGGTGAAAAACGGAAGTCTGCAGTGTTAACTCGAAGTGATAGTGCCAAAAAATTCAGTGGCCAGCTTCCCCTTTGATAAAACAGAGCCTCCTACCCTCCGCCAAGTTATTCAGTACAGTTATTTCCTCCAAAACAGCCACCCGGACTTGAAAGACTATGATATTGCTAAAATGATAGCAAAGGATGTGATTGAGATCTGGCAGGCAGTGAACCGCGGCTGCCCCTGTATGAGGAATATTATGTAGTGAAATTGGTGGATAAAGTGTGCTTCAAGAAAGCAAAAGAGATAAACAGGAAATCTCTTTCTACAGTCCAGGAGCAGAATGTGGAGGAAAAGCTGGATAAACTTTTTGACATTTCTGCTTGCACCTGTAAGCTACCTGTTCGTCCCTGTGATGATAATGCTGTGAAGTGCAAGAAAGAAAATTGTCAAACACAGCACATAATCTGCACTTGTCCTCCCAGTAAGAAGGTAATACTATTATTTTTTAAACTTTTAACTGGCCTAACTTAGTGCGATTAGGTGCCTTTTAAATGGAAGGAAATTCAGTGCTTGTAATTGAAAATTATCCGCATTTTCCTCCTGTAATCTTCCTCCCCCCCCCCCCCCCCTGGTAATAGAAAATAATCAATTTTTTTTCAGGATTTTATCTCTTATTTTAGATCCGCTATTTAATATACTTTAATATTTCAGGTTCCAGTAGAGGAGAGGGAATACTTGAGAGATCAGAGGGCCAAAATAGGACCCAAGTGCTCTTTCCAGCTGATATCTGTGGATAAAGCTGCTGTGAAGAGAGACCAGAGGGCTGCAGCTGAAGCAGAAAGATTACAGAGCCAGATTCAACAGCAGCAGGAAGTGGATTTGGCCACTTTTGCCTCCACACCTTCACAAGATATTTCTTTTGAATCCAGCTCAGGTGAATCAGGAGAGGTAATATATATTTTTTATTATATCTTATCCCATTTTTACCCAAATTCATCCCTACTTTTTGTCCCTATTTAGCCCCTTTTTTCGCCCATTTTCGCTTTAGTAATTTATTCTTTTTTTCGCCCATTTTCGCCGACTTTTTACCTGAATTTTTACCCATTTTCCCCCCTATTTTCCCACTTTTTCCCCCCCATTTTCGTTTAAGTAATTTATTCTTATTTCCGCCCATTTTCGTCGATTTTTACCCATATTTCTCCCTACTTTTTTCCCTATTTTCCCCCATTTTCGCTTTAGTAATTTATTTTTTAGTTTTTTCATTTCAGCCATCTGGTGGTGAAGCTGAAGAGTTCAAGCCAAGGAGGCACCAAGTGTAGGTTACAGCTTTTTGAAAACCCCCAGATATGCCATGGAACTGATCAGGGGTGATGTTTCTTCCAATCTTGGGGCAAGTCTTGCTAATGCCTTCCTCCTAGACTTACAAGCTATGGACCTGCTTAAGCCTGGCCTTGATGTGAAACAGATAATAGTTGATAAATCGAAAATGGACAGGGAAAAAGCTAGAATGAAAGTGAAAAGTGATGAAAAGCACAATGAGGGTCTGGAAAAGTTAGTCTGTATTGGGGTTGATGGGAAAGTTGACAAGGACACTTTGCTGTACAGAGAAGTTAAGGATGAAATGGGGAGACTAAGCTGAAGAAAGGAAAGGGACAAGAGCACCATTTGACTTTCACAAAGGAGCCGGAACTGAAAGTGGAACATATCTTACTCACAGAGTCATCCCAATTAAAGGTGCGACTGGAGTTCTTCTTGGTGAAGAAGTTGCTAGTGTCTTGGAGGAGTTTAACAGTGTTCATACCCTGAAAGCTGTCCTCCTTGACAACACAAATACAAACACTGGCTGGGAGGGAGGCCTTGTAACAGCTCTGGAAAATAAAATTGAGCGGAAATTGCACACCATTGGCTGTTCACTCCATCAGAATGAGCTTCCTTTCAGAGCTGTTTTCAAGCATCTTGATGGCAGTACCAAAAGTCCCACTGCTTTCACTGGTCCGCTGGGAAAACTCTGTGAAATTCGATTATGGGGATTTATAGAACTCGGGTTTTTTTTTTTTAATTTAAGTTTAATTTAAATCAGCAATTCTGAGACTAATAGGGATTAAATCTTAAACTGAAATAAAAAATAAATTAATTATTATTCTTTCAGAAGTGGGAAGCCAGCCAAGAAGAGGCTGAAGAAGATCACAGCCATCAACATTGAAGCTACCCACTGGACAGAACTAATCAACCTTTCTCAAAGTGGCATCTGTGAACCTGCTCTCACAGAAGACTTTCCTGACCAGGAGCTTCAAGAAGCATTGCTGAATAGCACCAAGCTGGAGCTGCCTGATCTGCCTTCACATTCTCAGAGTGTTGAAAGGGCCGTGAAGCTGACATCTGAAGCTTCCCATACTGTTTATGGGAATCAAGGCACGAATCAAGGCACAAACACATTCTGGCCAAAGCCCTAAGCCGCCAGATGAGGCCTTCCTTTGCTTCTAAGGGCTCTTACAGTGAAAATTATGATGATCTTGGGATCTAAATGTATCTATTTGACTCTGTACGTTTTTTTTACTTTTTTTCAATAAAATTGTAACTTTTTTCGGGATTTTTTTATGAAAATAGGATGTTTTTTTCGGCCGAAAATTGTGAAAATGCGATATTTTTCGGTACGATTTTTTGACGATTTTTGAAACGGTTTCCTCAAAAAACGGTTAAAGCTACGGATCTGAAATTTTTTGTCAGTTATTATCATATTAAGCCCTGACTAGCTCGACTAGTCCAAAGTCGATATCTAAAAAAATGCGGAAAATCAACCTACCTTAGAGGAATGATGTAAATTCGGGGCCTTTAACTTAAACTCCAAGCAGGAGCGGCTCGCAGGTAGGCATTGTGGAACTGCAGCACCCCATGATCTTATGATCTTTATATTTACATATTTAAAATAGCCTCTCTGATTGTTTTTTTTCAATGAACTTTGAGTTTTTAAATCAGATTATATCCTTTTTTCCTTAAACTATTTCAATGCCGAACGAATGAATCACAAAAGTAGCTTCAGCCTTCCCGTGGAACTGCGTACTTAACAGTTCCAGATTTTGTTCGAAACGCTTGAAACCTCGGTGGCGGACGTACGAAGAGCGAGTCAGAATCGCAGGTTTGATCCAAAGCACTGTGGATAGAGCAGTGCCGATTTGTTTGTTTGACGTGGTAGTTGTGTTGCTGTATCGTTTGCTAATTCGAAATTTAATTTCCGAATTGCATTTATCAATGATTCGTTATCATTTATTTTTTGTCGTGAGATTGAAGTTAATTATATAATAATTGGATTATTTACAATATATAGCTTTCATTTCTTAGAATATTTTTTCGCTCAGAATAAAAAAAGAAGAATGGAATTTGTTTATAAATAAAATTTTTGGCAAATTCGAAATTACCCGTTAAGCGTAAGTACCCTATAATTGATTTTATGATACTATTTTACTTACTTTTATGACTGAGTAGTGAGTAGTTATCTATTTATCTATTCGACTTTCTCTCTCATATATATATATATATATATATATATATATTATATATATATATATATATATATATATATAAATATAATCGACACAATTGTTCGCAATTTCTGAGGCAGCACCCCCATAACTGAAAGTCACGAGCCGCCACTGACTCCAAGACTATAAATTGGGAAGCAATCAGATCGCACATGGCCCAAATAGAATGGAGAACAATTTTCAAGAATAAAACAACTGAAGAAATGCTAACAACCTTGGAAGAAAAAACGCTGAGAATTTTAGAAAAATATGCTCCGAAATCACAGCCAAAAGGAAAGAGGAGCTGGCTAGAGAGGCAAAAGAGAAGACTATTCCGCAAAAGAAAGAGAGTGAAGGCGAAGTTAGGCAACTGCGGAGATAATGACAGGAAAGCAATAAAAGAAAAACTGGAGGGTATCGATAGGGAAATACAAGCCCTGATTAAGGACCATACAGAGAGGGAAGAGGAAAAGGCGGTAGAAGCAATAAAGGAAAATCCAAAGTACTTCTATAGCTATGCAAAAAGGAAAACAAAAACGCGCGCCGCTATTGGGCCCTTAAGGACGAGAAATAATGAACTAACCGACGATTCAAAAGAAATATATGAAACATTGAGAGCTCAATATGAATCAGTTTTCAGTACCCCAAAAAGTGACAAAGCGATACCTGACCAGTGGCGGAGCAAGAGTGTCACGGGCCACGGGCAAAACTTATTTACGGGCCCCCTAACACATTTACGGGCCCCCTAAAGCCACTTTTATGCTTGTACTCTGACATGCCTCGAGGGTTGAAAACTTTATTAATTTTAACAATAACTGAGTAACAATAAAGTTTAGTGCAAAAGTGGTATACTCATGCATATACACAGTGATTCACTATAGTCACTATACACACTACGGAACTGGGTCTGAAGTTTTGAACGCTAAATTAAGTCACTCAATTGAGCCTAAATTTCTTACGCACAGACTAACACAAGGCTTTGAAACTGCTTTAGCCTTATAATAACATACTTACTAACACACAATCAAAGATTGAAACTGGATCACAATATGATAATATTTCATATGACGTCATAACAAAGTGCAGATTTCAAAATATGCCAAAAAAAAACCCCACATTTTTACGTTTTGAAGCCGTTTTTTTGCAATTTTTGTTAAATAATTGCTTTTTCCTTATACTGTAGATATAGTTAATATATAGACAAACAGACGTTATTTTGGGTTTTTTTGACTATTTTTCAATAAGAAATGACAATTTTAAGTTTTAACTTTTACCGAGATTAAAAGTCAGCGAATTATTAATTTTCCTTGCAAGGTGTTATCAACGACCCGGGCCACCCTCCAAAGGCTCGGGCCCGGTGGCACTGCCCCGCCTGCCCCTAGCTAGCTCCGCCCCTGTACCTGACATAAATGTATTCTTTGAAGAGGAATTGCAAGGAGAGTACATAACAGACTTTGATTTTAACCCAGAAGATGTAGCGAGAACTATAGAACAAATGAAACCACATTCAGCTGCAGGTCCAGACAATTGGAACACATTATTGATTAAAACTGTAAAAATGAAATAGCTACACTATTATACTGGATATGGGAATATCTCTAGACCAGGGGTTCCCAAATTGTGTTCCGCGGAACACTTCTCACGGTATACAAGTGTTCCGCGGAACACCAATTTGGGAACCCCTGCTCTAGACAATGGGGAAATACCGAGCATCTTGAAAAGAGCAAACATTGTCCCTATATATAAAGGAGGGGACAGATCTCAAGCAAAGAACTATAGACCAGTGTCATTGACGTCCCACCTCACCAAAGTATTTGAAAGAATAGTTAGAGAGAAAATTTATGATTTCCTGGAGAAACGGGAAACATTCAACGAAAATCAGCATGGATTCCGATCAGGTAGATCATGCCTATCACAACTAATAGAACACTACAACAATATCCTAGATGCAATGGAAGGCAATGACAACTACGATGCTATATACACAGTTTTTGCTAAAGCTTTCGACAAATGTGACCATGGTATAATAGCACATAAAATGAAATATATGGGAATAACAGGCAAAGTGGGAAAATGGATCTACAACTTCTTCAGAGAACGTCTGCAGGTCGTCAAAATTCAAGGTATATCACCATCAGAATCGGAAGTACGCAGCTTAGTACCACAAGGGACAGTACTGGCCCAAGCCCCACTCCTGTTCATTATCATGCTAACAGACATAGACAGCGGAGTAAACAGCAACAGTATAGTAACATCCTTTGCAGACGATACAAAGATCAGCAGAAAAATTAGCGATGTACATGACGTGGGGGCCTTGCAGAGGGACACGAACAAAATATACAAATGGTCAGAAGACAACAACATGTCATTTAACACCGAGAAATTTCAGCTCTTGAGATATGGTAGAAAAGAAGAACTTAAAAAAGACTGCATATTATGCTCCAGATAGACAGGAAATTCAGAGAAGCACAAAAACGATCGATCTCGGGATAATAATGACAGATGATGCGAAATTCGAAACACAAAATCAGGTAGCGATAAATAAAACAAAAAGAGTCGCCGGACACTGCGGACAGGTACTAAGAACGTTCAAGAGAAGGGACAGGACAGTAATGATTCCCCTGCTAAAAACTCTGATTATACCAAAACTTGAATACTGCTCAGTTTTGACGTCCTCATATAAAAAGGAAGAAACTAATAAACTAGAAGAAACGCAAAGGGCATTTCACAGCCAAGATTGATGGCTGCAAAGAACTCAATTATTGGGAAAGACTACGTAAACTAAATCTGTACTCCCTGGAAAGAAGAAGAGAGAGGTACACCATAATCTACATATGGAAAGTGATCGAAAAACTGGTACCAAACCTAAAACTAAACCCAATTACCATTCAAACAACACTGGAAAATAGGAAAGCAGAATGTGTAGTGTTCCCAAATTAAAGGCCCGACAAGGGACCTCCTCAACTCTGAAGGAAAATAGCTTGGTTGTCAGGGGGCCAAGATTTTTCAACCAGCTTCCAAAGAACCTCAGAAATGTAATGGGGGTCAAAGTTGAAGTCTTCAAGAGAAGACTGGATGCCTGGCTCAGGACGGTACCAGATGAGCCGGGCGTGCCTGGTTATGTACGGTGGAGAGCGCAAGAAAGCAACTCGTTCTTCCACCAAGCCAGACCTAGAGGAGGGGCCACCAGCTTGACTTCCGTGTGAAGTGAGACCAACTCACGAAACAACATAAGATTCATAAGGTAAGGTGTAAATATGGAGGATGTGGAAGTTTTTCCCACCCAAGCTCCACAATTTTTGCAGAAGTGATCCGAGCGGTTTGAGGACGTGCGTTGTCGTGGTGGAACACGATTCCTTTCCGATTAACCAAAGAAGGTCTCTTTTCTTTTAGTGCAGTGTTCAATCGATCAGTTGTTGACAGAAGACTTGAGCGGTGATTGTTTGGTTGTGTGGTAAGGTTTCAAAGTGTATTACACCACCTTTATCCCACCAAACACTAAGCAACACCTTCCGAGGGTGAAGATTTGGTTTTGGATGTGGTGTCGCTGGTTCTCCGGCACAAACCCACTGTCGACGGCGCTTAACATTCTGGTACAGTATCCACTTTTCATCACCAGTCACTAAACGGTGCAAAAACGGATCTTGGAGTTTACGGGAATGAAGAGCTGTGCTAATGTTTACCCGCACCCTCAGATTGTCGACCGACAATTCATGTGGCACCCATTTTCCTAACTTAGGCACTTTCCCGAGTTGTTGCAAATGTCGATGGATGGTGGACGGGGATGAATTGAGTTTCTGGGCCAATTCTTCGACAGTTGTTGAACAGTCTTCTTCAAGTGCGGCTAACAGCAGGTCATCATCAAACTCAGCAGGGCGTCCAGAGCGTGCTGCATCTGTCAAACAGCAGTCACCATTCCTAAACTTTTGAAACCATCTTTGACATTTCCTCACATGCAGAATATCGTTGCCATAAACGTCCTGAATGTTTCGCGTTGCTTCAGTAGCACTATTCCCTTTTTTGAACTCGTATAGCATTATATGCCTGATATGCCCTTCTGATACCGCCATGTTTATGAGGGGTTCACATAAAGCAAAACACACGTCTTCACTGGTCAAGGTCTGTAAAGTATGTAGCGAAACACGATAGATCTCCTCTTAGATATAACCTTCGGAAAATTTTTGCTTAAACCGAGTAGGACTAGTTTAAACTTAATCTATCGTAAAAAACGACATTACTTATGGGATGACCTGATATATATATATATATATATATATATATATATATATATATATATATATACAAATAGATTTTATGCCATTTAAATATTTTAGGTATTTATACCAAATTTTATAAATAGTTAGGAAAAATAAATGTACTTTGATTTTTGTGATAACGTGGGGGGTGTTAGACCCCGTTAGGTATTAGGTTATTAAATAGACAATAAAGGTATTTACAGGTGCTTTGATTTTGATCTTCTTTAGGGCCTATTTCAGGTGCCAGCGTCCAACAACGACCTCCTAATATTTATAATTTTACTAATTTAGAAGCTATAGACATTACCCGTATCTGATATAATAAGTAGACAACTTCACTTCTTTCCTTTACAATTTAGAAGCATCACCAAATTAAACTTAGCACCAACGATTTAGTCAGATACAAAAATACATGCTGTTTAGTTGAGCCCAATAAACGAACAGACCGCGTTCCGCTGTTTATATCTTTGTGTTGCCATTCAGCTTTCTTTTAGTGACTTTTCCCGTTAGTGACTTTTAGACTATATACCTATATACACACACACAGGTGCATAGGCGGGCGAATTGAACCATTTTCAGAAGGATCAGGTCTCCCTCCCGGAAGACTCTGGTCATCCTACAATTCACGTTCTCATATCTGGTCCTGATGGCGTCCAGTAGAACGACCATCTTCTAGTTGGCACTTGAAGGAAACAGGGCCCGTTCTCTCCTGCAACGTTGCAGGAACCCATTTTGGTCCAGCCCCATAGTTGCGAATCATAACTGGATCATTAGGTTGCTCTTCTATAACTCTCTTTTTTTTAGTGTCATGATACAACTTCTGTTTTTCCTGAATGCGTAAAACTCGTTGTTGTAATGTTTCGTTTGGACGTAACAGATCGAAAACTGAACGAATTCCCCGGCCAATCATAAGTTTAGAAGGAGATACCCCCGTCGTTGTGTGAGGTGTTAGTCGATATTTAAACAAAAATTTATCCAACACCACTTGCATTTCCTCCCCACGAGAATGACACAAGGCCGACTTGAAAGTACGGACCATGTTTTCCGCGAGACCGTTAGTAGACGGGTGAAAAGCACTAGACCGGAGATGTCTAATGCCATTTAGGTGGACAAAAGAACGAAATTCCTCACTGGTAAAACAAGTACCATTGTCGGAAACCAGAACTATGGTAAACCCCATCGAACGAAACACGAACGGAGTAAACGAATAGTAACACCCGAAGTCGTGGAAGTGGTTGGAAAAATTTCCACCCACTTAGAGTAGGCGTCCACAATGACTAGGAAATAAATATTATTTATAGGACCTGCATAGTCAACATGGATCATATGCCAAGGTATAGTAGGCCATTCCCAGGGATGAAGTGGACGTTTCCTTGGGAGATCTCTGTTCTCTAGGCAGTTTTGACAGGAACGAACAGATGATTCGAGTTCTCCATCTAAACCGGGGCACCAGAATAAGCTCTCGCCAGCTCTTTCATTTTTGTTGTACCCATGTGTTCAGCGTGAAGTTCCTTCACTAAATTCGACCTGCCTTCATTCGGAATTATCACTCTGTGGTCCCATAAAAGACGGCCATTTTGGATTGAGAGTCCAGACTAACGTTGATGAAAAGGCTGTAATTCACTCTCAACCTTAGTAAGCCAACCAACTGAGCCGTAATGGATGATACTAAACAGAATAGGGTCTGATTTTGTCTACTGCTCTATCTGTACTGCAGTTACTGGAGAGGAGTTCAAAAATTCCACCAAGTGAAGCCATTCTGTAGGTATAGGTACGCACTCATTTGTATTTTCTAAAGGCAACCTACTTAGAGTATCAGCCGTACCTAGAAGTTTGCCTAGCCGATATACTAAGTCAAATTTATAGGCTTGTAGAATCAGTGCCTATCGTTGAATCCTACCTGAGGCCATAACTGGAATATTTTTAGTAGGTGAAAATAAACCTAAAAGAGGCTTATGGTCAGTAATTAGTTTGAATTCATGACCCCATAGATAGAAATGAAATTTCTTTACTGCAAATACTAAAGCTAAGGCTTCACGTTCAAGTTGTGCATATCGCCTTTCAGTCTCAGTTAGTGTTCTAGAAACAAAACAGATAGGCCTATCTCACCATCAATGTGGTGAGATAACACTGCCCCATTTCCATAAGAACTGCTATCCGCTGAAACTACGAAAGGAAGTTTAGCCCTTTGGCTCACGAATTACAGTATGACATAGGGTAAAAAAGAAATTTGCCTTTATGTGTGGTTATATAAGAATCAATATGGTTTATTTTTCAGCTATACAATTGTCTACCCAGTGAGTGAAAGGGTTAGGATCATAATGCATTAGGAGAGTGGACTTTAGTAGTACGTCCTTTGAAGCCTTAAATGCTTCCTTTTGGGTTTTCTCCCATCTCCACTGTTCCCCAGATCGTAATAACTTATTTAGGGGTTCAAGGAAAGTCGATGCATTAGGCAAAAATTTCTTATAAAAGTTTAGGAGACCTAAATAAGCTTGTAACTGTGTGATGTTTTGTGGAGGTGGTGCCTTTTTTATTTCTTCTAGTTTATCCACCGTTGGATGAATGCCTGAGGCATCTATGCGGAACCCCAAATATGAAACCTCATCAGTGACCCAAGAACATTTTTCTTTTTTCTTTTTTTAGCTTAAGTCCGGCATCTCGGAGTCTTTTTAGAACTGTGGTTAATCTAGTTAGGTGTTCTTTTTTAGATGAACCTGAAATGAGGACATCATCTAGAAAACAAAGTACACCCGGAATGTGACCTAGAACTTGGTCTATTGCTGTCTGAAAAATACCCGGAGCCGATGCTATTCCATAACATAGCCTATTGTACCTATATAGGCCTCGTTGCGTATTTATGATAGTTAGCTCTTTAGATGTTTCATCTAAACTTAGTTGAGCATAGGCTTGGGACATATCTAGTTTGTGAAATATTTACCCCCAGTGTTAGAAAATCTTGAAGAGGAAGAGTCATTGTTGTCCCAAGGCGATATGATGACTAAGCTGATTGATGCAGCATTGCTTGTATATATTAAGTTAAGGTATATATATATATATATATATATATATATATATATATATATATATATATATATATATATATATATATATATCCATCTCATAATTGTAAGGTTAGTGAAAAATTCACTTAATTTTGCGCTAGCATTTTTGGGTTCTTGTGGCATCATTGTTTGAATACTCTTGTGGCATAATTTTTTTTTTTGGTGTGGGGGGGGAGGGACACTGGCTCGTCCTTTCTACTCGTTTGTTGAATGCGACACTTACAGGGCGTGGTCTTATAGAGAGCTCCCTTGCAATTCAGTTTGGTTGTTTAGATACAAGATTGCTGCATCGTGCAATGGTGCAGGTTGTGTGTTGTTGCAAGGTTTAGAAAGAAGACCATAAATAGTGTTCCTTTTGTTTTTCATCTTAATTTTATGCAACTGAGGCCTAAGATAGGCCCACATCGAGTCAGCAACCCTGCGGTAGGACCAAATAGGACCTCCAAGTCCGTAAGTTTTAGTCTAGCTTAACTTGGGCTGTAGGTTGAACTGGACCTTCAGAGCTTGGCCGTTCAGGGCTCAGCTGGGATTCTGAACCCAATAAAATAAAAAATAACATGGTCCTTCGAACCGGATTCTAGCCCAAGACTGAGTCAGTGACTATTTTTCGGCAAAGTTCTGATTGTGCAAATTGTAGCCCAAGTTAGGCCTGGACGGGTTGAGCATAAGTGAGTTAAGGTCCCAGGGTAGAAAGTTTGGACGCCCAATTGCGAAACTTGGCCGCTAGACTGTCGTTGTTTCGGGTCTACATTTTTACCGGCTTGGTTAATTTTGGTTTTATTGTTCGTAGGCGAAGGTTGCAGACTTCAGTGCGCCAGTTACTTGGGTGGAAAATTTGGTATACCATACTGGTGGTTGGTCAGTACCCCAACCAAGCAATTCAGTTTATTTGAAAAAGAGGAAAAGTTTGAATTTGATCAGTTTGGTTAAGTATTTTCGCCAATTCATTTTATTTGGCATTGAGCCCAATTGTTGTTTGCAAGATGAATGCAGCTGAATTGAACAAGTTTAGAAAAAGGAGAAGCGCCTACAAAGGTCTAATTACAAAGGTCATTGCCACTCTTGATTCTGCCAGAGAGCAAGAGGATTTAAGCTTAATGACTGCGCAGTTTTCCATATTAGAAACTTAAAGGGTTGTTCTAAGCGAAGTAAATGTTAAAATTGAGACGCTTATAGAAGAGGATGAAATAGAAAATGACATAATTTACTTTGAAGAGATTATTGATGACATAATTAAAGCATGCCACAGAGCAAAAGTGTTTAGCAGCTCAGTACAGTTAGAGACTAGGTCTAATAATGAAACACAGCCATCAACAAATAGTGTTTGTGAAGTTAAGGTTAACAGATCTGCAGTTCAATTACCGAGGCTTGTACTTAAAACATTTTCTGGGAGTATTCAGGAATGGCAAGGATGGGCAGACAATTTTCAATCAGCTGTTCATTCTAGTCAAGTATTAAGTGCGGTGATGAAGTTTAATTATTTATAGTCCCTCTTGGAAAGGGAGGCAGCAAAGACAATAGCAGGATGAGCATTAACAGAGGCTAATTATAATGTGGCTTGGGATATATTAAAGAAACGATTTGGCAAGCCAGAGATCTTAATTAAAAGCCACCTCCGTGAACTTTTAGCTATACCTCCTGTTAATAATCCCAATAGTGTCAAGGAGTTACGGCAGTTATATGATGAATTTGAAGTTAGAACTATGTCTCTGGACAACTTGGGTGTAGGAATGGAAAGGTATGGTGTAATGTTGGTTACTATACTGGAGTCTAAATTGCGTAGCTCAATTTTGCTTGAATTAAGTAGGGGACACTCAACAAAACATGTGTACAGCCCCCTTCAGCAGATGTTAAGCCTTTTAGGCACAGAATTACAAGACGAGAGGGAATTGAGTTTGCACATTGAGATGTTAAACAAGGGGCCAAAGACAGTCACAGCACGAAAGTTTCTACGAAAAGGAATAGCCCAGGTACAGTGTCAGCTCTACATGCATCCTCTGAGAATAAATTAAAGGGAATCAAGGAATGCATATTTTGCATTTCAGCCACCTCATATAAATGTGAGGTGGCTGAGGTTTTACTTGTTGAGGAGAGAAACGACATGGTAACTAAGTCCACAGCATGTTTTAGATGTTTTTTAAAGATCACAGAGCAAGGTTTTGTAAGTTTAAAATTTTGTGCAAAAAATGCCATGGCCGGCATCAGCCATTATTGTGTGAAAACACTCCTAGTAAGGGGGGGATTATTGCAAACAGCTGCATCTTTATTAATTGGTAATGATGGCGAAGCTACCGTAAGAGTGTTGTTCGATAGTGGTAGCCAATGTAGCTTTATTAAGACCAGAATTTCCAGGAAATTGAAGTTTAAAGAACTTAAGAGGGAAAATTTAAGAATTTCTGGGTTTGGGGGTTCAGTTCAAAACCGAACCAAAGTTAAGAAGGTAGAATTTCTGGTTAAGGGGGGTGTTACCACAAAGTTCCACTATCAAGGTCAAAGCTGTAGAGATTGAGGAACTTTGTGCTCCAGTCACTACTTGCTTAGATATGGCATGTGTCCAAGAATTGCAAGTTAAAGGAATTAATTTGGGCAATAATAAGTTTGAAGGAACAGAGGATATTAGTCTTTTGATTGGAGCTGACTATTATTGGGATTTCATCACTGGTAACATTCTCCGCACATCTTAAGGTCCTGTAGCTATTGAAAGTAAGCTAGGCTGAATGCTACATGGTAGCTATTGCAATGAAATGGAGGTTAAAGCTCTTTTTGTTAAGATTGAGGAGAACAGCCATGGTTTGGAAAGGCATTTGAAAGCCTTTTGGGAACTTGAATCTATTGGCATAAAGGACAAACAAGAGAAGCAAGCAAGTACAGTGAACAGTGATGTTTTAAAGCAATTTGAAAAAGGTATTGCGTTTAGAGATGGTTGCTACGAAGTTGGCCTTCCTTGGAAGGATTCTTGCAAACCCAGCTCAAACTTTCAGCTAGCTAATAGGAGGTTGAGACTTCATTGCACAGGCTAAGGAAAAATAAGTTGTCAAATAAATACAATGAGGCCATCCTAAGCTATGTAAAGGAGGACTATGATGAAAGGGTGCAAGGTGAGCTGGTGAGCCTGGAGGCACATTATCCGCCACACCATGCAGTGGTACGGCGAGACAAAACTACCACCAAACTGAGGGTAGTTTTTGATGGCTCAGCCAAGGACAAAGGTGGTGTATCCTTGAATGACTGTTTGGATGCTGGGCCAAATTTAAATGCAGATTTATTTTCCTTGTTACTGCGATTCAGGTTTGGTAGAGTAGTATTGACTGCAGATGTGAAGCAAACCTTTTTGAGGATAAAGTTAAAACCAGAGGACAGAGATGCAGTAAGGTATCTGTGGGTGGATACGAAAGCCTTGTTGGAAAATGAACCCAAGGTTCAAGCATATAGAATGAAGTCAGTGTTGTTTGGCCTCAGCTCTATTCCATTTCTTTTGGCAGCTACTATGCAGTACCATTTTAAGAAATATTCTGAAGTCTATCCTAATACTAGTGAACGCATAAGGAAAAATTTTTATGTTGATGATTTGCTGTGTTCAGTGGATAATACAGAAATGGCTAAACAGATATTCATGGAGGCTAGAGCTATAATGAGGGAGGCTGGCATGGAGCTTAGAAAATGGCAGACCAATCATTCTCAGTTACAACAGTTTATGAGTCAGTCCTGTATAGGACCTGATGCAGCAGAAAGTATTGAGGATTCTGGTATTAAGGAGTTGTGGGCCATAGACACCAAGGTGCTAGGCATTGTTTGGCAGCAAGGAGAGGATTTGTTTACCTTCAATGGGAAATCTTTAGTTGAGCTGGCTGAGAATGAGACAAGGTGGACAAAACGTACAGCTCTTTGTTTCGCTTCGAAGGTCTTTGATCCACTTGGATTCCTGGCTCCATTTGTGATAAAGTAAAAAATTTGGTTTCAGAGCCTCTGAGAAATTGGACTTGGTTGGGACCAAGAGTTACCCGATCATATGGTGATAAAGTGGAAATATTGGTTCAAAGAATTGGCACATCTTGGAGACATTGAAATCCCAAGATGGTACTTTGGAGAGTTGAACAATAGTTCAGATAATTTGAAGCTGCACATCTTTTGTGATGCAAGTGAGGAAGCCTATGCAACTTGCATTTATATAAGAGGCACATTCGAAGAGGGAGTAAGTTGCAGGTTGGTTGCCGCAAAGAGCAGAGTAGCGTAGCATCTTTGAAAAGGTTTTCCATTCCAAGGTTGGAATTGATGGGTGCAGTAATTGCTAGTCGGCTTGCAGTTACAGTACAAAACTCTTTAGGCCTTTATGAAATACCAAGCTATTATTGGACAGACTTCACTATAGTTTGGCACTGGTTTAGAAGCCAGGCAAGGAAATGGAAACCATTTGTTGCCAATAGGATGGGGGAAATTCAAGCACACATAGATCCAAAGTAATGGCAGCATTGTCCAGGCACCCAAAATCCAGCTGATTTATCAACACGAGGAATTTCAGTGAAAGATCTTGCACAGTCAAGTTTGTGGTGGAATGGGCTAGAGTGGCTAAAACTTGGAAGCGAAAATTGGCCTTTTAATCAGCCTATTGTAGGAGAATGCCAGGCTGAAGAAGAATGGGTAAGTGAGATGAGAAAATTCACTGTGAACAGTTGTCAAGTTATGCAGCAGGACCCCATACTGAGGCTTGAGGACAGTGGCGGTCCTGGCATTTTTTGCGCCCTCGGGGAGATCATGCAAAGGTGCCCTTCCTCTGTCAACAGCACACTCTCCCCGGTGCATAACCTCTGCCGCAATAAAACACACTGAACACATTGTCTTTAAAACACAAAGCACCTCTCTCATTTATTGTTCTTAGCTTCAAGTAAGAACAAGTTGTCTTGAAACAAAAACTACAAAGAAATCTTGTATGAATAATAACTGAACACTCAATAAAGATTTCCAAATATCGGGTCCGCAAAAAAAAAGGAGCATGACGAAAATTGCTCTCACGCCCGCATTTTTTGCCGGACCCTTAAATGTTATATATCTAGCTAAAGATAAAAGAGCCCAGAGTTGTATAAAACAAATTTCATCAAAATCGGTCATAAAATAAAGATTTTATGGCCACAAACGTGCAATGACTAAAAAAAGTGAATTTCCGCGTAAAAATTTAGTTTTTCTCATTTTAAATTATTTTTTCAGATGCCTAAATAATTTTAATCAATAAAAATTATAATATGCCCTTTTCTAAAGAAGATAAAATATTAATAAAACATTATAGACTTGATAAAAATTATGGCGCAATAAAATTATTACAAGAGTTTCCGAATAAACCATGGTCGAAAGGAGGTTTGGACAAGCTGTTAAGAAAAATCGACGAAACTGAAAGTACTGAAAGGAAACAAGGAAGCGGGAGGCCAAGATCAGTTCGAACCGAAGAAAACATCAGAGATGTTGAACTAAGAATTTGTAGTCAAGAAGGCAGACCAGGGACTCACGTGACACCGTCAAGAATTGCTAATGAGTTGAGCATATCCGAAAGTAGCGTCAGAAACATTATTAAAAACGACCTTGAATTAAAACCTTATAAACGGATACACGGGCAGAAATTAACTGAAGTTAACGAACAGAAAAGAGTTGTTTGTTCTGAACGCATGTTAAGAAATATCACCCGAAAAAGTAGACCTCGGCTTTTTTACTGACGAAAAGAAGTTTACGGTAGAACCACCGCGAAATTCCTAAAATGACAGAGTGTATTCAAGAGTTAATTGTAAAAATGAAATACCAGATGATAGACTTTATGCTACCCGTAATCATTTTTCTGCCAGCGTAATGGTATGGGTCGGTGTGTCTAAACTAGGCAAGACATCTGTTTTTTTCGTAGAGCCAAACATCAAAGTAGACGCCCGCTATTACACTGAAACTTTGTTGGAACAAATGCTGCCCGAAATGAGACGATTGGCGAATAATGGTTACTTCTTATTCCAACAGGATGGCGCTCGGGCGCATACCGCTAAGTCAACTATCGAATTTTTAGAAAATAATGTTCCTGAATTGCTTTACCCAAAAGATTGGCCCCCTAATAGTCCAGATTTGAATCCCGTAGACTACGGAATATGGGAAATGTTAGCTGAGAAAGTGTACAGTACAAGCATAAGATCCGAAATGTCGAACATTTGAAAGAAGTTATCGTACAAAAATGGGAAGAAATTACCCAAGATCAAGTAGATAAAGCTATAGATCAATTTAGGCCCCGATTACGAAGGGTTGTAGAGGTTTCTGGCAAACATATCGAACAATTTTTTTAGTCTTATAATTTCGTTTTCTTTGGAAATTGTAAAATTATATGACATGTAATAAAACTTTTATATTTTTTTTAATTTTTGACGTATTGACATGAAATTTGGTACTAACTTAGTTTATTTGTTGCTTATTTGCCTAAAATAAATTATTTGTCATTATGTGTAAAAATAAATGTACAGTAAACATTTCTGGCAAACATATCGAACAATTTTTGTAGTCTTATAATTTCGTTTTCTTTGGAAATTGTAAAATTATATGACATGTTGTAGTAAAACTTTTATATTTTCTTTAATTTTTGACGTATTGACATGAAATTTGGTACTAACTTAGTTTATTTGTTGCTTATTTGCCTAAAATAAGTTATTTGTCATTATGTGTAAAAATAAATGTACAGTAAACATTTTCGTCATGCTCCTTTTTTTTTTTGCGGACCCTGTATATTGCAAACAAAATAAATATTCCAATGTATATTGCACACAAAATAGATAAATAAAAACCACTAATAAATCACACAATGTAGCTTAATAAAGGAATAAGATTGCCAGCTAGCAAATAACTGAATTTTAAATTTGGTTTAGAAGATTTAGGTCTAGTTGTTTTCCTATTAAAACCTGATCCTCCTGGTTTTCCTTGATGCAAATTCATCAATGATGTCATCATAGGAAATCTGCTCAGAAACCACATGGTTAATGCTGATGACAGCAAGACCACTGAGGCGGTCTTGCATCATGGTGGATCTCAGGTAAGTATTGATGAGCTTGAGCTTGGAAAAGCTCCTCTCCGCTCCAGCCACTCTCATTGGAAGGGTGACAGCAACCCTGAGGGCGACCCAGAGGTTGGGATAGATCTCTGTGAGCTGCTTTTCATGGATAAACGTCAGCAGTTGAAGTACTGTCATGCTCGTAATTGGCAGTTCAGGCAAATTCTTTAATCCCTGTGCCAACTTCCTACCATCTAGATCAGAATGTCCTTGGCAGCTTAAAGTGTTGCTGAGAGTTTCTGATTGCTCTGTCATCTCCTCATTTGACAAGTTTTGGAAGTTTGAGAGCACTCCAAACTTGTCTCTCACTTATCCCAAGGTCTGCAATCTTTCCTGAAGTGATGAGGTAGCAGCATGCACCACCACATTGAAAAAGGTCACCTCCAAATTTTTAAGTGCGTCATTCATGGGCTCATCAGGGGACTCATCGGAGAAGTGCCGTTTTGTGGACCTCAGCCTCTTTTGCTGGAGAACAGCCTCCACATTCATATCTTCGCACATGTCCATGGCTGAGGTTTGTGCAGCCTGTTGTTCTGTAAGTGCTGAGAGTTGTTTCAGTCTTCTTTAGCAGATTGACAGCCACATCTAACTACAGTGAGGGAGAGTGGATTAGTTTGCTGACTTGCTGTATGTGGCTTAGGATGTCATACCATCATACCACACCACAGTGCAGATTGAAAACCGGTATAACTCTATCTCCTCTGTCAAAGACTGGGCCTCAATCTTTACCATAGGGTCAGTGGTTTGACCCCTCACCTCAATGAGTGCCTCTCTCACTGATGCTGCTTGGTACCTTACTGGCTCAATACTATTCACCCTGCTTTCCCACCTTGTCTCTGACCATGATTTTAAAGTCAAGTTAACATAATTCTTCAAGATAGCCCATCTTTGTGTAGAAGCCGAGAACAGGGTGTAGAGCTTCTGCAAGATGCCAAAATAGCCAGTGGCATCTGTGGAGCTTTTAGCAGCATCAGCTACCACCAGATTTAATGTATGAGCCCCACATGGCACAAATAGAGCCCGTGGATTCGTTTCCAGCAGCCTGGCTTGGACTCCCTTGTTTTTGCCTTTCATGTTGCCCCCGTTTTCATACGACTGTCCTCTGCAGTCGTCAAAGGGAATGTTTAGGTCATCTAGTCTCTTCAAAATTAGGGACGACAAACTTTGGCCAGTGGACTCCTCTGCCTCCAGGAACCCCATGAAATGTTCCTTTACTTGGGATTTATCATCTAGTGAAACAATCCTGATTATCACTGACATTTGTTCTGTATGACTAACATCTGGGGTGCAATCTAAAATGATGGAAAAGTACTTTGATTGCTTGATCTCCTGCATCATTGTATGAATGATCTTGGTACGGATGGAGTCAATCAGTTCGTTTTGAATGTATTTGCCCAGATAGCTGGTGTGACTTGCTAATCCACTTTCCACCCTGTGAATATGATCTTTCATTACTTAGTCAATTTTTGCCATGAGCTCAACCTCTTTCAAGAAGTTCCCGTTTGATGGCGTGTGCAGTGTTTCTGTGTGTTCCCTCAGTGCCATATTCCTCACTGCCAGAGACTGTACTATGGCAACCAGCCGCACCAGAACATCTCTCCACCGCTTCCTCTCAGCCTCAAGGAGTGCCACCTCTTTTTTGTCAATGGTTTCCCCTTTTATAATCCGCACCTCCATTTCTTTCCATGTTGTCAAATGTTTTAAGTGTTCTGGCGTGTTTTCATGAGAAATGAGCAAGGTGGTTGCATTCTTCCAGTCGTTAAGTCCTCCCTTTATTAAAGAAAAGTCTTTTGTCGAGAACAGCTTGCAGCAGAAGCAGAAGAGGCTGTTGTTTTTCTGTGAATAATCAGCCCACTTCTCTTCATTTTCTCTCCGTTTACCAAGATTCTACTGAAGTATTGGTGGTGGCATTTTCTTCCATCCTCTCTCCTAGGAAAGATGAAGTCAGGTGTTACATGGTATGGTCCTCGCCTAACAAATTCTGTCCTCATCTTATCATTCAGGACAGAAGGCCATTCAGCAGGATCAATTGGTTCTGCATCTGTCTGGATGGGCGGAATCGATGTGCCTTGATCAGCAGGTTCAGCACAGGAGGATCCTTCAGGTGCCTCTGAAAGGATATAATAGAGCAGATGAGAATCAATTTATTTATTTACAGTATGCTTATCATGGGTTAAACATAATCATTCTCATGTTTATGATTAGTACAACTTCACCTAGATTTGTGTCCTTGGTTTTTAGTATTAACTATTATATCATTTGAAATATAAACACGTCCTTTGTAACTCTGTTATGCTTTTTCCCCAATTCATTTATTTACATTATGCTTATGATAGGTTAAACATGATTCATATGATGATTGTGTCATTTTGTACAAGCTAACCAACTTAGCCCTCCTTGTTATCAGACAAGAAGACATATGGTAATTTAATACCGGTAATATGATACTAATATCTATGCTACCGTCTTGTACATACCTAAAGAAAGTGGCAGGGTAGAGAGGGTGGTTGATGTGCCTTCATCTGAGGAAACTGGCGCAGCAGAAGTAGAGGTGGAAGTGGATGGCTCTTCATCCACAGACATCCCAGTTTTAGCAGAGGAGGGTCCTCCAAGATATTTTAGAAGTGCAGCTGAAACGATATAAATAAATGTTATCATGTGAAGCAAACATGATGACACACAGTTGCTTCTGTCATTGTAAATAACTTATTACTGCCACATGCCATTTATTTTATTTGGGGTTTATATTTGTTTATTGTGTATTTTTCAGATTATTGTCACATTTTTGTTAAAGAAAAGTAGGTATAATTCAATGAAAAATTAAATCATTCGAATATTTATATAACCTTGGGAATTCTGAGGAAATTTTGTTGGGTGTTCTTGGGATAATTAAAAATGTAGAGTGATCACACTGATAAGTACATGTTAATAACAGCAGAAATCTAGTTAAGCCCAATACTAAAACTAAACGCCTATAAACCTTACACCTAGCCATAAAGGGTAGGTTATGGTGAGGGTGAGGGTTTTAAACTAAAAACCCAAAATCTGACAACACAAACATGAAACAGACAAATTTTAGAAGCCATTTCAGCAAAAAATAACAAATTTATGATTTTTGCCAAAAATAGCGGATTGCCCACTTAAAGTAGCAAACTTACCTTATTTTACAGCTTAAAAAAGTAACGTTAGATATAAAAATGAAACTTAAAAAAAGTGTTCATGACATACCTCTACTTTTCGATCGCATCTCCTCTTCCTCTTTTCTTCTCTTTCTTCCCTGTGCACCTGACGGCTTTGTCCTTTTCAACATGATGCTCGGCCAGACATGACTCACTGTAAACTAGAACACACACGAAATTGTGGAGTGGAGAAAAATCCGTCGCTAGCTACACTCTAATTTACTCTGCTTGATTTTAATAATTATAAACAGTTTTAACTTATACCTATTTCATTGCTTGTTTATTTTAATGAAATAACTTTTAATTTAGTTTTATTAATTGATTTTTACAAACAAAATCGATACCTATCACCAAGGATAAATATCTATCTCCAACCGGGGTTGGTGAGACCGTGAGTTGGTAAATTTATCGAGCCCTGGACTGGAGCTTGTTTGAGAAAAACAAAAAACGGGTGTGCTATGTCGTCCCCGCCACCAATTGGAGCCCTAGGCGGCCGCCTATATCGCCTATGCCCAGGACCGCCAGTGTTTGCACTACAGTACAGAGATCAGGTCCGTTTCCTGGCATAAGCAGACTAAGCGGCCGCTTAGGGCCCCGCTGCTACTACGTAGGGGCCACAGATGCCATAGCCAGGACTGAGGCACAAGCACTTGCAGAGGAGGTAGGGTCTTATCGCTTTCAGATTTGCACAGTAGTATGGTATGACATTCTTCATGCAGTTAACCATGTGAGCAAACTTCTGCAGTCTCCTACAATGCAGTTTGATGTAGCAGTCAACCTCCTCACAAAAACAAAATACTCATTCACCAGCTACAGAAACACAGGTTTTGTTGCAGCACAAGTCGTAGCTAGGGACATATGTGAGGAAATGAATGTGAAGGCTGTGCTGAAGGAGAAGAGGCTTAGATCCACAAAAAAGCACTTTGCTTACGAAGCTCCTGATGAACCATTTACAGAAGCCTTAAAGAGGCTGGAAGTCAAATTTTTCAATGTGGTGGTGGATTGTGCCATCGGGTCAATAACTGAGATTCAAAACATTAGATGATGTGAGGGACATATTTGGGGTTCTCCTAAACTTCACCACAATGAACAAGGAAGACTTGTCCTGCAAGTGTGAAAAGCTCTCTAAGATGCTGAGCTCTGGAGCTGACTCTGACATTGATGAAAGAGAACTGGCCCTCGAAATTAAGAACTTGCCGACTTTACCTCCACACAACATGACTGCATTGGAGCTTTTCTCCTTCATTCATCAGAAGCAACTGGAGGAACTATACCCCAATCTCTGGGTTGCACTAAGAATTGCCTGCACTCTACCTGTGACAGTAGCGTCAGCTGAGAGGAGCTTCTCTAAGATGAAGTTAATCAAGAACTACCTCAGATCATCAATGGGAGAGGATCGCCTAAGTGGCCTTGGCATCATAAGCATCAACCAGGACGTTGGCAGGGAGATTTCATATAATGATGTTATTGATGATTTCGCCCAGAAAAAATCTAGGAGGCAAAAATTTTGAAGATACAAACTGTTCTGTATAACTGTTAGCTATTACACGATTGTACGTAGAGTTAGTAATTGTTTGGTAGTTGATAATTGCATTATTTTTTTATACATAGTTCTGTGTCATTTATTCTAAATAATGTACAGTATAAGCTAATTTTCAGGAATTTCATGAAGAGTAATTTTTCTGTTTGTCTTCTGAAAGTACATATTTGTCGTTTTGGACATAAATGTTTCATTAAAATTGTTTCATAATTGTTTTTTATTAACACAGCCATTTTTTGTATGTGTGTGCTGAGGTGATGTAGTAAGGCGTGAGTTGGTAGATGGAGGGGTGGGGCCTCAAATGGGTATACTGCTTAGGGCCCCCTAATGACTAGAAACGGTCCTGACAGAGATGCCTGTGCATTACCTGGTGTTTCAAGTATTGGAACTTCAAACCTGATGAAAAGACTTCTGCAATTAGAAAATCAGGAATTTGATGTGTTGATCTTTGCACTTCGTCGGATTGTTGCAGCAAAACCGCATTCAGCAGATGTGGAAAGACTCATTAAGACTTATAATGTTCTCAAAACAGCCGATCGTTCACAGCTGTCTTCAGATGTGCTCATGAACTATCTTTATGTTAGGCACAACATGTCAGTTGTGTCACACTTTGATCCAAGAAGTGCGGTGTTGCTATGGTTGAATGACAAAGTAAGAAGAGATGAAGAACCAACAAAGCACAAGACTCAACGATGGTATGGGTCAATGTTTTTAGAAGCGTCAGATATTGAAAAAACTGTTACCAGTACTAAAAAAATTATGTTCTAATTTTGAATATACTACTAATTTTGAAAGTCTGACTCGGTTTTTTTTTGTACTTTGTCACAGGTGTGTATTTTTAAAATTTACTTAGAATAGCCTATGTTACTATGGGGTGTACAGACAGGAATTAACAGAAAATACTGAAATAATTTTGAGCTTCCATTGTGCACAAAACAGTACAAGTGAGAGAAAAGCAACAAGTTGGGGAAACAGATATAGAGTGTCTACATAATGGCTATTCCAGCAACAGATTAAGTCCGCGGTTTTCTCGCCAAATTGGGCTGGTTTTAAGACTAATTGGCGTGTAAAATTCTACAGTCGCGGGTTGGCGAATTTTTGACTGTTTTTAAATTCAGATAACGTCTTTTTGACTAATAGCGGAAAGTTTGAATATTCAACAAATATAAATACTGTAAACTAAAAAAATTGCATGTATCAGTCACCGATACATACAAATTTATCAGCGTGTGAGAAACAAAAAATTCACTCCCTTCCCATTAAAAATTAATTTTCATCCAATGAAAGAATTACACAAGGATATATAATATTACGATACATAAAATTATTGATGCTTTTTCGACATGGCGTGATCAACTTTCACAACACTCATCACTGGGCCGAAGAGGATCCGCATGCTATCATCCAGTCAAGACACCAACAACAATTTAGTATCAATGTATGGGCAAGACTTATTGCCGACAACTTAATCGGTCCTTTTGTTTTGCCTGGAAGATTAACAGGAGAATCGTATTCCAATTTTTTTAAGGAATGATTTGAGCGATTTACTAGAAGTTCCTCTTGGTGTCCGACGTCGTATGTGGTTTATGCATGACGGCGCTCCGCCTCATTTTAATCGAGTATCCGGAGCCTATTTGGATGACCATTTTCCTGATAAATAGATAGGCCGTGGAGGACTCATTGCGTGTCCTGCTCGCTCCCCGGACCTGAATCTACTCGATTTTTACCTGTGGGGTCATCTGAAATCCATCGTTTACGTGACACCCATTGACAACGTTCAAATCCTTCGCTAACGTGAAGAACAAGAATGCCAGAAAATCCGAGCAATACCTGGAATGTTTGAACGCGTTAGGCAGTCTATGAAGAGGCGTGTTCAGGCGTGTACTCAAGCGCAAGGCAGTCATTTTGAGCACTTCCTTTAAAGGTAATGCGAATACTTGCTGGAACACATAACGGGCTGTAACTCGGAAACAAAGCGATTTCGGGAATATGTTTATGTAAACTTTTTTAATTGTTTTCAGGTCCTGAATCCATCCTGAAAGTGCGCCCCACATGCTATGAAACACCCTGTGTGTGTATATATATATGAAAGCTTGGTTTGGCTGTGTTTGGGCTGGTTTTTAAGTATGATTTGACGGGTTTTCAATTTTTAACTGGCAACATTAGCCTGGGATGACAGGTTTAGTATTAATATTTTATATTAATGCATATAGAATAAATTCGTTATAATTTAAAATGTATTCTTATTATAAAATATACAAACTAAAACAAAACCTGCTTATCTCTCTAACTGTATGTACAAACTTTAGTACATGGTTATAGAGATAAGCACATCAACAGACACCGGTACAAAGCCCAAGGGGGGGGGGGCGACCGCCTCTGCCCCCCCCCCCCCCGCCTTCGGTACGCCGCTGCAGAGAGTAATTTTAAATGGTCATGAATCTGGGTGGTAGAAAGTGAAAAGTAGAGTACCACAGGTATTAATGTTAGATCCATTACTCTTCATTGTACATATAAGATATAACTAAATGATTTGTAGAAGAAATTAGGTAGCTAGTAAAATGTTTCAAGTTGCAGATGATATAAACATAGTTGCCCCAGTTACAAATACAGGAAATTCTTACAAACTGCAAAAAGATCTTGATGGATTAATTGCCTGGGCTAGTAAATGACAGATGAAATTCAGTGTTAAAAAATGTAAAGTCCTCCATTTTGGCAGAAATAATGAAAACTTTAGTTATGAGATGCAAGGAAACTGGGTAGAGGATGTTAGTCAAGAAAAAGATTTTGGCATAATAGTTAGTAGTGATCTAAAGTTTTCTAAGCACTGATTAGAGGCTAGAAAGAAGGCAAATAAAATGCTAGGTATTATTAAGAGGAATGTAGTTACAAGAGTAAAGAAGTCACCTGTAGATTACATAATTCTTATTGCCAGGCCTCACTTAGAATACTGCATTCAAGCTTGGTCTCACCATGTAGATTTGTATGAACGTGTGCAACGTAAGACAACCATGCTTATCTCTAGCTCGAGTAGATTGGAATACACTGAAAGAGTAAAGGAATTGGACATGTTTCGTTTTGAGAGAGACACACTTGTTTTCTGGTTTGGACAATATAGATGTAAGTAACTTTTTCTTATTGGAGTCTGACGGAAGAAGTCGAGGGCATAATAAGAAAATTAGAAAACAGACTTGTAGATTGGATCTATAAAAATATTATTTTAGTCAGAGAGTAGTAGAATTTTGGAATGATTTTCCATAAGATGTGGTAAATAGTAGCTCCTTAGTTAAAAAAATGGACGTTTTTATGAATGAGACAGTTTGTAAATTGTGTAAATAATGTATATGTTAGCTCAAGTTATGTAGGCTACTTTGGTAGCTTTGTAAATAATTTTATGTTAATTAACAAACTTGAAGTTGGCATTTTGAAATGTTAATATAAAATGTAGCTTTAAAACATTTATGATTTGGATAACCTCGATAGGCCCGAGTGGCTTCATGTTTTCTAAATGTAACATAACGTAACGTAAATTTAAAGGATAACTAAAGATTAAAATTCAGTTAATATAAAATTTCTAAAAAAATAAAATTACATCTTGATAATATTCTGTTTTCTTTTCATGTTTTATTCTTTTTTGTAACATAATAAAATTTCAAACACAAAGCATAGTCATTACTAATTAGAAAGTTTTTAGAATTTTTAGAATTTTTTATGCGAATCTTTTTCGAAACTGTACCATTGCTAACTTGTCTCATGTATAAATGAATGATTTTGTAATGTACAGTACTTCTGTTGGTCCTTGCGTATCCTTCCATTGATGTGTACGTAATTGTCTTTTTACATCTGGAAAGTATGTATGAATCTGCTTTTTTAATATATACAGGGTGTTTCAGGTCGACCCTAGAAATATGGAAATTGGCGGAATTACTATGACAAATTTCAAATACCAAATACAAACTACAAATTCTGCCAATTTCCCAATTTCCATATTTCTAGGGTCGACCTGAAACACCCTGTATTGTAATAATATCAAATGAATAAAATCAGAAAATATTCCAAGCATGAAAATAAGCTAATACGAATTAGCCAGATCCTGTAAAAGCGTATCCTTGTTTGAATTACTAAAAGTTAGATAGACTGCTCACATTAACTTCAAATAAATAATAATAAAAAATATTTTAATATATAATTAACTCGTAAAACATTACGAACGTCAATTTTTTACTTATTTAACAAACCTTCGTATGAATTTTTCGATCACTTTGATATAAACTGATTCGGAGTGACTGGCGCGAGTATATTTGTGAAATTAATCTTGGCTTGGACAGGATTCACTGGCATTACCCAAGTTAAGTTATTCTGTTTCAAAAAATCGAAGCCAGTAATGATGTTTAATTTTGTTATGAGTCTTCCATATAATTTCTTTTTAATCGCCGTCAGAATTAAGGTTAACTACCTTTTCAGTGTGGAGTGATGTAGTCGAGACCACCATGGCCAAGACTGAGACCATATGCAATTTTTGCATGTATTCAATATTGTGTAATGCCTAATTCCTGAGCTCCGTATTTCACATTCAAAAATAAAGATTCTAAATAGGTTATCAAGTGACAATTACAAAATTTACTCATAATTTATTCACAAATTCATAGTTTGTGACATTTTTCAGCAGTTAACTTCGTACTTAAAAAACGAGTGTTCGTTGCACTTGAAGAACACCACAATGATGTAGTCGAGACCACCATGGCCCGAGGCCGAGACCGAGACCAGAAAAAAAGTTCTCGAGACCGGTCTCGAGCCCTACATCACTGTCAGTGTGTGATAATTTTTTATTTGTTGCTGGGAATGGGAATTATCCCTAAAATAAACAAAAGGTTGATTTTATTCTGTGTATTAATTTTGCCATTAACACCTCTATCCGCTGAAAATCAACTAGAAATTCCTGAATAAAAGCTCAAATTTCATTAAGGGTACGAAAATATTGTGATAATTTTTACCTATTACAAATTTATAAAGAAATGGACCCTTAATTTTTTTAAAAATTGTAATGAAGAGGAAATGCAAAAAACTTCACTTTTTTCTACGTGAAGGTTAAAATATGATAATAAAAACCCACTCTAATAGACAGAGTTAGTCTGTCTATTAGAGTGGGTTTTTGTTATCATAAATGAAGAGGAAACTTGTAAAGCAAATCTATTTTCAGAACAAAAAATTCACTACCTTCCCATTGAAAATTAATTTTCATCCAGTGAAAGAATTACGCAAGGATATATAATATTACGATACATAAAATTATTGATGCTTTTTCGACATTTAGTTTCTTACTTCTTTCGCAAATACGTTTTAAAAGAAGTGTTAGACCTACATTCTAAAATAACAACAACTTAGAGATATTCTGTGGAACCGTATCTCTACATCCCTTGAATTTGTGTCTTTAAAGCTAGTAGGTACGTCCACCTTTCCATTATCTGATTTATCCAAGTTTCTAAATTCTTTCTCAGAATCTGTACCTATTTTTGGTCTCTTTTTGCTCCAAAGCATTATTGCAGCTTCGATTTAATGTTATCTATATCACCGACAAGTGAAGCCGCAGTCAAGGCTTCATTTTCAGGAACTAACCTCACCTAGAAGTTTAGCTTTAGCGCTTCATTGTAGAATTTCGTAATACCCTGCTTCAGAACCACAATTCCAATTAGATAGAGCCCATCTTCCTCTGCATAATATATCAAACTACCCGGTACAGCTGGATAAATTTCCAGATTTCGGCAATCATTTCCTTTGTCCGTTTGAGGGACGAATCTGTCACCGAGACTTTAGTAAAGATTCTCAAACTGTTGAACTTACTTGAAATTTCCAGCAAAAAAAGCCTAAGTAAGATATTAACTTTTTTAAATTTCTTTATCGAAATACGGAGAAAGATCGCAAGTATGAAAAGATTTGTCCTTCACAGTTAAAATTGAATTAATTTAATAGAGTTCGAAATTAGAATCCAAATAATTTTTAATTCTGTCTATTTCTTCTTTTACGCATTTCAATGTTAATAAACTCGTTTCTTAATTTCTTCAGCTTTTAAAACTGATTTTTCTTCTTTGACAAACGTGAGAGGGTTTGTTTGTAAAGCGGAGAAAAAATATTTCGAGACGTCGATCAAATAGGAGAGGAAGAAGGAAGCAAATTTTGATTTAGGCTTATTGAAATGAAGTAAACGTACTTTAGTCATTATTAGTTTCTCCGCAAGTTTCCTTGCTTTCTTAGTTATATTTTCTATCGCCTTTTCGATCAACGCAAGGTCATCAAGTTTCATTTATTCTGTCATGGTTGGAAGAAGTGATTCGAGACAAACCGTTTGCGAATTATTTTAGGAAAATTCCTCCAAGTCTCGTTGCAAAAACTGATACTCGTAACTTAGAGATGGAAAACATAAAATTTCAATATTCATGCCCGACAATGTGATCTTTCACGATGTTTTATATTAAAAATGCATGAAAATATTAGATTCTTTTTTAATTAGTTAAAAATCATTAAAATACATTAAAAGAGCGGTACTTCGCGTTCAATACTAGAGAAGACAGACTACCTTTATAGCTTCACTCAATTACGAGGATCGTGATAGTATAGCCAGAACAACTTTGCTTTTTAAAGTATTTTATTTTCATTGTTTTGATACGAGTATTGTGCTTTGAGAATTTTAAATCAGAAATGACTACTTTTTAACTTCAACAGAAAGAGGTTAATTATATTTTATGTTTTTGTTTTCAGATACAAATAAAAACTGTAAAATAGGACAGAAAAATGAAAGGAAAATGATGGATCACTTTTTATTTATAAAAACCAATTCAGTTTAGTGAACTGTAAAAGAGAAAATAATAACCAAATGGAGTGATAGAACAGACTAATTTCTGCTATACAACATATGCTGGGCTTTCTCTCTTTCCAACAAAAACACAATCGGAACTACAAATCAATTAAAAATAAATTTATTCATCACCAAAACCAAATCCTAGAGAGAGAGAGAGAGAGAGAGAGGAGAGAGAGAGAGAGAGAGAGAGAGAGAGAGAGAGAGATACTAATATTTAAATTCACTAAACACAGATTTTAATGCAGACTCACAAATGCTGACTCACTGGCTTCGAATGTGAAGTTCAAAATTTTGATGAATGTGTTCATTTGATTTGTAAATTTAGTGACCGACGAGAGTCAGTTAATTACACAAATTTTTGTCTAAGCATGGAGAGACTATAAGTTAATTTGTAGACTTTGAATTTAGTTTTTCTCCGATGTGTTAAGTAACAGTATAAGTCAAATTTTATTGAATTTGAGAAATCGATCATGAGCACTTTGACATACCAGGAAACAGTTTAGATGTAAAGTCATTCCTAAATTATAAGCAACTTCGTAACTGTTTCATTGTGACAAGAATTTTGAAATAATTTTAATTAAAATGTTTAATAAAACATGTTTGGAAAAGTGTTCAGGACTCTACAACCTGCGACACTATTTATTTAAAAAACGGGCGTTCAAAATGAAGTTTGTTTGTAATGACAACTAAATTATGGCATCTTGCATCGTAGAACCTTTGACACCAGTACAGGATCTGGCCTAGAGTTCGTATAAATTTCTGGGTACACAGGTTTTGACGACTGATCTAAACTAATTTTGGGGCGTAAAATCCAAATTTTTCTATGCCATCGCACCAAATTGGTGGGAAAGTGGTTAAAATGGCAAAAAATTGGCAAAAATGGCAAAATTTTATAAGTTTTTCGTATTTTTGTCATATTCTTGAGTTGAAATTTTTTTTAAGGGCAATTGTTTGTTTGAGAATCTGTGTTTGTAACATACTGCTGCCTGAACCAAGAAAACTGAAAAATGTCAAAAAATAACAGCAAAAATATTAAAAAATTAAGTAAAATTGTCAAAAAATTGCAAAAATGAAATTTTTGGCTATTTTGGTGCATAAACTTAGCTCTAACCAATCTTATCGAACTAAATAGTCAAGAAATTAGATAGTAATAGCTCTACTAAAATTTCATAACAAAAAAACATGTACAAATGTCTAAATTTTGGCTTACAATGATTAAAAATGGCTGTAGATTATTTGAAAAAAACAGACAAAATATAAAAAATAGTGCTAATTTTATAAAACTCTTAGGTTTGCATGTTGTAAAAGACTGTGAGATAAGATCATGTATTATTTTCTGATGATGACGTTGACTGGAAATCTTGCAAAAGTGGCAAAGAGTTTGGCAAAAATGACAAAAAACTGTCAATTTTTTAAGCGAACCTTTTTCGAAACTGTACCATTGTTAACTTGTCTCATGTATAAATGAATGATTTTGTAATGTACAGTACTTCTGTTGGTCCTTGCGTACCCTTCCATTAATGTGTACGTAATTGTCTTTTACATCCGGAAAGTATGTATCAATCTGCTTTTTTAAATATATACAGGGTGTTTCAGGTCGACCTAGAAATATGGAAATTGGCGGAATTACTATGACAAACTTCAAATACCAAATACAAACTAAATTCCGCCAATTTCCCAATTTCCATATTTCTAGGGTCGACCTGAAACACCCTGTATTGAATAAATACCGAATAAAACAAAATACCAAAGCATGAAAAATAGCTAATACGATTATATAGCCAGATCCGTAAAGCGTATCCTTGTTTGAATTACTAAAACTTAGATAGACCACTCACATTAACTTCAAATAAATAATATAAAAAAAATATTTAATAATAATTAAACTCGTAAACATTACGAACGTCAATTTTTTTACTTATTTCAACAACCTTCGTATGAATTTTTCGATCTTCTTGCTATAAACTGATTCGGAGTGAATGGCGCGAGTTATTTGTGAACTTAATCTTGGCTTGGACAGGATTCACTGGCATTACCAAGTTAAGTTATTCTGTTTAAAAACCAATCGAAGCCAGTAATGATGTTAATTTTGTTATGAGTCTTCGTTATAATTTCTTTTTAATCACCGTCACAATTAAGGTTAACTACCTTTTCGGTGTGGAATGATGTAGTCGAGACCACCATGGCCAAGACTGAGACCATATGCAATTTTTGCATGTATTCAATATTGTGTAATGCCTAATTCCTGAGCTCCGTTTTTCACATTAAAAAATAAAGATTCTAAATAGGTTATCAAGTGACAATTACAAAATTTACTCATAATTCATTCGCAGATTCATAGTTTGTAACATTTTTCAGCAGTTAACTTCGTACTTAAAACGAAACGAGTGTTCGTTACACTTGAAGAACACCACAATGATGTAGTCGAGGCCACCATGGCCGAGACCGAGATCAGAAAAAAAGTTCTCGAGACCGGTCTCGAGCCCTACATCACTGTCAGTGTGTGATAATTTTTTATTTGTTGCTGGGAATGGGAATTATCCCTAAAATAAACAAAAGGTTGATTTTATTCTGTGTATTAATTTTGCCATTAACACCTCTATCCGCTGAAAATCAATTAGAAATTCCTGAATAAAAGCTAAAATTTTATTAAGGGTATGAAAATATTGTGATAATTTTTACCTATAACTAATTTATAAAGAAATGGACCTCTTAATTTTTAAAAAATTGTAATGAAGAGGAAATGCAAAAAACTTCATTTTTTCTATAGGTTAAAATATGATAATAAAAACCCACTAATAGACAGAGTTAGTCTGTCTATTGGAGTGGGTTTTTGTTATCATAAATGAAGAGGAAACTTGTAAAGCAAATCTATTTTCAGAACAAAAAATTCACTACCTTCCCATTGAAAATTAATTTTCATCCAGTGAAAGAATTACACAAGGATATATAATATTACGATACATAAAATTATTGATGCTTTTTCGACATGTAGCTTCTTACTTCTTTGCAAATACGTTTTAAAAGAAGTGTTAGACCTACATTCTAAAATAACAACAACTTAGAGATATTCTGTGGAACCGTATCTCTACATCCCTTGAATTTGTGTCTTTAAAGCTAGTAGGTACGTCCACCTTTCCATTATCTGATTTATCCAAGTTTCTAAATTCTTTCTCAGAATCTGTACCTATTTTTGGTCTCTTTTTGCTCCAAAGCATTATTGCAACTTCGATTTAATGTTATCTATATCACCGACAAGTGAAGCCGCAGTCAAGGCTTCATTTTCAGGAACTAACCTCACCTAGAAGTTTAGCTTTAGCGCTTCATTGTAGAATTTCGTAATACCCTGCTTCAGAACCACAATTCCAACTAGATAGAGCCCATCTTCCTCTGCATAATATATCAAACTACCCGGTACAGCTGGATAAATTTCAAGATTTCGGCAATCATTTCCTTTGTCCGTTTGAGGGACGAATCTGTCACCGAGAGTTTAGTAAAGATTCTCAAACTGTTGAACTTACTTGCAATTTCCAGCAAAAAAAGCCTAAGTAAGATATTAACTTTTTTAAATTTCTTTATCGAAATACGGAGAAAGATCGCAAGTATGAAAAGATTTGTCCTTCACAGTTAAAATTGAATTAATTTAATAGAGTTCGAAATTAGAATCCAAATAATTTTTAATTCTGTCTATTTCTTCTTTTACGCATTTCAACTGTAATAAACTCGTTTCTTAATTTCTTCAGCTTTTAAAACTGATTTTTCTTCTTTGACAAACGTGAGAGGGTTTGTTTGTAAAGCGGAGAAAAAATATTTCGAGACGTCGATCAAATAGGAAAGGAAGAAGGAAGCAAATTTTGATTTAGGCTTATTGAAATGAAGTAAACGTACTTTAGTCATTATTAGTTTCTCCACAAGTTTCTTTGCTTTCTTAGTTATATTTTCTATCGCCTTTTCGATCAACGCAAGGTCATCAAGTTTCATTTATTCTGTCATGGTTGGAAGAAGTGATTCGAGACAAACTGTTTGCGAATTATTTTAGGAAAATTCCTCCAAGTCTCGTTGCAAAAACTGATACTCGTAACTTAGAGATGGAAAACATAAAATTTCAATATTCATGCCCGACAATGTGATCTTTCACGATGTTTTATATTAAAAATGCATGAAAATATTAGATTCTTTTTTAATTAGTTAAAAATCATTAAAAGATACATTAAAAGAGCGGTACTTCGCGTTCAATACTAGAGAAGACGGACTACCTTTATAGCTTCACTCAATTACGAGGATCGTTGATAGTATAGCCAGAACAACTTTGCTTTTTAAAGTATTTTATTTTCATTGCTTTCATACGAGTATTGTGCTTTGAGAATTTTAAATCAGAAATGACTACTTTTTAACTTCAACAGAAAGAGGTTAATTATATTTTATGTTTTTGTTTTCAGATACAAATAAAAACTGTAAAACAGGACAGAAAAAATGAAAGGAAAATGATGGATCACTTTTTATTTATAAAAACCAATTCAGTTTAGTGAACTGTAAAAGAGAAAATATAATAACCAAATGGAGTGATAGAACAGACTAATTTCTGCTGTATCATACAACATATGCTGGGCCTTCTCTCTTTCCAACAAAGACACCATCGGAACTACAAATCAATTAAAAATAAATTTATTCATCACCAAAACCAAATCCTAGAGAGAGAGAGAGAGAGAGAGAGAGAGAGAGAGAGAGAGAGAGATAGAGATAGAGAGAGAGAGAGAGAGATACTAATATTTAAATTCACTAAACACAGATTTTAATGCAGACTCACAAATGCTGACTCACTGGCTTCGAATGTGAAGTTCAAAATTTTGATGAATGTGTTCATTTGATTTGTAAATTTAGTGACCGACGAGAGTCAGTTAATTACACAAATTTGTGTCTAAGCATGGAGAGACTAAGTTAATTTGTAGACTTTGAATTTATTTTTTCTCCGATGTGTTAAGGTAACAGTATAAGTCAAATTTTATTGAATTTTGAGAAATCGATCATGAGCACTTTGACATACCAGGAAACAGTTTAGATGTAAAGTCATTCATAAATTATAAGCAACTTCGTAACTGTTTCATTGTGACAAGAAAATAATTTTAATTAAAATGTTTAATAAAACATGTTTGGAAAAGTGTTTCAGGACTCTACAACCTGCGACACTCTTTATTTCATAAACGGGCGTTCAAAATGAATTTTGTTTGTAATGACAACTAAATTATGGCATCTTGCATCGTAGAACCTTTGACACTAGTACAGGATCTGGCCTAGAGTTCCTATAAATTTCTGGGTACAGAGGTTTTGACGACTGATCTAAACTAATTTTGGGGCGTAGAATCCAAATGTTTCTATGCCATCGCACCAAATTGGTGCGAAAGTGGTTAAAATGGCAAAAAATTGGCAAAAATGGCAAAATTTTATAAGTTTTTCGTATTTTTGTCATATTCTTGAGTTGAAATTTTTTTTAAGGGCAATTGTTTGTTTGAGAATCTGTGTTTGTAACATACTGCTGCCTGAACCAAGAAAACTGACAAAAATGTCGAAAAAATAACATCAAAAATATTAAAAAATTAAGTAAATATTGTCAAAAAATTGCAAAAATGAAATTTTTGCTATTTTGGTGCATAAACTAGCTCTAACCAATCTTATCGAACTAAATAGTCAAGAAATTAGATATTAATAGCTCTACTAAAATTTCCTAACACAAAAACATGTACAAATGTCTAAATTTTGGGTTACAATGATTAAAAATGGTTGTAGAATATTTGAAAAAATAGACAAAATATAAAAAATAGTGCTAATTTTATAAAACTCTTAGGTTTGCATGTTGTAAAAGACTGTGAGATAAGATCATGTATTATTTCTGATGATGAAGTTGACTGAAAATCTTGCAAAAGTGGCAAAGAGTTTGGCAAAAATGACAAAAACTGTCAATTTTTTAGGCGAACCTTTTTCGAAACTGTACCATTGTTAACTTGTCTCATGTATAAATGAATGATTTTGTAATGTACAGTACTTTTGTTGGTCCTTGCGTACCCTTCCATTAATGTGTACGTAATTGTATTTTTACATCCGGAAAGTATGTATGAATCTGCTTTTTTAATATATACAGGGTGTTTCAGGTCGACCCTAGAAATATGGAAATTGGCGGAATTACTGACAAACTTCAAATACCAAATACAAACTACAAATTCCGCCAATTTCCCAATTTCCATAGCCTGAAAATAAGCTAAGACGAATTATTAGCCAGATCCTGTAAAAGCGTATCCTTGTTTGAATTACTAAAACTTAGATAGACCACTCACATTAACTTCAAATAAATAATAAAAAAAATATTTTAATATATAATTAACTCGTAAAACATTACGAACGTCAATTTTTTACTTATTTCAACAAACCTTCGTATGAATTTTTCGATCACTTTGATATAAACTGATTCGGAGTGACTGGCGCGAGTATATTTGTGAACTTAATCTTGGCTTGGACAGGATTCACTGGCATTACCCAAGTTAAGTTATTCTGTTTCAAAAAAATCGAAGCCAGTAATGATGTTTAATTTTGTTATGAGTCTTCGTTATAATTTCTTTTTAATGACCGTCACAATTAAGGTTAACTGCCTTTTCAGTGAGGAATGATGTATAGAGACCTGCACAACAGGTATGGGTAAGCCCGTGGGCCCGTGTCCGGCCCGTCCCACGGGCGGGTACGTGCGGGCCGAATCATGTTTATAAAAGTTAGCGGGCGGGTACGGGCGGGCCAAATCATGTTTATAAAAGTTAGCGGGCGGGCACGGGTGGGCCGAATCATGCTTATAAAAAGCATGCAACGCCGCAGCGGGTGAGGCAGCGAGGCAAGGCAGGAACTGGAGCCGCGGAGCGCATGCGCTATGCATGCGTGCCTGCGTGGGAGATGCAAACGACAAACAACATCCATGCCTGTGTTTTGGTTGTTAATTATGAATTTTATTACCTCTGCCAAGGAAGTTGTTTTCACCCGCAACGTATAAATAACGTATATATAACGACGTGCAAAAATAATGAGAAATAACTTAGAAATTAAACATTAGAAATTAGAGTATTCGTATCGTACGCCCGGCACCACGTGACCAAAGCCAACCTGACCAGCTGACCCTTACCGAGGCTAAGTAGCCTGTTTCCCTGCTGTATACAGTCACAGTGTATAGCAAAACTAGAACTTATCGTACAGCGATACTGACCTAATTTCAATAATTACCATAATAACAATGAATATGAGAATAAGGACAATAGATAGTAATAATAATGATTTTTTTTGGCTAATGGAAGAAATGATATAGGTGGGTGATTTTCGCTTTTCGATACGTCTTACGCTTATGGTTTTGCAAATGAGATCGAGTAAGATGCCGACCAGCGCGGCAGCGCTATTTACGATTGCATAATGTTTAACACATGTTAGCTACATTACATTGCCACAGTATATAATTGAATGCCAAACCTTTACCTATGTTGATTATGCGTATTTAAAATATATATAAACATTTTCTTTTCTAAAGTTTTTGATTTTGTTTGAACGATGATAAGAAATTTTTTGAACATAAGTATTTGCTGGAACTAACTGGCATTTTTTCAGCTATGCTACTGTAATGCTAGCCTCTCTCGCCTCTGGCTGTAGTCGCTGTATCCTTTTGTACAAATAGAATTTGTTCGTGATGGTCTGATCATTTCTGCGTAATTAGTGCATACTGTACGACAAATACTTGTCTTAATTACCTTAATTGTTTATTAGTAGATGTGCTTTCTAGTTTCTATCCTATGTTTAGTATGTTATACATTTTATTAAATTAAAATTGTCCCCAAAATGCAACATCCTATCAGTGAAGCAGTGATTAATTCAAAACTGCGTTCGGGGGAATTAATTCTACAGCCAGTTTCAAACAGAAAAAGCAAAGTATGGGATAATTTTGACTTAGTTATTGATAAGAACAGTAAAAAGGAACAAGGATTTGTTCAATGTAAAAAGTGCAAAAAAAAACTGACATATAGTGGTTCTAAAGGAGGTACTTCCCATCTCTCTCGTCACAAATGTGGCACAAGTACTTCACAATCACAAAGCTTAGCTTCATTTTTCCAAAAGAAAGTACAAGTGACAATGAAGACCAAACAAGAAATGCTAGATGCATGTGTCAACTTTTGTGCTAAAGACATAAGACCATTTGAAACTTTAAAAGGTGAAGGCTTCCTAAATCTTGCACAAAAACTTATTGCAGTTGGCGCCTTTTATGGTAATATTGACGTAAATGAGGTTATTTCCCATCCAACCACTATTTCTAGGCATGTAGCTGAAACTGCAGTAACTGTACGTCAAAAGATTTATCCAAAGATCAAAGAAGTTATGAGTAATTCATGCTGTGCAGCTACAACAGACTTGTGGATAGATGATTATAAAAAGATTTCGTATATTTCAATGACTGTTCATTATATTGATGATGATTGGACACTGGTAAATAAAGTCATGTTTACGTCCAGTTTTCATGAGGAGCGTAAAACTGGTGAAAACATAAAAAAGGAAATAACAAGAAGATTTGCAAAGCTAGGCTTTGAAGATGACTTAGTGCAGAAACTAACTTTCGTAACAGACCAAGGAGCAAACATAGTAAAAGCGTTGCAGAATTATAACAGACTTAGTTGCTTATCTCACATTATAAATACAATTCTTCGTCATACATTCAATGAAGATTATTTGGAAAAATATGCCCCAGAAATTTCAAAAGGTTATACTGCAGTCGAAAGCTCTTGTCACTTTCTTGAAACAAAGTGGCTTAGTAAGCAAATTGAGACATACTGTTCGTCAAGAAGTAGAAACAAGTTGGAATTCGAAGTTTGCTATGCTAGAGTCGATTCTAGATCAATATAGTAGCATCGAGGATTTGATGGAAGAAAGAAATTTGAACCACTTAGAGAACATTTCAAAAGACAGTCTTGAAGAGTTAGTATGTTTTCTGAAGCCATTTAAAGATGCCAGTGATACGCTAGAAAGTCAAAAATCTCCAACTCTACAGCTAATATTGCTTTATCACTTGAAACTTCTTAAACATTTAAACGTTTCTGAAAATGACACAATAAATATAAAAACCTTGAAAGAACGTGCAAAAGAATTTCTTCATGCTAAATATAAAGTGTTGCCTATTCATAAAATTTCTCTATTTCTATGGCCTAAATTTCGTCAGCTTAGAATGCTAACTGACATTGAGCGTGCAGAAGTGCTAACAAGTATTCGTGAGCAAATTCATGTTGACCTTATGGACAATGAGAAAGTAACTGATGAGCCTGAAAGAGCTTGTTCATCTCCGAAAAGAGTAAAGACTTCAGAATTTGATGAATGGGAAGACATACGATGTCATAATGAGGAATCCCAAAGTTCGGTTTCTTGTAAAGACCTTGAGCAGTACATGAGCTACAAAATTGATGAGGAAAGTGATGTTCTTCAGTTTAGGAAAACTCACGAATCAATGTTCCCATTGCTTGCTAAACTGGCTAGGAAATACTTAAATATTCCTGCATCCAGTGCATCCAGCGAAAGGAACTTTAGTACTGCGGGAATTACACTTGCACAGAGGAGAACTAATTTAAAGAAGAAAATGTCGACGATCTTTTGTTTCTGCATTGCAATTTGGAATTTTAAAACCTCCATCAATTCAGTGAGTACAAAATTAAATAATTTTACTATCTATTTAATTTTCATAGGTATATTTTTGAAAGAAGTACTTAAGTAATTATCAACAAAAATATTAGTGGTCGTGCATATCTTAAACTTAAATACACAGGTTGGTTTAGGTTCCAAAACAAAATAAATCACGAGCCGCGGGTACGGGCGGGCCCCAAAGCATGAAAAAAATTACGGGCCGGGTACGGGCGGGCCCTAAAACATGAAAAAAAATTACGGGCCGGGTACGGGCGGGTTATATAAAAAGATTACGGGTACGGGCGGGTGCGGGCTGCAAAATATCGGCCCGTGCAGGTCTCTAATGATGTAGTCGAGACCACCATGGCCAAGACTGAGACCATATGCAATTTTTGTATGTATTCAATATTGTGTAATGACTAATTCCTGAGCTCCGTATTTCACATTCAAAAATAAAGATTCTAAATAGGTTATCAAGTGACAATTACAAAATTTACTCGTAATTTATTCGCAAATTCATAGTTTGTGACATTTTTCAGCAGTTAACTTCGTACTTAAAACGAAACGAGTGTTCGTTGCACTTGAAGAACACCACAATGATGTAGTCGAGACCACCGTGGCCGAGACCGTGACCAGACAAAAAGTTCTCGAGACCGGTCTCGAGCCCTACATCACTGTCAGTGTGTGATAATTTTTTATTTGTTGCTGGGAATGGGAATTATCCCTAAAATAAACAAAAGGTTGATTTTATTCTGTGTATTAATTTTGCCATTAACACCTCTATCCGCTGAAAATCAACTAGAAATTCCTGAATAAAAACTAAAATTTTATTAAGGGTATGAAAATATTGTGATAATTTTTACCTATTACTAATTTATAAAGAAATGGACCCCTTAAGTTTTTAAAAAATTGTAATGAAGAGGAAATGCAAAAAACTTCACTTTTTTCTACGTGAAGGTTAAAATATGATAATAAAACCCCACTCTAATAGACAGAGTTAGTCTGTCTATTAGAGTGGGTTTTTGTTATCATAAATGAAGAGGAAACTTGTAAAGCAAATCTATTTTCAGAACAAAAAATTCACTACCTTCCCATTGAAAATTAATTTTCATCCAGTGAAAGAATTACGCAAGGATATATAATATTACGATACATAAAATTATTGATGCTTTTTCGACATTTAGTTTCTTACTTCTTTCGCAAATACGTTTTAAAAGAAGTGTTAGACCTACATTCTAAAATAACAACAACTTAGAGATATTCTGTGGAACCGTATCTCTACATCCCTTGAATTTGTGTCTTTAAAGCTAGTAGGTACGTCCACCTTTCCATTATCTGATTTATCCAAGTTTCTAAATTCTTTCTCAGAATCTGCACCTATTTTTGGTCTCTTTTTGCTCCAAAGCATTATTGCAGCTTCGATTTAATGTTATCTATATCACCGACAAGTGAAGCCGCAGTCAAGGCTTCATTTTCAGGAACTAACCTCACCTAGAAGTTTAGCTTTAGCGCTTCATTGTAGAATTTCGTAATACCCTGCTTCAGAACCACAATTCCAACTAGATAGAGCCCATCTTCCTCTGCATAATATATCAAACTACCCGGTACAGCTGGATAAATTTCCAGATTTCGGCAATCATTTCCTTTGTCCGTTTGAGGGACGAATCTGTCACCGAGAGTTTAGTAAAGATTCTCAAACTGTTGAACTTACTTGAAATTTCCAGCAAAAAAAGCCTAAGTAAGATATTAACTTTTTAAAATTTCTTTATCGAAATACGGAGAAAGATTGCAAGTATGAAAAGATTTGTCCTTCACAGTTAAAATTGAATTAATTTAATAGAGTTCGAAATTAGAATCCAAATAATTTTTAATTCTGTCTATTTCTTCTTTTACGCATTTCAATTGTTAATAAACTCGTTTTTTAATTTCTTCAGCTTTTAAAACTGATTTTTCTTCTTTGTCAAACGTGAGAGGGTTTGTTTGTAAAGCGGAGAAAAAATATTTCGAGACGTCGATCAAATAGGAAAGGAAGAAGGAAGCAAATTTTGATTTAGGCTTATTGAAATGAAGTAAACGTACTTTAGTCATTATTAGTTTCTCCACAAGTTTCTTTGCTTTCTTAGTTATATTTTCTATCGCCTTTTCGATCAACGCAAGGTCATCAAGTTTCATTTATTCTGTCATGGTTGGAAGAAGTGATTCGAGACAAACTGTTTGCGAATTATTTTAGGAAAATTCCTCCAAGTCACGTTGCAAAAACTGATACTCGTAGCTTAGAGATGGAAAACATAAAATTTCAATATTCATGCCCGACAATGTGATCTTTCACGATGTTTTATATTAAAAATGCATGAAAATATTAGATCCTTTTTTAATTAGTTAAAAATCATTAAAAGATACATTAAAAGAGCGGTACTTCGCGTTCAATACTAGAAAAGAACAGACTACCTTTATAGCTTCACTCAATTACGAGGATCGTGATAGTATAGCCAGAACAACTTTGCTTTTTAAAGTATTTTATTTTCATTGTTTTGATACGAGTATTGTGCTTTGAGAATTTTAAATCAGAAATGACTACTTTTTAACTTCAACAGAAAGAGGTTAATTATATTTTATGTTTTTGTTTTCAGATACAAATAAAAACTGTAAAATAGGACAGAAAAAATGAAAGGAAAATGATGGATCACTTTTTATTTATAAAAACCAATTCAGTTTAGTGAACTGTAAAAGAGAAAATATAATAACCAAATGGAGTGATAGAACAGACTAATTTCTGCTATACAACATATGCTGGGCTTTCTCTCTTTCCAACAAAAACACAATCGGAACTACAAATCAATTAAAAATAAATTTATTCATCACCAAAACCAAATCCTAGAGAGAGAGAGAGAGAGAGAGAGAGAGAGAGAGATACTAATATTTAAATTCACTAAACACAGATTTTAATGCAGACTCACAAATGCTGACTCACTGGCTTCGAATGTGAAGTTCAAAATTTTGATGAATGTGTTCATTTGATTTGTAAATTTAGTGACCGACGAGAGTCAGTTAATTACACAAATTTTTGTCTAAGCATGGAGAGACTATAAGTTAATTTGTAGACTTTGAATTTAGTTTTTCTCCGATGTGTTAAAGTAACAGTATAAGTCAAATTTTATTGAATTTGAGAAATCGATCATGAGCACTTTGACATACCAGGAAACAGTTTAGATGTAAAGTCATTCCTAAATTATAAGCAACTTCGTAACTGTTTCATTGTGACAAGAATTTTGAAATAATTTTAATTAAAATGTTTAATAAAACATGTTTGGAAAAGTGTTCCAGGACTCTACAACCTGCGACACTATTTATTTAAAAAACGGGCGTTCAAAATGAAGTTTGTTTGTAATGACAACTAAATTATGGCATCTTGCATCGTAGAACCTTTGACACCAGTACAGGATCTGGCCTAGAGTTCGTATAAATTTCTGGGTACACAGGTTTTGACGACTGATCTAAACTAATTTTGGGGCGTAAAATCCAAATTTTTCTATGCCATCGCACCAAATTGGTGGGAAAGTGGTTAAAATGGCAAAAAATTGGCAAAAATGGCAAAATTTTATAAGTTTTTCGTATTTTTGTCATATTCTTGAGTTGAAATTTTTTTTAAGGGCAATTGTTTGTTTGAGAATCTGTGTTTGTAACATACTGCTGCCTGAACCAAGAAAACTGACAAAAATGTCAAAAAATAACAGCAAAAATATTAAAAAATTAAGTAAATATTGTCAAAAAATTGCAAAAATGAAATTTTTGGCTATTTTGGTGCATAAACTTAGCTCTAACCAATCTTATCGAACTAAATAGTCAAGAAATTAGATAGTAATAGCTCTACTAAAATTTCATAACAAAAAAACATGTAGAAATGTCTAAATTTTGGCTTACAATGATTAAAAATGGCTGTAGATTATTTGAAAAAAACAGACAAAATATAAAAAATAGTGCTAATTTTATAAAACTCTTAGGTTTGCATGTTGTAAAAGACTGTGAGATAAGATCATGTATTATTTCTGATGATGACGTTGACTGGAAATCTTGCAAAAGTGGCAAAGAGTTTGGCAAAAATGACAAAAACTGTCAATTTTTAAGCGAACCTTTTTCGAAACTGTACCATTGTTAACTTGTCTCATGTATAAATGAATGATTTTGTAATGTACAGTACTTCTGTTGGTCCTTGCGTACCCTTCCATTAATGTGTACGTAATTGTCTTTTTACATCCGGAAAGTATGTATCAATCTGCTTTTTTAATATATACAGGGTGTTTCAGGTCGACCCTAGAAATATGGAAATTGGCGGAATTACTATGACAAACTTCAAATACCAAATACAAACTACAAATTCCGCCAATTTCCCAATTTCCATATTTCTAGGGTCGACCTGAAATACCCTGTATTGTAATAATATAAAATTAATAAAATCAGAAAATATTCCAAGCATGAAAATAAGCTAATACGAATTATTAGCCAGATCCTGTAAAAGCGTATCCTTGTTTGAATTACTAAAACTTAGATAGACCACTCACATTAACTTCAAATAAATAATAATAAAAAATATTTTAATATATAATTAACTCGTAAAACATTACGAACGTCAATTTTTTACTTATTTCAACAAACCTTCGTATGAATTTTTCGATCACTTTGCTATAAACTGATTCGGAGTGACTGGCGCGAGTATATTTGTGAACTTAATCTTGGCTTGGACAGAATTCACTGGCATTACCCAAGTTAAGTTATTCTGTTTCAAAAAAATCGAAGCAGTAATGATGTTTAATTTTGTTATGAGTCTTCGTTATAATTTCTTTTTAATCACCGTCACAATTAAGGTTAACTACCTTTTCGGTGTGGAATGATGTAGTCGAGACCACCATGGCCAAGACTGAGACCATATGCAATTTTTGCATGTATTCAATATTGTGTAATGCCTAATTCCTGAGCTCCGTATTTCACATTCAAAAATAAAGATTCTAAATAGGTTATCAAGTGACAATTACAAAATTTACTCATAATTTATTCGCAGATTCATAGTTTGTAACATTTTTCAGCAGTTAACTTCGTACTTAAAACGAAACGAGTGTTCGTTGCACTTGAAGAACACCACAATGATGTAGTCGAGACCACCATGGCCTCGGCCGAGACCGAGACCAGAAAAAAAGTTCTCGAGACCGGTCTCGAGCCCTACATCACTGTCAGTGTGTGATAATTTTTTATTTGTTGCTGGGAATGGGAATTATCCCTAAAATAAACAAAAGGTTGATTTTATTCTGTGTATTAATTTTGCCATTAACACCTCTATCCGCTGAAAATCAATTAGAAATTCCTGAATAAAAGCTAAAATTTTATTAAGGGTATGAAAATATTGTGATAATTTTTACCTATAACTAATTTATAAAGAAATGGACCTCTTAATTTTTAAAAAAATTGTAATGAAGAGGAAATGCAAAAAACTTCACTTTTTTCTACGTGAAGGTTAAAATATGATAATAAAAACCCACTAATAGACAGAGTTAGTCTGTCTATTGGAGTGGGTTTTTGTTATCATAAATGAAGAGGAAACTTGTAAAGCAAATCTATTTTCAGAACAAAAAATTCACTACCTTCCCATTGAAAATTAATTTTCATCCAGTGAAAGAATTACACAAGGATATATAATATTACGATACATAAAATTATTGATGCTTTTTCGACATGTAGTTTCTTACTTCTTTCGCAAATACGTTTTAAAAGAAGTGTTAGACCTACATTCTAAAATAACAACAACTTAGAGATATTCTGTGGAACCGTATCTCTACATCCCTTGAATTTGTGTCTTTAAAGCTAGTAGGTACGTCCACCTTTCCATTATCTGATTTATCCAAGTTTCTAAATTCTTTCTCAGAATCTGTACCTATTTTTGGTCTCTTTTTGCTCCAAAGCATTATTGCAACTTCGATTTAATGTTATCTATATCACCGACAAGTGAAGCCGCAGTCAAGGCTTCATTTTCAGGAACTAACCTCACCTAGAAGTTTAGCTTTAGCGCTTCATTGTAGAATTTCGTAATACCCTGCTTCAGAACCACAATTCCAACTAGATAGAGCCCATCTTCCTCTGCATAATATATCAAACTACCCGGTACAGCTGGATAAATTTCCAGATTTCGGCAATCATTTCCTTTGTCCGTTTGAGGGACGAATCTGTCACCGAGAGTTTAGTAAAGATTCTCAAACTGTTGAACTTACTTGAAATTTCCAGCAAAAAAAGCCTAAGTAAGATATTAACTTTTTTAAATTTCTTTATCGAAATACGGAGAAAGATCGCAAGTATGAAAAGATTTGTCCTTCACAGTTAAAATTGAATTAATTTAATAGAGTTCGAAATTAGAATCCAAATAATTTTTAATTCTGTCTATTTCTTCTTTTACGCATTTCAACTGTTAATAAACTCGTTTCTTAATTTCTTCAGCTTTTAAAACTGATTTTTCTTCTTTGACAAACGTGAGAGGGTTTGTTTGTAAAGCGGAGAAAAAATATTTCGAGACGTCGATCAAATAGGAAAGGAAGAAGGAAGCAAATTTTGATTTAGGCTTATTGAAATGAAGTAAACGTACTTTAGTCATTATTAGTTTCTCCACAAGTTTCTTTGCTTTCTTAGTTTATTTTCTATCGCCTTTTCGATCAACGCAAGGTCATCAAGTTTCATTTATTCTGTCATGGTTGGAAGAAGTGATTCGAGACAAACTGTTGCGAATTATTTTAGGAAAATTCCTCCAAGTCTCGTTGCAAAAACTGATACTCGTACTTAGAGATGGAAAACATAAAATTTCAATATTCATGCCCGACAATGTGATCTTTCACGATGTTTTATATTAAAAATGCATGAAAATATTAGATCCTTTTTTAATTAGTTAAAAATCATTAAAAGATACATTAAAAGAGCGGTACTTCGCGTTCAATACTAGAGAAGACGGACTACCTTTATAGCTTCACTCAATTACGAGGATCGTCATAGTATAGCCAGAACAACTTTGCTTTTTAAAGTATTTTATTTTCATTGCTTTGATACGAGTATTGTGCTTTGAGAATTTTAAATCAGAAATGACTACTTTTTAACTTCAACAGAAAGAGGTTAATTATATTTTATGTTTTTGTTTTCAGATACAAATAAAAACTGTAAAATAGGACAGAAAAAATGAAAGGAAAATGATGGATCACTTTTTATTTATAAAAACCAATTCAGTTTAGTGAACTGTAAAAGAGAAAATATAATAACCAAATGGAGTGATAGAACAGACTAATTTCTGCTATACAACATATGCTGGGCTTTCTCTCTTTCCAACAAAAACACAATCGGAACTACAAATCAATTAAAAATAAATTTATTCATCACCAAAACCAAATCCTAGAGAGAGAGAGAGAGAGAGAGAGAGAGAGAGAGAGAGAGAGAGAGAGAGAGAGAGAGAGAGAGAGAGATACTAATATTTAAATTCACTAAACACAGATTTTAATGCAGACTCACAAATGCTGACTCACTGGCTTCGAATGTGAAGTTCAAAATTTTGATGAATGTGTTCATTTGATTTGTAAATTTAGTGACCGACGAGAGTCAGTTAATTACACAAATTTTTGTCTAAGCATGGAGAGACTATAAGTTAATTTGTAGACTTTGAATTTAGTTTTTCTCCGATGTGTTAAGTAACAGTATAAGTCAAATTTTATTGAATTTGAGAAATCGATCATGAGCACTTTGACATACCAGGAAACAGTTTAGATGTAAAGTCATTCCTAAATTATAAGCAACTTCGTAACTGTTTCATTGTGACAAGAATTTTGAAATAATTTTAATTAAAATGTTTAATAAAACATGTTTGGAAAAGTGTTCCAGGACTCTACAACCTGCGACACTATTTATTTAAAAAACGGGCGTTCAAAATGAAGTTTGTTTGTAATGACAACTAAATTATGGCATCTTGCATCGTAGAACCTTTGACACCAGTACAGGATCTGGCCTAGAGTTCGTATAAATTCTGGGTACACAGGTTTTGACGACTGATCTAAACTAATTTTGGGGCGTAAAATCCAAATTTTTCTATGCCATCGCACCAAATTGGTGGGAAAGTGGTTAAAATGGCAAAAAATTGGCAAAAATGGCAAAATTTTATAAGTTTTTCGTATTTTTGTCATATTCTTGAGTTGAAATTTTTTTTAAGGGCAATTGTTTGTTTGAGAATCTGTGTTTGTAACATACTGCTGCCTGAACCAAGAAAACTGACAAAAATGTCAAAAAATAACAGCAAAAATATTAAAAAATTAAGTAAATATTGTCAAAAAATTGCAAAAATGAAATTTTTGGCTATTTTGGTGCATAAACTTAGCTCTAACCAATCTTATCGAACTAAATAGTCAAGAAATTAGATAGTAATAGCTCTACTAAAATTTCATAACAAAAAAACATGTAGAAATGTCTAAATTTTGGCTTACAATGATTAAAAATGGCTGTAGATTATTTGAAAAAAACAGACAAAATATAAAAAATAGTGCTAATTTTATAAAACTCTTAGGTTTGCATGTTGTAAAAGACTGTGAGATAAGATCATGTATTATTTCTGATGATGACGTTGACTGGAAATCTTGCAAAAGTGGCAAAGAGTTTGGCAAAAATGACAAAAACTGTCAATTTTTTAAGCGAACCTTTTTCGAAACTGTACCATTGTTAACTTGTCTCATGTATAAATGAATGATTTTGTAATGTACAGTACTTCTGTTGGTCCTTGCGTACCCTTCCATTAATGTGTACGTAATTGTCTTTTTACATCCGGAAAGTATGTATCAATCTGCTTTTTTAATATATACAGGGTGTTTCAGGTCGACCCTAGAAATATGGAAATTGGCGGAATTACTATGACAAACTTCAAATACCAAATACAAACTACAAATTCCGCCAATTTCCCAATTTCCATATTTCTAGGGTCGACCTGAAACACCCTGTATTGTAATAATATCAAATGAATAAAATCAGAAAATATTCCAAGCATGAAAATAAGCTAATACGAATTATTAGCCAGATCCTGTAAAGCGTATCCTTGTTTGAATTACTAAAACTTAGATAGACCACTCACATTAACTTCAAATAAATAATAATAAAAAATATTTTAATATATAATTAACTCGTAAAACATTACGAACGTCAATTTTTTACTTATTTCAACAAACCTTCGTATGAATCTTTCGATCTCTTTGCTATAAACTGATTCGGAGTGACTGGCGCGAGTATATTTGTGAACTTAATCTTGGCTTGGACAGGATTCACTGGCATTACCCAAGTTAAGTTATTCTGTTTAAAAACAATCGAAGCCAGTAATGATGTTTAATTTTGTTATGAGTCTTCGTTATAATTTCTTTTTAATCACCGTCACAATTAAGGTTAACTACCTTTTCAGTGTGGAATGATGTAGTCGAGACCACCATGGCCAAGACTGAGACCATATGCAATTTTTGCATGTACTCAATATTGTGTAATGCCTAATTCCTGAGCTCCGTATTTCACATTCAAAAATAAAGATTCTAAATAGGTTATCAAGTGACAATTACAAAATGTACTCATAATTTATTCACAAATTCATAGTTTGTGACATTTTTCAGCAGTTAACTTCGTACTTAAAACGAAACGAGTGTTCGTTGCACTTGAAGAACACCACAATGATGTAGTCGAGACCACCATGGCCTCGGCCGAGACCGAGACCAGAAAAAAAGTTCTCGAGACCGGTCTCGAGCCCTACATCACTGTCAGTGTGTGATAATTTTTTATTTGTTGCTGGGAATGGGAATTATCCCTAAAATAAACAAAAGGTTGATTTTATTCTGTGTATTAATTTTGCCATTAACACCTCTATCCGCTGAAAATCAATTAGAAATTCCTGAATAAAAGCTAAAATTTTATTAAGGGTATGAAAATATTGTGATAATTTTTACCTATAACTAATTTATAAAGAAATGGACCTCTTAATTTTTAAAAAAATTGTAATGAAGAGGAAATGCAAAAAACTTCAATTTTTTCTATAGGTTAAAATATGATAATAAAAACCCACTAATAGACAGAGTTAGTCTGTCTATTGGAGTGGGTTTTTGTTATCATAAATGAAGAGGAAACTTGTAAAGCAAATCTATTTTCAGAACAAAAAATTCACTACCTTCCCATTGAAAATTAATTTTCATCCAGTGAAAGAATTACACAAGGATATATAATATTACGATACATAAAATTATTGATGCTTTTTCGACATGTAGCTTCTTACTTCTTTTGCAAATACGTTTTAAAAGAAGTGTTAGACCTACATTCTAAAATAACAACAACTTAGAGATATTCTGTGGAACCGTATCTCTACATCCCTTGAATTTGTGTCTTTAAAGCTAGTAGGTACGTCCACCTTTCCATTATCTGATTTATCCAAGTTTCTAAATTCTTTCTCAGAATCTGTACCTATTTTTGGTCTCTTTTTGCTCCAAAGCATTATTGCAACTTCGATTTAATGTTATCTATATCACCGACAAGTGAAGCCGCAGTCAAGGCTTCATTTTCAGGAACTAACCTCACCTAGAAGTTTAGCTTTAGCGCTTCATTGTAGAATTTCGTAATACCCTGCTTCAGAACCACAATTCCAACTAGATAGAGCCCATCTTCCTCTGCATAAATATCAAACTACCCGGTACAGCTGGATAAATTTCAAGATTTCGGCAATCATTTCCTTTGTCCGTTTGAGGGACGAATCTGTCACCGAGAGTTTAGTAAAGATTCTCAAACTGTTGAACTTACTTGCAATTTCCAGCAAAAAAAGCCTAAGTAAGATATTAACTTTTTTAAATTTCTTTATCGAAATACGGAGAAAGATCGCAAGTATGAAACGATTTGTCCTTCACAGTTAAAATTGAATTAATTTAATAGAGTTCGAAATTAGAATCCAAATAATTTTTAATTCTGTCTATTTCTTCTTTTACGCATTTCAATTGTTAATAAACTCGTTTTTTAATTTCTTCAGCTTTTAAAACTGATTTTTCTTCTTTGTCAAACGTGAGAGGGTTTGTTTGTAAAGCGGAGAAAAAATATTTCGAGACGTCGATCAAATAGGAAAGGAAGAAGGAAGCAAATTTTGATTTAGGCTTATTGAAATGAAGTAAACGTACTTTAGTCATTATTAGTTTCTCCACAAGTTTCTTTGCTTTCTTAGTTATATTTTCTATCGCCTTTTCGATCAACGCAAGGTCATCAAGTTTCATTTATTCTGTCATGGTTGGAAGAAGTGATTCGAGACAAACTGTTTGCGAATTATTTTAGGAAAATTCCTCCAAGTCTCGTTGCAAAAACTGATACTCGTAACTTAGAGATGGAAAACATAAAATTTCAATATTCATGCCCGACAATGTGATCTTTCACGATGTTTTATATTAAAAATGCATGAAAATATTAGATTCTTTTTTAATTAGTTAAAAATCATTAAAAGATACATTAAAAGAGCGGTACTTCGCGTTCAATACTAGAGAAGACGGACTACCTTTATAGCTTCACCATTTTCATTGCTTTCATGCGAGTATTGTGCTTTGAGAATTTTAAATCAGAAATGACTACTTTTTAACTTCAACAGAAAGAGGTTAATTATATTTTATGTTTTTGTTTTCAGATACAAATAAAAACTGTAAAATAGGACAGAAAAAATGAAAGGAAAATGATGGATCACTTTTTATTTATAAAAACCAATTCAGTTTAGTGAACTGTAAAAGAGAAAATATAATAACCAAATGGAGTGATAGAACAGATTAATTTCTGCTATACAACATATGCTGGGCTTTCTCTCTTTCCAACAAAAACACAATCGGAACTACAAATCAATTAAAAATAAATTTATTCATCACCAAAACCAAATCCTAGAGAGAGAGAGAGAGAGAGAGAGAGAGAGAGAGAGAGAGAGAGAGAGAGAGAGAGAGAGAGAGTGAGAGAGAGAGAGAGAGATACTAATATTTAAATTCACTAAACACAGATTTTAATGCAGACTCACAAATGCTGACTCACTGGCTTCGAATGTGAAGTACAAAATTTTGATGACTGTGTTCATTTGATTTGTAAATTTAGTGACCGACGAGTCAGTTAATTACACAAATTTTTGTCTAAGCATGGAGAGACTATAAGTTAATTTGTAGACTTTGAATTTATTTTTTCTCCGATGTGTTAAGGTAACAGTATAAGTCAAATTTTATTGAATTTTGAGAAATCGATCATGAGCACTTTGACATACCAGGAAACAGTTTAGATGTAAAGTCATTCCTAAATTATAAGCAACTTCGTAACTGTTTCATTGTGACAAGAATTTTGAAATAATTTTAATTAAAATGTTTAATAAAACATTGGAAAAGTGTTCCAGGACTCTACAACCTGCGACACTATTTATTTAAAAAAACGGGCGTTCAAAATGAAGTTTGTTTGTAATGACAACTAAATTATGGCAGCTTGCATCGTAGAACCTTTGACACCAGCAGTGGCGGTCCTAGCTTACATGACGCCCTGGGCGAACCTCACCTTCAGCGCCCCCCTGAAGTATTGATGGTGGAAACTTCTTCTGTCACTGTCGTTTCTAGGGAATACAAAGTCAGATGGTACTTGACTTGGTCCCCTGGAAACCAGTTGTGTCCGAATTCTCTCAGTCAGAACTGAAGGCCAGTTAGCAGGGTCGGTGGACAGAGACTCATCCTCAGGAGGCGATTCTGCTCCAGGCATTTCTAATAAAAAGAACAAGAGCATTACTCATTAGTATACACACCTAAGTTAGATAACACATTATTCACAGCACTTTGTTATGGTGGTGGTGTTATGGAATTATGGTGGTGAAACAACACACATACCCAGTAACCCAGACCCAGTGATAATAACATTATAATTTATAACTGTTTGCAAAATGCTTTGCAGGGATGCACACACATACACATACACACACACGCACACACTCACAGACATATGTGCACACAAACTCACCTGAAGAGTCCTGCCGGGGAGAAGTAGAAGCAAATGGGTCTTCATCCTCAGGATCAGACTGCATTTGTGGAGACATATGTGAGGCTGAGGAGGTAGATGGCTCCTCAGCCTCAATAATGGCAGAAGTAGACGGCTTCTCATCCTGGCTAGTGGCAGAGGGTGTTCCAAAATATTTCAAAAGTGCCCCTGCAAATAGTAAAATAGAACATAACAGACCAATGCATGAATAGGCTAGTACAATTAATTTAACATGTTATTAAGCACAATTTATTAAACTTTTAGAATAGGAAACAAATGAATAATACAACCTCCTTGGTTAATGGCTAATTATATACATAATAGTACACTTCAAATGACTCAGAAAGCTATATCACAAAATAGCAGTGCAATATAGCAGTGAAGAGTAGATGACATAGCTCTATACCTTTATCTTTTGCTCGTTTCTCCTCTTCTTCTTTCCTCTTTTTTCTAAACTGAGCACCTGATAGCTTTGACCTCTTCTTATCCATTTGCGGTTATTTGACAGACCTTAGTGGCTTAGTGTGAAGATTCGTTCTGTAATAAATAATATACATTTCACTATTTAACCAAACCCAGAAAAATAACATTACATATGTTAAAGTATGGGCCTTTATTCCCAATAATATTAATCTGGAAGCATTTTGCATTGTTTAGGTCTTTTATGGGAAGGTTTATGGAAAATGCAATAGATGGTTTTTTATTAATAAAAATATATTTATTGATCTTTTATTATTTATTTTATTTTATTTTTTATTTTTATTTATTTCTTTATTTATTTATTCTTATTTTTATTTTTATTTTTTTTGCAGGCGCTCATGCCGCCCCTCCACAAATGCCGCCCTGTGCGGCTGCCCATATTGCCCATATGAGGAACCGCCACTGGACACCAGTACAGGATCTGGTCTAGAGTTCGTATAAATTTCTGGGTACACAGGTTTTGACGACTGATCTAACCTAATTTTGGGGCGTAGAATCCAAATCTTTCTATGCCATCGCACCAAATTGGTGGGAAAGTGGTTAAAATGGCAAAAAATTGGCAAAAATGGCAAAATTTTATAAGTTTTTCGTATTTTTGTCATATTCTTGAGTTGAAATTTTTTTTAAGGGGAATTGTTTGTTTGAGAATCTGTGTTTGTAACATACTGCTGCCTGAACCAAGAAAACTGACAAAAATGTCAAAAAATAACAGCAAAAATATTAAAAAATTAAGTAAATATTGTCAAAAAATTGCAAAAATGAAATTTTTGGCTATTTTGGTGCATAAACTAGCTCTAACCAATCTTATCGAACTAAATAGTCAAGAAATTAGATATTAATAGCTCTACTAAAATTTCCTAACAAAAAAACATGTACAAATGTCTAAATTTTGGCTTACAATGATTAAAAATGGCTGTAGATTATTTGAAAAAAATAGACAAAATATAAAAAATAGTGCTAATTTTATAAAACTCTTAGGTTTGCATGTTGTAAAAGACTGTGAGATAAGATCATGTATTATTTCTGATGATGACGTTGACTGAAAATCTTGCAAAAGTGGCAAAGAGTTTGGCAAAAATGACAAAAACTGTCAATTTTTTAGGCGAACCTTTTTCGAAACTGTACCATTGTTAACTTGTCTCATGTATAAATGAATGATTTTGTAATGTACAGTACTTTTGTTGGTCCTTGCGTACCCTTCCATTAATGTGTACGTAATTGTATTTTTACATCCGGAAAGTATGTATCAATCTGCTTTTTTAATATATACAGGGTGTTTCAGGTCGACCCTAGAAATATGGAAATTGGCGGAATTACTGACAAACTTCAAATAACAAATACAAACTACAAATTCCGCCAATTTCCCAATTTCCATATTTCCAGGGTCGACCCGAAACACCCTGTATTGTAATAATATAAAAGTAATAAAATCAGAAAATATTCCAAGCCTGAAAATAAGCTAATACGAATTATTAGCCAGATCCTGTAAAAGTGTATCCTTGTTTGAACTACTAAAAGTTAGATACATCGCTCACATTAACTTCAAATAAATAATAATGAAAAATATTTTAATATATAATTAACTCGTAAAACATTACGAACGTCAATTTTTTACTTATTTCAACAAACCTTCGGATGAATTTTTCGATCACTTTTATATAAACTGATTCGGAGTGACTGGCGTGAGTATATTTGTGAAATTAATCTTGGCTTGGACAGGATTCACTGGCATTACCCAAGTTAAGTTATTCTGTTTCAAAAAAATCGAAGCCAGTAATGATGTTTAATTTTGTTATGAGTCTTCATTATAATTTCTTTTTAATCACCGTCACAATTAAGGTTAACTACCTTTTCAGTGTGGAATGATGTAGTCGAGACCACCATGGCCAAGACTGAGAGACCATATGCAATTTTTGCATGTATTCAATATTGTGTAATGCCTAATTCCTGAGCTCCGTATTTCACATTCAAAAATAAAGATTCTAAATAGGTTATCAAGTGACAATTACAAAATTTACTCATAATTTATTCACAAATTCATAGTTTGTGACATTTTTCAGCAGTTAACTTCGTACTTAAAACGAAACGAGTGTTCGTTGCACTTGAAGAACACCACAATGATGTAGTCGAGACCACCATGGCCGAGGCCGAGACCGAGACCAAGACCGAGACCAGAAAAAAAGTTCTCGACACCGGTCTCGAGCCCTACATCACTGTCAGTGTGTGATAATTTTTTATTTGTTACTGGGAATGGGAATTATCCTTAAAATAAAGAAAAGGTTGTATGTATTCTGTGTATTAATTTTGCCATTAACACCTCTATCCGCTGAAAATCAACTAGAAATTCCTGAATAAAAGCTAAAATTTTATTAAGGGTATGAAAATATTGTGATAATATTTTACCTATTACTAATTTATAAAGAAATGGACCCCTTAATTTTTTTTTAAAATTATAATGAAGAGGAAACTCGTAAAGCAAATCTATTTTCAAAACAAAAAATTCACTACCTTCCCATTGAAAATTAATTTTCATTCAGTGAAAGAATTACACAAGGATATATAATATTACGATACATAAAATTATTGATGCTTTTTCGACATGTAGTTTCTTACTTCTTTCGCAAATACGTTTTAAAAGAAGTGTTAGACCCACATTCTAAAATAACAACAACTTAGAGATATTCTGTGGAACCGTATCTCTACATCCCTTGAATTTGTGTCTTTAAAGCTAGTAGGTACGTCCACCTTTCCATTATCTGATTTATCCAAGTTTCTAAATTCTTTCTCAGAATCTGTACCTATTTTTGGTCTCTTTTTGCTCCAAAGCATTATTGCAGCTTCGATTTAATGTTATCTATATCACCGACAAGTGAAGCCGCAGTCAAGGCTTCATTTTCAGGAACTAACCTCACCTAGAAGTTTAGCTTTAGTGCTTCATTGTAGAATTTCGTAATACCCTGCTTCAGAACCACAATTCCAACTAGATAGAACCCATCTTCCTCTGCATAATATATCAAACTACCCGGTACAGCTGGATAAATTTCCAGATTTCGGCAATCATTTCCTTTGTCCGTTTGAGGGACGAATCTGTCACCGAGAGTTTAGTAAAGATTCTCAAACTGTTGAACTTACTTGAAATTTCCAGCAAAAAAAGCCTAAGTAAGATATTAACTTTTTAAAATTTCTTTATCGAAATACGGAGAAAGATCGCAAGTATGAAAAGATTTGTCCTTCACAGTTAAAATTGAATTAATTTAATAGAGTTCGAAATTAGAATCCAAATAATTTTTAATTCTGTCTATTTCTTCTTTTACGCATTTCAATTGTTAATAAACTCGTTTCTTAATTTCTTCAGCTTTTAAAACTGATTTTTCTTCTTTGTCAAACGTGAGAGGGTTTGTTTGTAAAGCGGAGAAAAAATATTTCGAGACGTCGATCAAATAGGAAAGGAAGAAGGAAGCAAATTTTGATTTAGGCTTATTGAAATGAAGTAAACGTACTTTAGTCATTATTAGTTTCTCCACAAGTTTCTTTGCTTTCTTAGTTATATTTTCTATCGCCTTTTCGATCAACGCGAGGTCATCAAGTTTCATTTATTCTGTCATGGTTGGAAGAAGTGATTCGAGACAAACTGTTTGCGAATTATTTTAGGAAAATTCCTCCAAGTCACGTTGCAAAAACTGATACTCGTAGCTTAGAGATGGAAAACATAAAATTTCAATATTCATGCCCGACAATGTGATCTTTCACGATGTTTTATATTAAAAATGCATGAAAATATTAGATCCTTTTTTAATTAGTTAAAAATCATTAAAAGATACATTAAAAGAGCGGTACTTCGCGTTCAATACTAGAGAAGAACAGACTACCTTTATAGCTTCACTCAATTACGAGGATCGTGATAGTACAGTATAGCCAGAACAACTTTGCTTTTTAAAGTATTTTATTTTCATTGTTTTGATACGAGTATTGTGCTTTGAGAATTTTAAATCAGAAATGACTACTTTTTAACTTCAACAGAAAGGGGTTAATTATATTTTATGTTTTTGTTTTCAGATACAAATAAAAACTGTAAAATAGGACAGAAAAAATGAAAGGAAAATGATGGATCACTTTTTATTTATAAAAACCAATTCAGTTTAGTGAACTGTAAAAGAGAAAATATAATAACCAAATGGAGTGATAGAACAGACTAATTTCTGCTATACAACATATGCTGGGCTTTCTCTCTTTCCAACAAAAACACAATCGGAACTACAAATCAATTAAAAATAAATTTATTCATCACCAAAACCAAATCCTAGAGAGAGAGAGAGAGAGATAGAGAGAGAGAGAGAGAGAGAGAGAGAGAGAGAGAGAGAGAGATACTAATATTTAAATTCACTAAACACAGATTTTAATGCAGACTCACAAATGCTGACTCACTGGCTTCGAATGTGAAGTTCAAAATTTTGATGAATGTGTTCATTTGATTTGTAAATTTAGTGACCGACGAGAGTCAGTTAATTACACAAATTTTTGTCTAAGCATGGAGAGACTATAAGTTAATTTGTAGACTTTGAATTTAGTTTTTCTCCGATGTGTTAAGGTAACAGTATAAGTCAAATTTTATTGAATTTGAGAAATCGATCATGAGCACTTTGACATACCAGGAAACAGTTTAGATGTAAAGTCATTCCTAAATTATAAGCAACTTCGTAACTGTTTCATTGTGACAAGAATTTTGAAATAATTTTAATTAAAATGTTTAATAAAACATGTTTGGAAAAGTGTTCCAGGACTCTACAACCTGCGACACTATTTATTTAAAAAACGGGCGTTCAAAATGAAGTTTGTTTGTAATGACAACTAAATTATGGCAGCTTGCATCGTAGAACCTTTGACACCAGTACAGGATCTGGCCTAGAGTTCGTATAAATTTCTGGGTACACAGGTTTTGACGACTGATCTAAACTAATTTTGGGGCGTAAAATCCAAATTTTTCTATGCCATCGCACCAAATTGGTGGGAAAGTGGTTAAAATGGCAAAAAATTGTCAAAAATGGCAAAATTTTATAAGTTTTTCGTATTTTTGTCATATTCTTGAGTTGAAATTTTTTTTAAGGGCAATTGTTTGTTTGAGAATCTGTGTTTGTAACATACTGCTGCCTGAACCAAGAAAACTGACAAAAATGTCAAAAAATAACAGCAAAAATATTAAAAAATTAAGTAAATATTGTCAAAAAATTGCAAAAATGAAATTTTTGGCTATTTTGGTGCATAAACTAGCTCTAACCAATCTTATCGAACTAAATAGTCAAGAAATTAGATAGTAATAGCTCTACTAAAATTTCATAACAAAAAAACATGTACAAATGTCTAAATTTTGGCTTACAATGATTAAAAATGGCTGTAGATTATTTGAAAAAAACAGACAAAATATAAAAAATAGTGCTAATTTTATAAAACTCTTAGGTTTGCATGTTGTAAAAGACTGTGAGATAAGATCATATTATTTCTGATGATGACGTTGACTGGAAATCTTGCAAAAGTGGCAAAGAGTTTGGCAAAAATGACAAAAACTGTCAATTTTTTAAGCGAACCTTTTTCGAAACTGTACCATTGTTAACTTGTCTCATGTATAAATGAATGATTTTGTAATGTACAGTACTTCTGTTGGTCCTTGCGTACCCTTCCATTAATGTGTACGTAATTGTCTTTTTACATCCGGAAAGTATGTATCAATCTGCTTTTTTAATATATACAGGGTGTTTCAGGTCGACCCTAGAAATATGGAAATTGGCGGAATTACTATGACAAACTTCAAATACCAAATACAAACTACAAATTCCGCCAATTTCCCAATTTCCATATTTCTAGGGTCGACCTGAAACACCCTGTATTGTAATAATATCAAATGAATAAAATCAGAAAATATTCCAAGCATGAAAATAAGCTAATACGAATTATTAGCCAGATCCTGTAAAAGCGTATCCTTGTTTGAATTACTAAAACTTAGATAGACCGCTCACATTAACTTCAAATAAATAATAATAAAAAATATTTTAATATATAATTAACTCGTAAAACATTACGAACGTCAATTTTTTACTTATTTCAACAAACCTTCGTATGAATTTTTCGATCTCTTTGCTATAAACTGATTCGGAGTGACTGGCGCGAGTATATTTGTGAACTTAATCTTGGCTTGGACAGGATTCACTGGCATTACCCAAGTTAAGTTATTCTGTTTAAAAACAATCGAAGCCAGTAATGATGTTTAATTTTGTTATGAGTCTTCGTTATAATTTCTTTTTAATCACCGTCACAATTAAGGTTAACTACCTTTTCAGTGTGGAATGATGTAGTCGAGACCACCATGGCCAAGACTGAGACCATATGCAATTTTTGCATGTACTCAATATTGTGTAATGCCTAATTCCTGAGCTCCGTATTTCACATTCAAAAATAAAGATTCTAAATAGGTTATCAAGTGACAATTACAAAATGTACTCATAATTTATTCACAAATTCATAGTTTGTGACATTTTTCAGCAGTTAACTTCGTACTTAAAACGAAACGAGTGTTCGTTGCACTTGAAGAACACCACAATGATGTAGTCGAGACCACCATGGCCGAGGCCGAGACCGAGACCAGAAAAAAAGTTCTCGAGACCGGTCTCGAGCCCTACATCACTGTCAGTGTGTGATAATTTTTTATTTGTTGCTGGGAATGGGAATTATCCCTAAAATAAACAAAAGGTTGATTTTATTCTGTGTATTAATTTTGCCATTAACACCTCTATCCGCTGAAAATCAATTAGAAATTCCTGAATAAAAGTTCAAATTTTATTAAGGGTATGAAAATATTGTGATAATATTTACCTATAACTAATTTATAAAGAAATGGACCCCTTAATTTTTAAAAAATTGTAATGAAGAGGAAATGCAAAAAACTTCAATTTTTTCTATAGGTTAAAATATGATAATAAAAACCCACTAATAGACAGAGTTAGTCTGTCTATTGGAGTGGGTTTTTGTTATCATAAATGAAGAGGAAACTTGTAAAGCAAATCTATTTTCAGAACAAAAAATTCACTACCTTCCCATTGAAAATTAATTTTCATCCAGTGAAAGAATTACACAAGGATATATAATATTACGATACATAAAATTATTGATGCTTTTTCGACATGTAGCTTCTTACTTCTTTTGCAAATACGTTTTAAAAGAAGTGTTAGACCTACATTCTAAAATAACAACAACTTAGAGATATTCTGTGGAACCGTATCTCTACATCCCTTGAATTTGTGTCTTTAAAGCTAGTAGGTACGTCCACCCTTTCCATTATCTGATTTATCCAAGTTTCTAAATTCTTTCTCAGAATCTGTACCTATTTTTGGTCTCTTTTTGCTCCAAAGCATTATTGCAGCTTCGATTTAATGTTATCTATATCACCGACAAGTGAAGCCGCAGTCAAGGCTTCATTTTCAGGAACTAACCTCACCTAGAAGTTTAGCTTTAGCGCTTCATTGTAGAATTTCGTAATACCCTGCTTCAGAACCACAATTCCAACTAGATAGAGCCCATCTTCCTCTGCATAATATATCAAACTACCCGGTACAGCTGGATAAATTTCAGATTTCGGCAATCATTTCCTTTGTCCGTTTGAGGGACGAATCTGTCACCGAGAGTTTAGTAAATTCTCAAACTGTTGAACTTACTTGCAATTTCCAGTAAAAAAAGCCTAAGTAAGATATTAACTTTTTTAAATTTCTTTATCGAAATACGGAGAAAGATCGCAAGTATGAAAAGATTTGTCCTTCACAGTTAAAATTGAATTAATTTAATAGAGTTCGAAATTAGAATCCAAATAATTTTTAATTCTGTCTATTTCTTCTTTTACGCATTTCAACTGTAAATAAACTCGTTTCTTAATTTCTCCAGCTTTTAAAACTGATTTTTCTTCTTTGACAAACGTGAGAGGGTTTGTTTGTAAAGCGGAGAAAAAATATTTCGAGACGTCGATCAAATAGGAAAGGAAGAAGGAAGCAAATTTTGATTTAGGCTTATTGAAATGAAGTAAACGTACTTTAGTCATTATTAGTTTCTCCACAAGTTTCTTTGCTTTCTTAGTTATATTTTCTATCGCCTTTTCGATCAACGCGAGGTCATCAAGTTTCATTTATTCTGTCATGGTTGGAAGAAGTGATTCGAGACAAACTGTTTGCGAATTATTTTAGGAAAATTCCTCCAAGTCTCGTTGCAAAAACTGATACTCGTAACTTAGAGATGGAAAACATAAAATTTCAATATTCATGCCCGACAATGTGATCTTTCACGATGTTTTATATTAAAAATGCATGAAAATATTAGATTCTTTTTTAATTAGTTAAAAATCATTAAAAGATACATTAAAAGAGCGGTACTTCGCGTTCAATACTAGAGAAGACGGACTACATTTATAGCTTCACCATTTTCATTGCTTTCATACGAGTATTGTGCTTTGAGAATTTTAAATCAGAAATGACTACTTTTTAACTTCAACAGAAAGAGGTTAATTATATTTTATGTTTTTGTTTTCAGATACAAATAAAAACTGTAAAACAGGACAGAAAAAATGAAAGGAAAATGATGGATCACTTTTTATTTATAAAAACCAATTCAGTTTAGTGAACTATAAAAGAGAAAATATAATAACCAAATGGAGTGATAGAACAGACTAATTTCTGCTATACAACATATGCTGGGCTTTCTCTCTTTCCAACAAAAACACAATCGGAATTACAAATCAATTAAAAATAAATTTATTCATCACCAAAACCAAATCAAATCCTAGAGAGAGAGAGAGAGAGAGAGAGAGAGAGAGAGAGAGAGAGAGATACTAATATTTAAATTCACTAAACACAGATTTTAATGCAGACTCACAAATGCTGACTCACTGGCTTCGAATGTGAAGTTCAAAATTTTGATGAATGTGTTCATTTGATTTGTAAATTTAGTGACCGACGAGAGTCAGTTAATTACACAAATTTTTGTCTAAGCATGGAGAGACTATAAGTTAATTTGTAGACTTTGAATTTATTTTTTCTCCGATGTGTTAAGGTAAGAGTATAAGTCAAATTTTATTGAATTTTGAGAAATCGATCATGAGCACTTTGACATACCAGGAAACAGTTTAGATGTAAAGTCATTCCTAAATTATAAGCAACTTCGTAACTGTTTCATTGTGACAAGAATTTTGAAATAATTTTAATTAAAATGTTTAATAAAACATGTTTGGAAAAGTGGTTCAGGACTGTACAACCTGCGACACTATTTATTTAAAAAACGGGCGTTCAAAATGAATTTTGTTTGTAATTACAACTAAATTATGGCATCTTGCATCGTAGAACCTTTGGCACGGAATAAGCTGGGCCGGCCTTAGGCAAGTGGGGGGGCTAGAAGCAGAACCCCTAGTGCGGGGCCCCTAACATGCATGCGACTACAAGCCCCTATATTCTTTATAACACTACCAGAGGTGGCCAGGAACGAAGTAGCAGTACTTCGTTACTTTACTCAAGTAACTTTCTGGAGGATTTTGAGTACTTTAAAGTACTTTACATTTTCGGTACTTTTACTTGAGTAACTTTTCGGCTTAAGTAATGTACTTTTACAAGTTACTTTTGTCCAAGTTGTCTCGTTACATTTGGAAGTACCCGGCATGGGCTCAATTTGGATCAACCAATCAGAACGTATCAAAAGATGATCTTGTGCCGACCAATCACAATAACGCAGCGCTTCCCACCAGTTCCCGTTGCGCCACGGCCCGAGCGTCTTTCATTCATTCTTGCTGTGTTGCTGACGCCGTGAAGGTATCGTTAATTTGATAATGGATGAATTAAATTCACCGTCGCCATATTTGGACAAGTTATTTTCAGTAACGTCTATAACAGGCAATTCGGTGAAGTTTCAGTGTTTATGTGCAAGCCGAAGACTGTTGAAATGTAGTAAATAAATGGTGATGTGATTTGCCAACTCGTCTTTTTTCTTATTACCTAGTAAATATGCATAATTAGTTCAATATTGGGGTTGGATTTCATCACTAAGCATAAATTTTATTTTAGGAGAGTTACTTTTTACTTTCTGTATTTGAATACTTCTGAAGTCTGTTACTCTTTAATTAAGTAGTCTCCAATAAGGGTACTTTTAACTTCTACTTGAGAAACTTTTCCCCCAGTAACAGTACATTTACTTAAATAGCATTTTTCTGTACTTTGTCCAGTACTAAACACTACCCACTACACGCACATTCAGCATTCAGAAACACCACCTTGATCACCTGTAGAAAGTAAATGGACTCGCTCAGTGGAGTACATAAGGGGGCGGGGGCATAGGGAGCGTAGGCCCCCCAATTGTAAAAATTATTACTACTCTCATTAAAGATATTTGAAAAAGGAATTTTCAAAAATCGATAACTTTGTAACATTCACCACAAAAAAATCTTGATGTCATATGGATTTTCAGGTATTTCATGGTTACCAGGACATGTTATTAACTCAAAACTAAAAAGCAATTTTGGCTGGCTTAGGAACGTTTATATATGTCTTTATACGTACGATTAATTTGTGCAAACTTAATTCTTTGCCCATAAATTGGAAATAAAATACAACTGAAGCCTTCGAAGATGCAATTAATCTTGATTCCAAATCAGTCATCATTAGGGCCCGGATGTTTAGGCATTATAAAATTGAAAAATAGGCAAATAAAAGTATAAAATAGGCAAAAATAGGCATTTATTTTATACCGATCAAAAACACACAAAACAAAATAAGTTATATAATAATGTATGAATGTATCATTAGTTTCATTACCTTGAGACTACGTCGCACATTATTAGTCTGAATTACACATAATTACAAGTAATTTTTTTATGTTTTCAACTTTTAGGCCTCTTCTTCTGTCTGAAAGAACATGCTTGTACAGCGAGAATGACCTCTCTACTTCCACTGATGTAACAGGAGCAAATTTGAAGCATGATACATTCATGGGATTCATATCCCCCTACATCGGCATCAGTGTGTCCTTCAAGAACGTGTGCAATGTTCTTTAGTCGTTCCAGATCTGCATTTGCTCGTATCACTCGGTCACATTTTTCGCGAACAGATTCACCTTTCTCGCCGGGCGCTTGACTGATGCCTGCAAAGACTAACTCAAAAATTTTCAAAGCGTCGATTAACGGCTGGTTCCTAGTTTCAAGAGCAGTAATGTTCTCAGGTATTTTTGCAAAGTGGGAAGTGATGTATGAAAGTTCATTGCGAAGAGATCTATCTTCAATGAGGTGCATCACGATGCGGATTGATGAAGCATCTTCGATGTCAAGTGCTGATACAACTTCTCGAAACTTGTCAAAATTTGACGTGTAATACAACGCAGCCGAGATCCAGGTTCCCCACCTCGTCAAAACGGGCTGTGGCGGCAATGCGAGTTCAGGCGCTATTTCATGCAACATATGACATCTTGATGGTGCCTTAAGAAATATCTTCTTTCCATTAGAAATTAATTTGTCGACATTGGGGAACAAGCCTCGTATCTGCTCAGCAACACGGTGAAGTGCGTGAGCCAAACAAGTAACATGTAGCATTTGTGGAAAAAGAATTTTCAATGCTGTTGCTGCCTTCTTCATGTACGGCGCTGCGTCTGTCATGAAGAGAAGAACTTTTTCATGCTGGATGCCCTCTGGCCAAAGCAAAGCGAGGGATGTTGTGAAAAGTTGAGCTATTGTTGAGCTGTTGGTCTTTGGCAGCTCTTCTGATGTCAGCAGATAAACTTTCGGCGTCTGATCAGCTTCCAAAGTACCTATAATCACGTTAGCAATATATCTACCCATGGAATCGGTGGTCTCGTCTATTGAAATCCATATCTTGTTATCTGCAACGCCTTCACGTATTTTCTGCATTGCAAAGGCGTAGTTTGTATCCACATAATTTTTTCGAAGAGTGGACTCACTTGGAATAACTTGTTTTGTGTATTTTTCTAAAAAGGTCTTTAATGATTTGTTTTCCAACTTCCACAGTGGAATTCCAGCATCAATAAATGATTTGCATAGCTCCAAGGAAAAGGTAGATTGACGACTTGACGTTGAAGCAAATGTCATCAAACACGTTTGTAGGCTGTTTGGTTTCATCTTTTCAGCAGAAGCTTTGTGCTTAACGGTCTGCACATGCTGGGAAACAAAGTACCTTTTCTCACTATTAACTGCTTTGTCACACACTTTACAAAATAACACTGTGCCATCTGTGGAAAAGATATCTTTTCCAAAGTCACGAACATGTTGGTTCAGTTTACTACTTGAAGATGAACTAACTTTTGGCATATTAACGTCTTCTAAATATCATTCAAGTTTAGTCAAATACCACTGATGATCGCACACCCTCACACGCACGAAGCAGAACAACGAATATGAGGAAATGGCAGTGCGAGGCTAGTTTTCAGATACTGCGCTCAGCTGATAACGTCAATCATACATGACGTCATTTCCGCAATAGGAAATTCCACGATATCTTCATTCACGTTATCTGCGCATTCCTGGTTAGTCTAGTCGTAACTAATACATGATAATTTTCCTATAAATGCCTATTTATGTCTTTTTTCTTTATAATCTAATTAAAAAGGCAAAAATATGCATTTTCAACGAAATAGGCATTATCATACTCATACTCCCAAAAAAGGCAAAAAAAGGCATTTATGGCATTTTGCCTGAACATCCGGGCTCTAGTCATCATCAATTTTGAGCTGACATAAACACACACACACACTATATATATATATATATATATATATATATATATATAGTGTGTGTGCCCCCCCCCTTAAGAAATGCTGTGTACGACCTTGGACTCGTTTACATTTTGGATGTACGCATACTCATAAGAAATGAAAACCCCAAAATGTGAGAATCGGAAACTATTGAATCAACAAAATTTTCTTTGCTTTCACGGAGTCAAACTCTTGAATAAAAGTGGGTCGTACAGTAGTACAACTTCTGAGAAATGCGACTCCGGACGCGTATTCTTATCAAAATAAGAAAATAAAATGACATTCGGAAAATGTTTTAAACCATCTTTTTCTTTTTCTTTTTGGCATGCTGGCAACACATAAAGCGCGGGCCCGAGACAACTGCCTCACTCGCCTCTTCCTAAGGTCGGCCCTGCTCGTAAATGTAACAACGAGCTGAATTTGACAAATTTTCTAGATTTAGCAGCTATTTTGCTAGAGTGTATATATATATATATCTATATATACAGTGGTGTAGTGCTAAATAAAGAAGTGAGGGAACGCATTTTGAAAGTGTTACTCAGATGCGGGGGGGACAATGGCGAGTGCGGCGAGCCCATACAGCTGGGGGTCCGGGGGCACTGTAAGCCCCCCGGGAAATCTTTTGAAATCTGACCAATTTCAGGAATATTTTGAGGTCATATGCACTGGATATTAGGATATATTCCAAGGTTGAAGATGCAGTATTTCCAGTGTCATTAGATATACGACATCCAGTACGATCAATAAAAATAGCTAACAACTGGAATGATTAACTAAAAAAAAGTTAACAACTGGTACGCCGTGGTGACTGTTTCACCAGATCTTTATAGGCTAGCATTGCCTCAGTCGAAGCTAAAAGAAATGAATCAGTTAATGATTCTTTCTCATATTTCTTCTAGGGGTGGGAATTAAAATTTCATGACGTTAGAGATTTGTAAGTTCGGATTTATTTGAAATAGTGAGGGAACGCCGTTCCGTCTACCAAAAAAAGTAAGGGAACGCCGTTCCCACGCGTTCCCACAGCACTACACCACTGTGTGTATATATATATATATATATATATAAATATATATATTTAGAAATCTCATAAAATGTGTTACACTGTACTTTGTCTTTTACGAATTTACTTTATAAAGCTTAATGAATTTAGAGGATCCGATTGGGTAAGCTGATAAAACAAGTATTTCACTTACAAATATCTTAAATAATAAAAGTTTTGTTTTTACAAAAATATGAAGCTTCACATAATGAATAATTAATAGTGATATATCTCAATTACAAATGATTTTCACTTTATAAAAATAAATAGTTTTACTATCAATTAATTATTACTAAATCATTAATTATTACATATGCCATTATTACATATTCCAAATGCATATTTAATAATGGCTGAGGAGAGCCTGCGTGGAAAGATAAAGGAGTTGGGGGAGATGAAGGTGAAATTGGAGGACGCAAACCTAATCCTTTAAAAATGTTTTATTTTGGTAAGGCATCGTCAAGCTTCTCGGAACTGAGAGTATGTTCTGGTCAAACAAACGTTGACTCACAGATTGGAAGGTAATTTTATGGGAGGGTCAAATCCTACTGAAGTATGTAGGATTCAAATATGCTTTTTCTTGAGTATCTTTAAATTCTTTTTCTGGGAAAATTAAATCCACTATAGTTTGAGTAAGTAATGGTAAATGACAAACACTATACTTTTTCTTTATATATATATATATATATATATATATATCAGTGGCGACTCGTGGTATAAATGTATGGGGGTGCGATTTCATAAAATTGTACGACAACACGGACTCACAATAGGCTAGCGCGAATCCAATTGCCGCTCACAAGAGTACTTGTATTAACATATGCGGCTATGCCAGACGTACAATTCTAGTTAATTACAAATAAGTAATAATTTCAATAAAATACATATAAATGGTTCATATCATTATTACTGAAGTAACTATTAGTAAAAATAAAGTTGTTATTATAAAAAAAATTCGCGATTGTACTTATATTTTCATTACAACCGTAAAATATAATTTATATTTACTTGAGCGAAAAATCTATCGCTCCATTCGGCTGCAATATTATTTTGTATTCAAACAGGGTACGCTGTTTGAAGCTATGCTATAAGTTTAGAATATTATGTACTGTATGAAGGCTTACTCAAAATGCCTCATGAATCATGATATGCCACATGAATTTTTGAAATATATGTCAAGAATATTTATTTTAATATCTTAAAATTAATATATTTTTTATCTGTTAAATTAATATTTATCGTTTCAAGCAAGGGGGAGCGACCGCTCCATCGCTCCTATACGCCAGTCGCCACTGATATATATATACTTGACATACTTAAGGTTTCGAACGTCAGTTCAGGATCGACCTGCGGTCCCTCTGCAGCATCCCGCCTCATCTGGTGGATAATATTAGCTCTCCTCCTGCCCTCGTAGTCAGCAAAGCATGGCTGGCTGGTCAAGAACTTTACACAAGAACCTGTCCAGTTGGTTCTTGAAATTATTCAGGTTGACTACGACAAGGTAAAAATTAATACAACCTGGTGTGTATTTCAGCACTCGAGGGAACAAATAATGCTTTCGCGCCCAGAGGTGCTTTCCATACTAACCTCAACTGCACTGGAGGCAATGGCATTCATTCAAATCTCTGGTGTAACACTGGGGACCCATAAATGTAATATCGTGCATGAGCAGTGAGCACGCACAATTTTGTGTAATGGGAAAGCGTTATGTGTTCTCTCGGGTGTTGAAGCATGCGCCAGGTTGTACTAAATTTGGTTTTGTTATAGAGTTAAGGTCAGCGTCCTCACCTTCCACTCAAGAGTTGCTGGGTTCAAGTTCTGGTGAACATTTTTGCATTAGGCCTATCAGGGCCGTTTCCTGGCCTAAGCAAACTTAGGGGCCGCTTAGGGCCCCGCTGCTATTAGGGGGCCCCTAGACAGGCTCCCACGTCAAAGCTCAGTGGGCAAGAATAGGAATATAGCTGAAGTTATTATTATTATTATTGTCGTATTAATTAAAGTTTTTGTATGAGACAAATGTGATAAAACGAAGACAAACGAAACGTTTTGGTCGTTATGTGTAAATAACTATTGTGAGATCATATTTCTATATTATTTAACTTTATTTTTACTATATGCTTCTACTTTCTTAAATGCTTAATTTTTCTAGTATTGTAAAACATTATTTCACTAATTTACTAATTATTAAGAGATTTTGTAACACTTTAAAACCTAGGATTATTTTCGTTATGTTTTCAAGTTTATTAATTCTTTTCTCATCTTTTTCAGATATGTGAATTTTGTTGGTTAAAACCTAAATGGTCTGATTATTTGAATGTATTTGATTAACGTTACAATTATAACAATTATTATTATTATTATTATTATTATTATTATCATCATCATCATTATTATCATGATTATTATTATTTAGCAGATTAGTTGTGGTTAACTAGGTGTGACTTCGTGCATCTTGGAAAATGAAACGACATTATCCATCAGGAGCTGAAAAACGGAAAAAGAAGAAAATAGAGGGGGAGAAGCTTTCCAGTAGCACAGGTGAGATGTGCCACTTGTATATTCTTATGATTACAGTTCAGGTAACTAGGTTAGGTAGACCATCAAGCTAGGCAAGTGCTCAGGAATCGTGTAGAATAAGTTAGTCTCTGTAATATTTATAATATTTCGAAATGTGAAATTTAATGGATCACATCACCTCAAATTCTGTTCACACAGATCAATTATATCAAACAAGATAAGAAAGAGTATTTTAGCAAAAATTAACAGAATATGTAATGTTATGTTCTTCTCAGGAGCACTACTGAAATATTTGGAAAAGCCATCCTCAGCAAAGCCTGATGAGCATCATGAGCCAACAGCAGGACCATCCTCTATGCAACCTCAAATACCAGTAGAAGTAGAGCCTGATGAACCAACAAGTGGCCCATCTTCTGTTCAGCTTCAAACACCACACACAGGCATTTCTACTGAGCAACAAGAACCAAGATCTGCTCCACCGCTTGATCCGTATGACTGGCCAGTTGTCCTGTCAGATGCCTTGAAGACAGATCTGGTGTCTCGAGGACCATTTCAAATCAGTCCAGATTTCACATTCCCTAAAATAGAGGACGGTAGAAGCGTTCATCACCATTACATGTACAGAACATTAATTAATGGGGAAAAAATAAAGCGAAGCTGGCTGATGTACTCTAGAAGGAATGATGCTCTTTATTGTTTCTGCTGCAAATTGTTTTCAAGGAAGTCGTACAAGCTAATTACGGATGGACTTTCAAACTGGATAAACGTTGGTTCGCTTCTGAAAGGCCATGAAAATAGTTCAGAACATACAGATAACATGGCAACATGGAAGGATCTGGAACTGCGGCTAAAAACTGGGAGGACCATTGACCAAACTGAAATGTCATTAATGGAGGTAGAGCGAAGACGCTGGCGAGATGTTCTCACACGTCTTGTAAGTATAATCCAATCACTGGCAGAGAGAAACCTTGCTTTCAGGGGGTCTTCCTCTACATTGTACAATCGAGACAATGGCAACTTCTTGAAGGAGGTTGAGCTGCTTGCCAAATTTGATCCAGTGATGAAACAACACATCAGCAGAGTCGAAAGTGGCCAATATAGTCATTCAAGTTACCTAGGAAACATCACTCAAAATGAGCTCACTGGGTCCATTAGTGGGAAGATCTTGGATGCCATTGTTGCATAAATAAAACAAGCTAAATATTACTCACTCATTTTAGACTGCACTCCAGACATAAGCCACCAAGAACAGATGTCGATTATTATCAGAACTGTTAAAATGGGTGAAGTACCAGAAATAAAAGAATACTTCTTGGGCTTTCTTGATGCTTCAGAAAGTACAGGCCTGGGTTTATCAGTTCTGATTCTGAAGAGACTAGATGAACTGAATATTCACTTTGATGACTGCAGAGGACAGTCATATGACAACGGAGCGAACATGAAGGGCAAGAGCAAGAACAAAGGTGTTCAGGCAAGGTTATTAGAGAAGAACTGTCGTGCACTCTATGTTCCATGTGGGGCTCACACTCTGAATCTTGTAGTGGCTGATGCAGCTAAAGCTTCCACAGATGCCATCAGCTTCTTTGGCAACGTACAAAAATTGTACAACCTTTTTGCAGCAGCTACATAGAGATGGACAATCCTAAAGAAGCACGTGAACATAACACTCAAGTCTTGGTGTGAAACCAGGTGGGAGAGCCGGCTTAAGAGCATTGAGGCTGTGCGATACCAGAGCTACAACATCAGAGAGGCCCTGTTGGAAGTCAGAAACAATGCCACAGATGCCATAGCCAGGACTGAAGCACAAGCACTTGCAGAGGAGGTAGGGTCTTATCGCTTTCAGATTTGCACAGTAGTATGGTATGACATTCTTCATGCAGTTAACCATGTGAGCAAACTTCTGCAGTCTCCTACAATGCAGTTTGATGTGACAGTCAACCTAACCTCCTCACAAAAACAAAAGACTCACTCACCATCTACAGAAACACAGGTTTTGTTGCAGCACAAGTCGTAGCTAGACACATATGTGAGGAAATGAATGTGGAGGCTATGCTCAAGAAGAAGAGGCTTAGATCCACAAAAAAGCACTTTGCTTACGAAGTCTTAAAGAGGCTGGAAGTCAAATTTTTCAATGTGGTGGTGGATTGTGCCATCGGGTCAATAAATGAGAGATTCAAAACAGTAGATGATGTGAGGGACATATTTGGGGTTCTCCTAAACTTCACCACAATGAACAAGGAAGACTTGTCCTGCAAGTGTGAAAAGCTCTCTAAGATACTGAGCTCTGGAGCTGACTCTGACATTGATGGAAGAGAACTGGCCCTCGAAATTAAGAACTTGCCGACTTTACCTTCACACACCATGACTGCATTGGAGCTTCTCTCCTTCATTCATCAGTCTCTGGGTTGCACTAAGAATTGTCTGCACTCTACCTGTGACAGTAGCGTCATCCGAGAGGAGCTTCTCTAAGATGAAGCTAATCAAGAACTACCTCAGATCATCAATGGGTCAGGATCGCCTCAGTGGCCTTGGCATCATAAGCATTAACCAGGACGTTGGCAGGGAGATTTCATATGATGATGTTATTGATGATTTCGCCCAGAAAAAATCTAGGAGGCAAAAATTTTGAAGATACAAACTGTTCTGTATAACTATTAGCTATTACCAGAGCTGGGCAGTAACGCGTTACAAGTAACGGCCGTTACGTAACGCAGTACTTTTTTAGTAACGGTAGCGGTAACGGCGTTACATCTCAAATCAAGTAACTCTTTCAGTAACGACGTTACTTTTTTTAGGGAAATATATTCGTTAGTTGTTACTCGTTACTTTTTTATCGCAGCTCACAATTAGTTTCTTTCGATCTTCCCTCATTATTCATTAACCGTTAAAAATTTGTCCCTTCACTATGAGCGAGGTGTGCATGTTGGCTGTTGGCATACTGGCAGCCTACCCCCATCCACCCTCTCCCCCTACACTGACAGCACTGTCAAAGTAAAAAGGCGAAGAACCCTGGAGCAGGGACGGACCTAAGTTCAACAGAGGTTTCGTCATTCCTCTCATCTGGGCCTTCACGGCACGTTAGCTCTGCATCCTTCCCATCCACAAACTTTAAAAATATGTTTATTAAACTTGACACTCCTATACCATCTAGTGCCGCTGTTGAGCAGGTTTTTTTCAGTAGGAAAGGATATACTGCGTCCGAAACGAGGCTCGCTCTTAGATGCAACTTTTGAGAAGCTTGTTTTCTTAAAGGCCAATAAAGATCTTTTGAATAATTAATAGTTCTTAAGTTTGTATATTAGCTAATAAATTTCAATTATCATTGCCATGCACAATAACTCATTTGATTCATTTCTTTAGTATTTCGTATTATTGTTTTGCAAAACTAAACTTTCCTGGTATATTCTATGATAGCATTAGTAAATTAGTATCAATAGTATGCTATATCCTCTGTTATGTTGCAATTCCTAGTAATAAATCTTGCAGTAATTTTGTTTCACTTTTTTTAAAAATATTATGCCTTATAAGTCATAACAACGCAATGAAGGCATGCACAGATTATATAATATAATATTTTATGTATATATAAATTATAATATACCTATGCATATATATAATATATTTACATTTCATTAAAAGTAACGGTAACGAGTAACGGTGCCGTTACTCGTTACTTTAAAAAAATGGTAACTAACGATAACGGCGTTACATTTAGACTGTAGTAACGGTAACGGTAACGGCATTACATTTATAAAGTAACGAGCACAGCACTGGCTATTACACGATTGTATCGTAGAGTTAGTAATTGTTTGGTAGTTGATAATTGCATTATTTTTTTATACATAGTTCTGTGTCATTTATTCTAAATAATGTATAAGCTAATTTTCAGGAATTTCATGAAGAGTATTTTTTTCTGTTTGTCTTCTGAAAGTACATATTTGTTGTTTTGGACATAAATGTTTCATTAAAATTGTTTCATAATTCTTTTTTATTAACACAGCCACTTTTTGTATGTGTGTGCTGAGGTGATGTAGTAAGGCGTGAGTTGGTGGATGGATGGGTGGGGCCTCAAATGGGTATACTGCTTAGGGCCCCCTAATGGCTAGAAACGGCCCTGATGCTTATATATATATATATTATAGAAACTATAACAATAACAATAATAATAATAATAATAATTACAGGAGTAAGAAGGACATTTGTGATAAGGCAAAATATAAAACGTGTTTCGCTCAAAAGCTACACTTAAAAATAAATTATTTGGTTTCCTGGATGGCGTAAGAAGTATACCCACAAAAAGGTAGAGTGCAAATCAATTGAATGCAACATGATCAATAATGCTCAAAGGGGGGAGAAGGGGTGGGGAAGTTATTTCACAAGGGGGTGGGGGTTAGACCCTCCAAGGGGGGAGAGGGGAGGGTAGCCTAACCTGGCAGCTCAGGCCTACAAAAGTATATACTATATATATATATATATGAATTGTATGTGTATATATGTGGGTGTGTATGTATTTAGGTTTGTATAGAAAAAAGTAAAATAAAACATTTTATATATATATATCTATATATATATATATATATATATATATATACACACACACACACGAGTACGAGATGAAACTGCGAAAAACGAACAGGAAAAGAAAACAGAAAAAGCAGAAATAATAGAAATAAAAGAAGCACCAACAGAGGAAACAGAGGCACAAAATCCAATCCAAAGTTTTCAAACAAAGGGCATTAGCAGCAATAGGAAAAAACAAGTAGTCAATAAAGAAACCATACTGAAACGACCAAAACAAAGGCCCCAAGTAAAAATGGGGAAGAAAATATATGTAAATACTCTGTGAAAGGAATATGCAGATATAAGGGAGGAGAAAGAAAAAAAAATATGTACCCAAATAGCAAGCAAAACACAAATAGCACAAAATTTTTTAACATCTCGGACACAATACGGCTGCTAAGTCTTATACAGCACATGCAGCTGACACAGTTGGGAACCCTCGAGCCAGACCGCTACATGACGAGAAGCTACCAGAAAAGGTAGGCGGGAACGGATCCACCTCGGAGGATCACAAGACTACAAAACACGCGATATCAAAGGACAACGAACTTAAAATGCACAAGGGGTAATGCAAAACAAAGAACATAAACATTGTCTTGGCAAATATTCAAGGAATAAAACCGAACAATTCACTAAACAAAGTTTCGTACCTGAAAGGTTTTATGGACGAAACAAGGGCCGACATCGCATGCCTCACAGAAACACATCTTAAAGACTCCCAAGGAAATTGCGATAACTGCGAACACTGTATCGATAAGAAAGAATTGCATATCGATGGATTCAACTTACTAAGAGCGGATAGAACAGCGAGACGTAAAGGTGGCTGTGCTATTTATATATATGAGAGGCATATGACAGAGACGGTAATAAGTAAATCTAACAGTTTCGTGGAAACCCTTGCAGTGAAAATAGGGAAACTAAACGTGGTACTGATAGTCATCTATAGACCACCAAACTCTCCATAATGAAAAATTTTCGGATGCCATTGATGATATTAGAACCCTAATAAAGTCCGTAAACTCTCCATCCCCTAATATAATACTCCGTGGCGATTTTAATTTCCGATTTATAAAACCCAAAAAGGTGGGTAGAAATATATTTATACAGCAAGATAAGTGGGGCACAAGAGAGGACCAGGAGCAAGCAAAAATGCTGATGGCTCTCACAAACGAGTTTATGCTGACACAGGAGATAACAGAAAAAAACGGGAAAAATAACTGCCTAGATCTGGTATTCACACATAACACGAACTTGATTGCCGATATAAAAATAACTCCAACTATTATCTCAGACTACAATATAATCGAGTTATCAACAAATATGGCGATAACTTTAAAAGACAATACACATACGGAAGGAAGAAGCAAATTTGGGGCTTTAACCTTAAACTCCATGACCGTAAATTGGGAAGAAATCAGATTACACATGGCCCAAATAGAGTGGAGAACAATTTTAGAGAATAAAACAACTGAGGAAATGCTAACAACCTTAGAAGTAAAGACGCTGAGAATTTTGAAAAAATATGCTCCGAAAGCACAGCCAAAAGGAAAGAGGAACTGGCTAGAGAGGCAAAAACAAAGAATATTCCGCAAAAGAAAGAGAGTAACGACGAAGTTAGCTAATTGCAGAGACAACAATGCCAGGAAAGTAATACAAGAAAAACTGGAGAGAATCGATTGGGAAATACAAACTCTGATAAAGGGCCATTCAGAGAGGGAAGAGGAAAAGGCGGTAGAAGCAATAAAGGAAAATCCAAAATACTTCTACAGCTATGCGAAAAGGAAAACAAAAACGCGCGCTACTATCGGGCCCTTAAGGAAAGGAAATAATGAATTAACAGACGATCTAAAAGAAATATCTGAAACATTGAGAACCCAGTATGAATCGGTCTTCAGTACCCCAAAAAGTGACAAAGCGATACCTGACATAGATGCGTTCTTCAGAGAAATTGCAAGGAGAATGTATAACAGACTTTGATTTTACCTCAGAAGATGTAGTGAGAGCTATAGGACAAATGAAATCACATTCAGCTGCAGGTCCGGACAAATGGAACGCACTATTAATTAAAAACTGTAAAAATGAAATAGCTACACCCTTATACTGGATATAGAAAAGATCCCTAGACACTGGGGAAATACCGAGCATCTTGAAAAGAGCAAACACTGTCCCAATATATAAAGGCGGGGATACATCTCAAGCAAAGAACTATAGACCAGTGTCATTGACGTCCCACCTCACCAAAATATTTGAATGAATAGTCAGAGAGAAAACTATGACTTTTTTGGAGACACTGGAAAGATTCAACGAAAATCAGCACGGATTCCGATCAGGAAGATCATGCTTATCACAACTTATAGAGCATTATAACAATATCCTAGATGCACTTGAAGGCAATGAAAATTATGATGTCATATACACGGATTTTGCTAAAGCTTTCGACAAATGCGATCATGGTATAATAGCACATAAAATGAAACATATAGAAATAACAGGCAAAGTGGGAAAATGGATCTACAACTTCCGCAGAAAACGACTAGAGGTGACCAAAATTCAAGGTGTATTATCATCAGAATCAGAAGTATGCAGCTCAATACCACAAGGTACAGTGTTAGCCCCACTCCTGTTCATTAGCATGCTAACAGACATAGACAGTGGAGTAAACAGCTACAGTATAGTAACATTATTTGCGGACGATACAAAGATCAGCAGAAAAATCAGCGATGCAAATGAAGTGGAGGCCTTGCAGAGGGACACGAACAAAATGGTTCTAGGACAGTTCATACCAGGACAGCTCATACCAGGACAACTTATACCCAGACAACTCATACCTAGGACAACTCATACCTTGGACAACTCGTACCTAGGACAACTCGTACCTAGGACAACTCGTACCTAGGACAACTCGTACCTAGGACAACTCATACCTAGGACCAGAAAAAAAAAAGAAAAATTAATGAAAACATTTATTTTGTAAAATTAAAAATTAAATTTAAACATTTAGAATTCATGCAAGTTCTTAATGAAAACATTGTGAAATGAAAACATTTATTTTTAAAATTAATGAAAACATTTATTTTTAAAATTAATGAAAACATTTATTTTGTAAAATTAAAAATTAAATTTAAACATTTAAAATTCATGCAAGTTATATGAAACAGCCTTCAAGAAAGACTGAACACTAACTGTTTTAGAAATTTGATAATAGGTAGTAAGAAACCTATCCCGAAGATAAATAAGATTTAGGTTGGTTGGTTTAATTTTAAATGCATTGGTTGGTTGGTTTAATTTAGGTTGGTTGGTTAAAAATAGGTTATATAATTTTGTTAAATGCATCTTATTTCTAAATTTTATATTTTGAGTTCTCCTAGGTATGAGTTGTCCTAGGTATGAGCTGTCCGGGTCTAAGTTGTCCGGTATAAGTTGTCCGGGTATGTGTTGTCCTGGTATGAGCTGTCCGGTCACGGAACAGAATATACACATGGTCAGAAGGCAACAATATGACATTTAACACCCAGAAATTTCACATCTTGAGATATGGAAGAAATGAGGAACTTAAACAGACTGCATATTATGCTCCAGATAGACAAGAAATTCAGAGAAGCACGAAAGCGATCGACTTGGGGGTAATAATGACCGATGATGCGAAATTCGAAACACAAAATCAGATAGCAATAAACAAAGCAAAAAGAGTCGCGGGACAGGTACCAAGAACGTTCAAAAGGAGGGACAAGACAGTAATGATTCCCCTGCTGAGAACACTGATCATACCAAAACTTGAATACTGCTCAGTTTTGACGTCCCCATATAAAAAGGAAGAACTAAATAAACTAGAAGAAACGCAGAGACATTTCACAGCCAAGACTGATGACTGAAAAGAACTCAACTACTGGGAAATTCTACGTAAACTAAATCTGTATTCCCTGGAAAGAAGAAGAAGAGAGAGGTATACCATAATCTACATATGGGAAATGATCGAAAAACTGGTACCAAACCTCAAACTAAACCCAATTACCATCCAAACAACACTGGAAAACAGGAAAGGCGGAATGTGTAGGGTTCCCAAATTAAAGACCCGATAAGGGATTTCCTCAACTCTGAAGGAAAATAGCTTGGTTGTCAGGGGACCAAGAATTTTCAACCAGCTTCCAAATCACCTCATAAACGTTACAGGGGTCAAAGTTGAAGTCTTCAGGAGAAGACTAGATGCCTGGCTCAGGACGGTACCAGAGGAGCCGGGTGTATCTGGCTATGTACGGTGGAGAGCGCAAGAGAGCAACTCGCTCCTCCACCAAGCCAGGACTAGAGGCGGAGCCACAATCTTGACCTTCACGTGAAAGACCAACGCATGAAACAGCAACGGGATTAACGAGGTATATACACATATATATGAATTGTATGTGTATGTATATGTGGGTGTGTATGCATTTGGGTTTGTATAAAAAAGTAAAAAACTTATTATATATATATATATATATATATATATATATATATATATATATATATGAATTGTATGTGTATATATGTGGGTGTGTAATGTGTATGCATTTAGGTTTGTATAGAAAAAGTAAAACAAATCTTATTTTATATATATATATATTATATATATATGATGAATAAACCCACGAAGGGAAAAGAAACACAAAGGGGTGCTCAAGCGCTTTCGTCTAATGACATCCTCAGTGTTCCTGAGGATGTCATTAGACGAAAGCGCTTGAGCACCCCTTTGTGTTTCTTTTCCCTTCGTGGTTTTATTCATCATAAATATTTTTCACGTGTCACTTTCGTGAAATAATTTTTCATATATATATATATATATAGTGGACCTAGTTTTTAGCCGTTTAAGGTGATAATGATTTAATTGTATGCAATGATTAATTGATGCAATGACTGATTGCTTATTAATGAAAGGCTGAGTTAATAATTTATGATGTCATACAGTATCACCGATTGGAAGTGGCTATTTGATTAAGTCCACCATACTATTGGAAGTGACAGTAATGGCAGCGAGGGTCACCAGCTTGGATTACACTCAAGCAAATTAATATTAAGGTTATAAAAGACACGTTATAGTTTTGTATTTTATTATGAAAATAAAGCCGTTATTTATTCACTGTGATATAACAAAGAATTGACAGTAATTAATTGATAGTTCTACGTTATGCTTATGACATAGACTTAGCTAATAAGATGAAATGTTAATAGCTTAATTAACACGTAGTAAGTAATATACTCATTGATGGTATGTAAATGGCATGCAACATGGAACATTGAATGGGCCTAGTAAATGATATAAAGAATGCACGTGCGTTTGGTACATTGAATGGAAAACATGACACTGATTAAGTAGGCTAAACGATTGCATGGATGCACATAGAATAATTGATGCGGCCTAATAATAATGGATTGAAATGCTTGACAATGATTACACAAATATCATTTATATATAAGACCATTATGTGATGTTAAGTGATTACGCCAAGAGAATATTTAGTTATCACATAAATATATGAATTAAACATAATAACGGATGATACGCGGAATTACGGTATTGAAATGACACTTGAATTAGATAATAGGTCTACTGCGTTCTTTCACGAGAGTCAGTTGGAAGCTTAATTACTCACTTTGGGAGTATAGCCTACCGTTCGGCGGTAGGCTAATGTAGGCTTCACAAGAGTACTTAGAATAGGATGTATTTATCTTACCCGGACGATGTAAACTCTGTTGAAAGCGGGTTGAAGAGGACCCTATTACCGTAGGCTCGAGGTGTCGTTGATCGTCCTCTGGAAGCTGGTCGCTCACGCGTTGGTCGTGTCGTGGATTAGGCCTCTTGCGACGATGTTTGTTGTAGGCTGCGTAGACGTACGCCCGAATGTTGTTGCTTCTCGAGGTGTAGGAAAGTATAAATGATCCTGCAGGCGTAGGCCCGGTTGTGGTGGATGGAATGAAGAGGATCTTGTAGGAGTAGGCCCGGCTGTCGGTGTCTCTTGGAAGTTTGTTCCGTAAGTCAAGGTATGATGGGCCTAATGGAGTCTCGTAGACGACCGTTCTTCGTAAAGCGGTAAAAGCTGACCAGATGTGGTGATTTGGGTTTGTAGCTTTCGCCGTCGAGTCACGCAAGGTGTCTACCTTGAGGATGCTTCTCGTAGCGTTGCAACCTTGCCGGTGCTCTCGAGAGGATGATTGATAACCGGTTGAGCGGTAATGAAGAGACCCAGGGGAATTCCTGATGCCGTTGTGGTTTGCTGCGGCAGTATTGGTAGATCATTTCCAATGATGCTTCGTTTCTTGAATGTGGTGTTGAAGTGAGCCTTGGTCTTGAGTCGGTTAAAGCTGATGTGGGGTGACAACGTACAGAGTAGTCTAACGAAAAAGAAGCGCTAATGAAGTGAGGAGGAGTGTGAGTGGGTGCTCGCTTTTATACGTAGTTCCTGTGACGTATGACTTCGCACCAAATCTTAAGACGCCTTGTCCGCGCGTCCTTTTGTTGAAGATCTTGCGTTCGCCTTTTGGGAAGGAACAGACGTTTCATTGTTTGACTCTTTGCCCACGTGTGTTTTCCAAGACTCTTTGATGATAGCGTGGAAGGAAAGGATTTGTCTGTCTATTTGTTGGTCTATTTCTTGTCGATCCGCTACATATATATATATATATATATATATATATATATATATATATATATGTGTGTGTGTGTGTATATATGAATTGTATGTATATATATATGTGGATGTGTATGCATTTAGGTTTGTATAGAAAAAAGCAAAACAAAACTTATTTTATATATATATATGTAGCGGCCAACTGAAGATGCAAGGACGCTCGCAAACTCCTTAGGCGATATACCGTCAACAATTTGCAATATACCATCAACTCAAACAAGAACAAGATGACGTCATACAAGCAAGCACGACTAAGATGATGTCACATCGCGAGGATCCACTCAAGGCATGTCCTCATGCCTTCGCCTCAACGTCTCCTCGTTCTTTGAACACCAACTAGTGACCCACGAGCTACCACTATGTGAATATCATTCGTGCAAGCCCCACTTGGGCTTTTTGGGTCATTCACTTATCTTTATATAAAGATTATTTATCACCTCGCGCGTTATCAATTCTCAAACCATTATACAGGGTGTACATAAAGTCAGGATCTATTTTTGTGAAGCACTTGGAAATTATATGGAATTCAATCATAAAATGATAAAGTGGTAACATTTATTAAATAATTAAGAGTAGGATTCGACGTGACGCCCATCAGTATCCCTGCACAGCTCAAATCGTTCCGCAGCATTTCTAAACACATTCTGGAGCATTTGCGGGGTTATGTTATCTGCAGCAGTTCGTATACGTGTACGTAAGTTTTCAAGACTCGTAATCTTCGTCTGATAGACGTGCGATTTGATAAAGCCCCATGCAAAGAAATCTAAAGGGGTTAAATCTGGTGATCTCGCTGGCCAAGGTCTGTTGCTTCCGCGTCCGATCCAGCGATTTGGAAAACGTCCATTTAGATCAGTGCTCTTCAACCTTTTTATGCTTACCGCCCACTTTTGTAACTTTTGAATCTCCGTATCGCCCACCAAAATTAAAAATGCAAAAACTCAAACTAAAAGTTATATACCCTGCATAAAACAATAAAATGAATTGCAATTACCTTTAGATTAATGAGATCCTTGAGCCACTAGTGGGCGGTACCGCCCAGGTTGAAGAGCACTGATTTAGATAATCCTGAACAATTTTGGCATAGTGACAAGGAGCACCATCATGTTGATAGACGACGGTACTAACAATCCTATCCCCGTCGTCTATCAACATAACCCCGCAAATGCTCCAGAATGTGTTTAGAAATGCTGCGGAACGATTTGAGCTGTGCAGGGATACTGATGGGCGTCACGTCGAATCCTACTCTTAATTATTTAATAAATGTTACCACTTTATCATTTTATGATTGAATTCCATATACTGTAATTTCCAAGTGCTTCACAAAAATAGATCCTGACTTTATGTACACCCGGTATATTAAATGCATTATTTGAAGTGTACACATTATTTCCAATATAAACAATCCGTATATTGTTTCATTTATAATTCAATTTATTTTGTGTAATAAAGGAAGAAAACTAATGCTATCAATCAACCTAATTAATAACTTAATTAATAACATTACTTTGATCTGAAAGATCTGGTGACCTCGGCCAAGCATTCATTTCTAACCATTATCAAATAACGGTAATTACTATCATTCCTTATAGTACCGATTTACGCATCAAACTGGCTACATACCTGGGCATTATAAATTGGTAACTATATATATAATATATATATAGTAATCAAACTGGCTACATACCTGGCCATTATAAATTGGTAACTATATATATATATATATATATATATATATATATATATATATATATATACATATACACAGTATATATGAATTGTATGTGTATATATGTAGGTGTGCATACATGTAGGTTTGTATGGAAAAAAGTAAAACCTTTATTAAGACGTGTATGCAGGCCGGGACTAGACCCTTCAAAGGTGGGTAACCTAATCTAACAAGGATAATAAAACACAAGAAGGAAAGAGAGGAGAGAGAGATGTTCTCACTGGCATAACACTTCGCATAATGGTGTCTTTACAAACCTTCCTGGGCGGCTTTAGCACCACAGCTAGTTGACTTAGAAGGCGTGTGGCGTAAACGGTTGTCAGTCAGTTTCTTTGGAGGGACACAGAATACAGACAGACGATACACACATACACAATCTTACAAATACATTACAATCTTTAGGAGCACTGCTTAGAAGGCGTAAACTGCTCACAACCAGTTTCTTTAGAGGGACACAGCAGGAGCTTGCACGGCCAGTCGTATATGGGTTAATCGTACACAGTTATTTCCTTGTACGTTTGTACGTACATATAAAGGAGAATTAAAACGCAACATCGCTATGCCTCAAAAATAGCAAAACACACACATCGTATATAACTTAATTGTAGACAGTTATTTATGCACGTAAAGGAGAATTAACACCGCTCTGTCTAAAAAAAAATAGCAAAATACACACATACAGTATATACATGCGAACATGCGTTCCTTAGACTACCTCACAATCCTCTTCATACATAAGCCCTCATGCATAACCTCTCAACCATCGGCAGTATTGCAGCACCAACTAACCACTACCCGATAAAACAGTAAGGTCTCAAAAAACAGCACAAACAATAGACAAAATTATTGATCTTCTCGTAGCGGTAATAAAATATCGTTACGAGGACAGGGTTATAATGATTGTTATCTCTTCTTTCAAACAAAAATGAAACATGGTAAACAAAATTTAAAACGAAATCAAATTTTTGCCTTAATATACAAATATATCTTTAAATTATATTATAAAAAAATATTATTATAATTTTATAATAAAATTAGATTTTATTTTTTAGGGTAACTTATTTTTATTCAAATTCCTTTTACCGCGCATTAAAGAATCTTCCGAATTATTTAAAACAAATTTTTTACCTTACATACAAATATACCTTTTAACCATATTATAAAAAAATATTAATTTAATTTTAAACCAGTTTTAGAGCTAACATATTTATTTTTATAAAAACATCCTATTTTTGGGCGGAGCCTGTATTTTACTGTATAAAAAGTCGGCAGACAATTAATTTCAGACCGTAAAAAACAGAAATAAATACATGGATATATATATAAGACAAATAATTACAAGGAAAATATATACGTAAGTACATGAATAATTTTTTAAATTTCTTTAGTAGGTTGCAACACTTTTACGAATGTAAGAACAGAATATTAACTGTCCACTCTTTTACCTGGTATATCTGAAAACTTTCGCACCAGCTAGTGAGAAGGGTGCCAGTGGCGCCATTTAAGCCAAAAATATTGCCTAAACATTCATTATAAAGTTCCGATACTCAAAATATGTAATGAACTTCCTGGTAACCAAATTATTAATGTAGCAACCAGCTAGTGATTAAAATAATGTAATGTGCAAATTTTTAGATGGGGACCCACACCTCCAGCCTACACACACACACACACACACACACACACACACACACACAAGGAGTTTCATAACATGTGGGACGCACTTTCAGGATGGATTCAGGACCTGAAAACAACGAAAACAGGTTATACAAACATATGCCCGAAATCGCTTTGTATCCGAGTTACAGCCATTTTGTGTTCCAGCAATTCTTTCCGCAAACTGTTTACAAACACTGCTTGCCGACAATGTTTGTGAGTGTGTACGAGACTTATTTCATGTATGGCCTTGCCGATTGTAATGTTTCGTACACTCTATGACATGTTTTAATATCGTTGAGTGTAGAGCCATCAGTCAGTAAGAGGTGGATCGCGGTGTTTCACTGTTCGTATTCTTAACTTCTTACCGTGAATAAGTGCAGTCCAGTGAAAAAAAACTCTTCAAAGTTTTTGTGCTATTCAGTGATAGTGTGCATTTGAAATGAGAATGGAGGCTTATTCAAACAGAAAAATAGCAGACATGCATCTCATGTATGATCTTGCCGAGTGTATTGCGGCGGCAGCAAGACGTCTGTATGCGGAAATCGCCGTCTGCCAGATAAGAAGACCTTTCAGAGAATAGACGAGCGTCTTGGTGATACAGGATCATTCAACAAGTGAGTTTCAGATGGTGGTAGACCAATCAGCGCCAGAACTGTTGAGTTGGAGGAGCGGGTCGTGAATCGCGTGGAGGAACATCCTGGGGTCAGCACCCGAAGGATAGCAGCAGCAGAGTGTGTAAGATACACAAGTGTTTTATTTTACGGGAACAACAGTTTTACCCATATCACATTCAGAGAGTACAAGGCCTTACTGACAGTGGCGGATTTAAGGTGCGCGGGGCCCTAGGCCGGTTGGAGTGCGGGGCCCAAAACTACGCAAAGCTAGCTTAATTAACTGAAATGAAGATTTACACCCCCATCCCCCAGTGGTGACCTTACGGGGCCCTCAAATCAATGGGCGAGCGAAGCGTTAAAATAAATTTACTTTTTAAACAATATTCAATTTATTGATAATTAATTAGCCAAATGACCATTTCATAGTTGAACATTACACATTTGTTTTTTGAAGCTTAACAATAAAAAATAACTATAATAATACACCATTAACAAAAAATAACTATAATAATACACCATTAACAAAAAATAACTATAATAATACACCATTAACTAAAGAGAATACCACTTGACTGACATGCAAATGATGCAATGAGTGGGTTTTGTTTATTGCAGGCAATTTGTACGGTACACTTAACTATTTCTCAGTCAAAAAAGATTTTTTTCTAGCCTTCTTACTTGCAAACTGTTTGATGACATCAGTAAAATCAAGCACCCTTAATTTCTCATGCTCAATGCTCAACAGGGTGAGTGAAGACAAACGGTCCTGCCCCATGGTGTTTCTTAGATAATTCTTGACTAGTTTCATCTTGGAGAATGATCGCTCCCCAGTGCAGTTTGTGACAAACATGCAGAGATAGAGTCGTAATACAATTTCAACATTAGCAAATGTTTCTACCATGTCATGTCTGTGAATTATCTCATACATTTCTAGTTCAGGACTTTTTGCAGCCTTTGCACCACCTGATGAAGGAGCACTTTCAGGTGAATCTCTTGGAATGGATTTCATAAGGTGTGCAAACTGCAAAAGCTCCGACTCCAATCCAGCCTCCAAGTCCTTAGGATATGAAGACACAAGCTTTTCAGCAGATGCTTTAAGCTCAGTGTTCGTTTTGTTTGAGATTTCTGATAAAAACCCAAATTTCTCTCGAAGGTCGCTGTAAGCAGCAATGCGTTGTTGTAGGGCAGCACAGAGCTTGTCAATGATGGGCAAGAATGCAGTCACTCTAAACTTGTCTCTCCCTGTCAGCATAACATCCTCCGCGGAGTCTAGTTCATCGTGGTGACGCTTGCGCTTCCTAATACGCTGCGTGTCGGCGTAGTATGCATCATTACTCGTCACATCACAGGGATCACACTTAGCCATAGCTTTTGCTTCAAAGTCATCGAACTGGGATCTCAGGTCTTTAGCAAATTGTAAAAGAGACTCTAGCAGTGTGACAGCTGTGTTGAGGGAGAGCCCAGATTTTTGCAGCTGGATACTGCTACTCTGAAACCTTTCCAATACTGTATCCCAAACTTCAAGAAGAATCACTGTTTCAAGTTTTTTCAAACCTTTGAGAAGACCACTTGCTTCAGCTCTTGTTTCAGCTGGCTGATTCTGATCTGAGAATAACTCTTCCAGAACAATGATGTTTTCTTTGTGTGCTCTACTGAGAGCAGCTACAGCATCTGCTCGTGCTGACCAACGAGTGTCTGAAAGTATTTTATCAACTTTCAACTTCTTATCTTTATTAGTCTCTAGTACCTCACGGTGTCTCCTCCAACGATAAGTAGATGCAACAAGAAAGGAGTACATATTTTGTACCAGAGCAAACAATGACACTGCAGCAGGACAGCTTTCTGCAGCACACTTAGCCACCAAGTTTAAGGAATGAGCCATACATGGTATGTACTCAGCTTCACTACACTCATTCTTGATTATCTGTTGGGTCCCCAGATATTTACCAGACATGTTGCTGGCATTGGCATAGGACTGTCCTCGGCAGTCGATAACTGGAATGTTCTTCTCTTTAAGAAAATCAAGAACAGTTGTAGCAATATCTCTGCCAGTGTGGCTTAGCATGGGAATAAACTGCAAAAACCTTTCAACTGGACCTGTAGTAGGCAGTACATAGCGGATTGTAAAAGTAAGTTGATCCATGTGTGAAATATCAGGTGTGGAGTCAACAGAAATTGAGAAGTACTTTGCTGTTTTTACTTCATCTGTTATTGAGGACATAACCTTTTCTGCCATTATTCCAATGACTTCCTCAGAAATGACATGGGACAAGTAGGAAGTATGACCACTACCTTTGTTTGCGTGTTTCTTGATATGTGCTGCCAAGAAACTGTCGTATGTGCTCAGCAGCTCTAGAATCCCAAGATAGTTTCCATTGTGTACTGATCCAATTACTTCATCTTTACCTCGAATGGCTAGCCCGCGTTCGCAAAGTAGCTTTAAAACATCTACACACCTCCTCAATACTGCTTGCCAGTACTCGCATTCACTTTCATATTGTTGTACTAGATTAGAGTCAATACGGGCACCCGCAGTCTTTCGATATATCATTTCGACCATACTTTTCCTGTGCTGATCTGACCTACTGTGAGATTCTATGACATACCTAGCGTTCTTCCAACCATTGAAGCCAGTTGTGAATGAGCTTTCCACCTTTGACATAAGCTTGCAAGCAAAACAATACACTTTACCAGTTGTTTTAGAGTAACAGAGCCATTTAAGATTAATTTCTTGGCCAGATAATGAATGAGTTCGAGTGAATAATGTCTTTGTACAATGACGGGTTCTGTTTAGCTCTTTCACAGCTGACTCTTTGAAGTCACCATCACAGTGTCGACATTCTGCGCTTCCCTTTTTCAACCAATAGTCACACACATTTTCAGTAATTATTTTAGGCCATAATCCAAGATCCGTTTCAAATCCTTGTTCAGTACCAGTATTCATAACTTTCACTTCCTCTTGTGTCTCCTCACTGTCACTGTGTTCAGGTTCAATTGCGCTAACTACACTAGGTTCAGTACTAGTTGTGGCTTCTCCAGTTGTTTCAGGCGTAATTGGTGTCTCTACTGATTCAGATTCAGTTTGACCGGATTCAGTTTGAGTTTGTGATTTTGCAGATTCAGATACTGTTGGATATGTCAACCATTGAGTTATTTTTGGTAGTTTTTTTACTCTTTGGTTTACGTCTGCCTTTTCTTGTCGTTTAACAGAGCCAGCTTTATACTTCCTCCCTTGATCACGATCACGACTTGTTGATTTCTCCATTGTGCCTCAGTGCAGCCTCACTGCCTTATCCTGAAACATAAAAACATAAAAAACAAACTATTTACACTTGACCCTCGGTTTAGTATTAATTAACACAGTTTAATTAATTAATTAAATACAGACACTAAACAGTTGTTCGGGTGAAAAAGTCGCTTTATGGGAAAAGTCGCCAGCCCCCACCAGTGGCGACTTTTTCCTTAAATATGTATAAAATGTATTTATTATGAAATCTAAGCTAAACTGACCTAACCTAGCCTAAGTACGTTTCATATAAAAAAATTAATTACATTAATTTAACATTTTTCAACTTATTTATGTTATTATAAAGCTGACTAAAACTCCCCCATCCCCATTTATTGACTGGCGACTTTTTCGAGATACGACTTTTACCATTACTTACCACTAAACACACTCACATGTGCACTCCACAGCGGCCTGAATAGAACTAAACTCCCGCCAGCAAAGAGAGTGATACCATAATTATCACTAATCATTAATCAATTGTATTATTTATAGTGGAATCCAACATTATAATTATATGTGAGGGCGCGGGGCCCTCACAGGCACGGGGCCGTAGGCCATGGCCTACTCGGCCCCCCCCTAAATCCGCCACTGCTTACTGAAGCTGATTTCCCACCACGAGAGGCTTTTTGTATTTGTTTCTTTGAACAGTGTGCTCACGATCCTCTTTTTCTATCATCCGTGTTGTTTACTGATAAGTAGGCTTCAGATTTCTATGCACTAAAAATATGCTAAACATACATGCAAATATGCACTGAAAATGTCGAAAATATGCACTTATTTATGCACTATAAATTTGAACGTTCTGATAAGTAGGCTTCGGATTTCTATGCACTAAAACTCTACTAAATATGCATGCAAATATGCACTGAAAATGTTGAAAATATACACTTATTTATGCACTATAAATTTGAACGTTCCTAGTCTAAATTAGGATTTTCAAATAATGAAGCACCAGATTACAGTTTATTGAATATAATTATGACACAAAATTGTATTTACCAAACAAACAAACACGCATAATAAAACTAAAATAACAAATCCATTGCTCAATTTACAACAAAAATAGGAAAAATTTTAGAACTGCAATTAGGTTCTTGACTACAAATAAACTGAATTACATTTTATAACTACAATATACATTAAATTTTAATAATTTTTATTGTAAACTTTTACCAAATAGTCCTAAATATGCACTTTAACACAAAAATCGTGGAACTATGCATTTATCTTAAAAAACCGTAAATTATGCACTTATGCATGCAAATATGCAATATGCAAAAATCCGAAGCCTACTGATAAGGTTGCCTTCACAAGAAATGGCGTGATCAATTTTCACAACATTCATCACTGGGCCGAAGAGAATCCGCATGCCATCATCCAGTCAAGACACCAACAACAATTTAGTATCAATGTATGGACATCGGACAGCACTTATTGCCGATAACTTAATCGGTCTTTTTGTTTTGTCTGGAAGATTAACAGGAGAATCGTGTTCCAATTTTTTAAAGAATGATTTAAGCGATTTACTAGATGAAGTTCCTCTTGGTGTCCAACGTCGTATGTGGTTTATGCATGACGGCGCTCCGCCTCATTTTAATCGAGTAGCCAGAGACTAATTGAATGACCACTTCCCTGATAAATGGATAGGCCGTGGAGGACTCATTGCGTGTCGTGCTAGCTCCCCGGACCTGAATCCACTCGATTTTTACCTGTGAGGTCATCTGTAATTCATCGTTTACGTGACACCCATTGACAACGTTGAAATCCTTCGCCAACGTGCAGAACAAGAATGCCAGGAAATCCCAGCGATATATGGAATGTTTGAACGCGTCAGACAGTCTATGACGAGGCGTGTTCAGGTGTGTATTCAAGCGCAAGGCGGTCATTTTGAGCATTTCCTTTAAAGGTAATGCGAATACTTGCTGGAACACATAACGGGCTGTAACTCGGAAACAAAGCGATTTCGAGCATATGTTCATATAAACTTTTTTGTTTTCAGATCCTGAATCCATCCTGAAAGTGCGTCCCACATGTTATGAAACACCCTGTGTGTGTATATATATATATATATATATATAACGTATTTCCCAGCGTATAACGCGCACCGTAATTGTTCAGTGTATTGTGCAAAAAATGTGCCACGAGACGATATACAGCCAAAATACTATAATAATACGACCATCCCTCCCCTACCAAAAATGTGTACCATCGCCGTATAACACGTAGGGTGATTTTTGGAGTATTTTTTGGGAAAAAAAAGGTGCGCGTTATACGCCAGGAAATACGGTGTATATATATATATATATATATATATATATAGTCATTAACTTTCTAATAATCTAGGCTAGCGTACACTAAACTGATCAATTATACACTGTACAACAGTGAAAAAAAACCGGAAATGAGATCATTTTTATGGCTAATTATATGCGTAGCTTGCGAAAATAACACTCATTTATTTGTATCACCCACCGATTTTATGAAAATGACCCTATTTCATTGTATCATTTTGAGAACCACTGGTTCTCTGAACGCATCTTTTACATTTTGTTCAGTCATGCATATGCTGTGGTGGTGGTGTTCGGCTCTGTGTTTCCACTTTGATTTTATGAAAAATTTCTTTCATTAATTAATCATTTAAAACAAAATTGTCAGCCATATTTTATCATAAATCGGTGCTATATGTGAGTATTATTGAATAACAGCTATCAAATTATGTGTATTTCACCGACAACGTCTATATTGTGTGAAATTGCAAATTGGTCTATCATTTTCTTATTTTACAGGTTATTATTGATGTTATGCTACAATGCCTAGAGAGTGCAAAAAATAGCCAGACAGTTTTTGTTATATTTGTGGGACATTAAAGTTAAAATAGTATAAAAGGAAGTTGACTTCTCATGTGAAAAAGCTTTATGAATTATACTTCGCATGCAAAGTTGGTGATCAGGACAAGCACTGGGCGCCTCATATCTGCTGTGTGAGATGTACAAGCTCGTTATCTGCATGGTTCAAAGGCACCGGTCCTGGTCTGGGATTCGGTGTCCCAATGGTGTGGAGAGAGCCGCTGGACCATTCAACTGATTGTTATTTCTGCTTAACGAACATCACAGGTTTGAATCTTTTATTTTTCTGAATATACGTCAAATTTGGTGTTTTTAGCACATTTTAGCATATCCTGCTCTGCATAATGTATTACACAATTATGCTATCTTAAGTAGTCAACAATGTCTATTGTCTCACATTGCAGGTTGCAACAGAAAAAGGAAAAAGGCTATAGTCTACCCAAATCTTCGTTCTGCTATGCGTCCTGTGGAACATTTTACAGATATACCCATTCTTCGTCCTCAGCTGAAATACCGACCGATAACACAGACTCTGACAAATTGGAATCAGACGGCGAATGCTATGAAGCTCAAGTCGAGTCCAAGAAAGAACAACATCTCATCACGCAGCCTGAACTCAATAATTTGGTCCGTGATTTAATACTTACCAAGCAACAAAGTGAACTGCTGGCCTCACGTCCGTCTACAAGAATGGAATCTGCTGGCGGAAGACGTACGAATTAGAGCATTCTGAAAACGTTCCTTGGATTTGCAGGAATATTTCACAATGAAGAACAATCTTTGTTATTACATTGATATACATGGTCTGTTCGATGCTCTGGGTTTGTGCTATGAACCGAATCAGTGGAGAATGTTCATTGATGCATCTCTGTACAGTGTTAAGGGTGTACTGCTACACAATGGGAACACAATGCCTTCTGTTCCGATCGCTCATTCAGTCGTCTTGAGAGAAACGTATGACAATGTTACTTTTATTCTGGACTGTATAAAATACAATGAACATGAATGGCTTATCCGCGCAGATTTGAAGGTTGTGGCTATTCTCAATGGATTGCAAACTGGCTATACGAAATACATGTGTTTCCTATGCAAGTGGGATAGCCGAGCAAGGTCTGAACACTACACACGCTCAGTATGGCCGCCGCGAGACAATTCCTCACCTGGAATCTCACAATGTTATTCACGAACCACTAGTACGAAAGGAAAAGGTTATCTTGCCGCCACTTCACATAAAACTAGGGCTGATGAAACAATCTGCAAAGGCGTTGAAACAGGATAAGCCTGCCTTCAAATATCTAAAGGAAAAATTCCCAAAAATAAGTGATGCCAAGATTAAAGAAGGCATATTCGTCGGCCCTCAAATTCGCCAACTCATGCTAGACGAACACTTTGAAGCGGTGATGGATGAGATTGAGTTGGCAGCCTGGTGTGCATTCAAAAAAGTGTGCAGCGGTCTACTAGGAAAGACTAAATACGACAACTATGCTGCACTTGTGGATCAACTTATCAACTCATACCAACGTCTCGGATGTAAGATGTCATTGAAAATTCATTTTTTACATTCACATCTCTCATTCTTTCCAGAAAACGCATCTGCTGTTAACGACGAACAAGGGGAAAGATTCCACCAGGATATAGCCACAATGGAGAGCCGATACAAAGGGAAGTGGAGTCCTGCTATGCTGGCCGATTTCTGCTGGAATTTAAAGCGTGACCAACCAGAAGCATCACACAAACGCCAGCATAAATACAAATAATGAGTTGAAAACAGTATAATACGAGAGTTTTATGTTAATTTTGTGCATATATGTTGAAGTATAGCAATAATTAAACTGTTCCATATGATAAAGCCTATCTGTTTATCAATATATTCTTATTTTTTGGTATGAAGGTTTTAAGCAGTCATTACAAAGAAACGTGACGTGATAGAAAAAAACTATTTTCAGATTTAGAATCAGCACACTCGAAATATTAAGAATGACCGAATGTTATTCCCGGTTTTTTTCTGGACCGAAAATTTGTTGTACAGTGTTATTGGTGTATTTACAGTTCCATTCTTTTATAAAGATTCACATCCTCCGTTCAGAGATTGCTTGGATTCAGTTTTTATAATTTTATCAGCTCTGCACACTCCAAGTACCTGCAGTTGTTAAATTTTTACGAATTTTAAAAGGGAACAGATAAACTAGAGACGGAAATTTATTTATTTATTTAATGAATTAATTTTATTCAACGAGAAAAGTCCTCAAATAGTATAATAACAAAGTATGATTCGCCATTCTATATTAGCATATCTTGCAACTTTCCCATCAGCTGGCGGAAAAGTCGCCAAGTACGTCAATACACAGAGCCGATCTACTAACTTTATTTTTTCCTAAAAATGTAGTTATTTCCACAAAGCGCAAATATATATATATATATATATATATATATATATATATATATATATATATATATTATATATATATATATATATATATCCTTTTGTCCAGATAGGTTTCATTTGGATTCCTACAAGCTGCTTGGGGACTCCCAACATGGGTTTAGACGGCATAGGTCGTGTCTCACGAACCTGCTCGAGTTTTTCCACGTCATGTGGAGTGAGTATGACAAGAGTAGGGCGATTGATATACTTTATCTCGACTTTCAGAAAGCCTTTGATATGGTACCTCATCGCTGGCTAATAGCCAAAGTGCGCGCGTTGGGTATCGGTGGGGAAGTACATAGGTAGGTGGATTGAAAACTGGCTGAAGAATAGGCGGCAGAGAGTTGTAATTAAAGGGGCTAGCTCGGGTTGGGCCTCGGTCACTAGCGGGGTTCCTCAGGGTTCCGTTTCGGGGCCACTGTTGTTTATCATTTACATAAGTGATATTGACGCTGGCATCGTCAGTAGGATTGCCAAATTCGCTGATGACACCACACTTGGGGCCAATGTTGGGACGCCCGAAGCGATCGAGCAACTGCGTGCGGACCTAAGTAGGATATGAGAGTGGTCCGAAAAATGAAAAATGCCATTTAACTTGAGTAAATGCAAGGTCATGCACATTGGCTACGCCAATCCCAAGTCGGACTCTCCGTGTTGAGGAGTAATATCGAGGCCACTGATTTGGAAAAGGACTTGGATGTACTAATTAGCAGCGACCTTCAGTTTACCAAACAGTGCGTAGAGGTAGAAACGAAAGCCCAGAAGCTGTTAGGTTATATGAGGAGGCAATTTCGATTTCGGAACAAGGAGATTGTGCTCTCTGTAAAATTCCCTGGTTCGGCCGCACCTAGAGTATGCTATGCAGTTCTGGTCGCCCACCCTCACGAAAGATATTGAGAGGCTGGAGCGAGTGCAGGCGAGGGCCACAAAGTTAATCCCTTCCTTTAGGCATATGTGCTATAATCGACTGGGAGGCTGCGCGGTCAACTCATCGAGGTTTTCAAGCTCTTACACGGGTTCAACGATGTCGATTTTAGAAGCATGTTTAGTTTAAATGATAGCTCAATTCGCAACAATGGTTGGAAGTTGGATTTGAAACGGTTTAGCACTAGTGTGTGTGAGAATTACTTTACCTATAAAATCTTTGACATGTGGAACAGGCTACAGAGGAACTGTTCACAACGAACAGTTCCTCTGTGGATCAGTTCAAGAAAAGGTTAGACCGAATCTTGCACACTATTTGAAGGTGTAGGAATTTTTCCCTAGCACCTGTTGCCATTGGTACCTCCTCGGTATGGGCCGCAAGGCCTTTTGAGGTACTTCTTTTCCTTGTAACTATATTTGGCTGAATAGACTGAACATAAAATAGCAGTTCATTATTTTGCTTTAATTGCAGCCACTGAAGAGAAGCCCAAGTTATCTAAATATGAGGGTGCAAATGATGCTTTCAGTGCTTCAGTAACACCCAATTCTGGATACTCGCTTTTCCATGCTATTCAAAATGTATACAATTCATGCTATTTTTAACAAAGTCATACAGCGTAGTGTATCACAATCATGAATTAGCTTAGGGCATCTTCTGCCTCCATGAAAAACATATTTATTACCTTCTGAACTTCCTCTTCAGGAGAATCATTTAAATTTATTTGCATTATAAATAGGAAATTTAGTTAGCCATGGCATTTTTAAATCAGGTTTTGTATATTCTCAAACTAGAAAATGAATGTTTTTAGGACTTCCCATAATGATGACTTTATATTTTCATATTGCTAACAATGATTAGGCCTACTAATATTCAAATTTCAGTAGCCTATTTAGAGCACTCACACACACTATGAGTTTATACTGATAAGCACAGCCCCATTTTGTGGGGAGAGCCCTAACTAAGGTGACAAAAGCTTAAGACAAAAGAACAATATGTGTATTAACTATATTAGACCGTAAATGTAGAGAAAACCCCGGGGTAACGATTTTTTAATAAGAAGTGGTATTTCTAGAGGTACGTTTGCTCCTGAATCCAGTGGTGATATTCAATTCTTGGGGAAATGGCTAGTTTTCGAGATATATAGTCCGTTTCTATCCTAACAATCTGAATCACATGAAAGTGGACAGAGCTTTGAAGAAGAGGGAAATTGAGGGGTAAACACAAAATAAAACAGTAATAAGCACACTAAAACTAAACTAACTTAACTTAACCTAACCTAACGTACATCGTGTTCCTGGAATAGTTTAATAGCCAAATCGTCGTAGTCTAAATACTTCTGAACTACTTAAACGAACGAGAGATTGCAGCCATCACACGCCATGACAAACAAAGCAACAATTGATGCGCATCCTACCAATCGTCAAGAAACAAATGCGCTGATTGGCTGCAGAATGTAAGAGAGTTCTTCATTGGATGTAAAATTAAAAATTTAATAACTTCAAAACTATCCATTTCCCCAAAAAATGAATATCACCACTGGATTCAGGAGGAAAAGTACCTCTACAAATACCACTTCTTATTAAAAAATCGTTACCCCGGGGTTTTCTCTACATTAGCCCTTACTTAAGGAAAGATATAGATGTAATGGAAAAAAATTCAAAGAGCCACAAAATTAGTCCCAGAACTAAGATACTTACCATATGAGGATAGATTGAATAGATTCGGATTAACAACATTATTTACACATTATTATTTACACAAATCCTTTTCATGAAAAAAATTCAAAGAGCCACAAAATTAGTCCCAGAACTAAGATACCTACCATATGAGGATAGATTGAATAGATTCGGATTAACAACATTATTTACACATTATTTATTTACACAAATCCTTTTTCATGAATGAAAACAACCATTATTTCTTAAAACAGGCTAAGGGAATGGTATTTAACACAATATATCAATCCAAGTTACAAACTAACACCAGTATGTACTCATTTTGTAATGTAAAGTCATTTGAGCCCATCAGTTGGTGTTAAGTCTTTGATTTTGTAGCTGACAGATCCTTTTAATAATTTTATTTGCGTTAGTAGTATCCCCGCATTTGGGGAGAGAAAGTTGGGATGTTCTGAAAACCGGCCCCTGGAGGCCTTCGCCTCCGTTATAAGGGACCCCCTTCCTTAAGTTCCTAACCCATTTATGGGGTCTCACAGGTCTTAATGAAGGGCACTTGACCCTTGAGGGCCCTTTGCGGACCCCCTCCTCCTTCGGGATGGGAAATTAAAAAAGGATTCGTCTTCACCTTCCTTCAAAAAAAAAAAATTAAAAAGGATTCGTCTTCAACTTCCTTCAAAAAAAAAAAATTCCTCATCAACTTCCACGGTCTTTCGAAACAAACAAACATTCGAGTACTTTTCATTCCGGTTCGTGGGCCCGCTAGTTCCAATACCATATTATCTCTTCAAAATGTATTACCGCTTTCGTATGTTAGCAATTGCGAACATCAGAAAATAGAAACTCAGACTAAACACGTTTTAAATCATTAATAATTTCTTTGTTTAATATTTGTATTATATGAAGTTAAATAAAAATATTAAATAAAATTAAAATAAAAGATTTTATTTTCAATTATAGGGGTAACTTTTGCTTTTCCTAATTAAAATTCAATTATTCTACACTAATATGAAATGAAGCGAAATGAAATGAATTGAAAAGGTTTATTGGCAGACTATAGTCCATATGACAAATATTATTAAGCTACATTATGCAGTTAGACTAACAATTAAGTGTTTAGCCAACATAGCTATTATTATTTACCCTCAATTATCATCTTAAACGATATTATTTGTTTATCGTATATATATACACATATATATATATATATATATATATATATATATATATATATATATATATATATATATATATATGATGAATTTCACAATTAAGCATGTGAAACTAGTAAATGTTGCAAATATATATATATATATACATACAGGGTGTTCCATAAGTCCAGCATCATAGGAAAAATAATAAAAAAAGGCAAAACAAAAGCTTTTATTTACAGGACGTGTTCAATATGTCCACCATTGTTTTCAATACAAAATTCAGACGTGATACCCAGTCAGCAAGCACACGGTGAATGATGTCAGGAGTAATGGTGTTACATGCCCCAATAATGCGCTGCCGCAAATGCTCAACACTCCTAATTTTCTCTGTGTATTCCAGCGCTTTCAAGTGGCCCCTGAGATAAAAATCTAGTGTCGTGAGATCCGGGCTTCTAGCTGGCCATTCCACAGGCCCTCGACGTCCTATCCAATGACCATGGAATTGTTGGTACAGGTTTTCCCTTACTTGGGTGCTGTAAAGTGCAAGAGCGCCATCTTGCTGGAACCATGTTGGCATGTTGGGAAATTTCCTTCTTTGTTCAAGACACTGGGAAATGCTTCTTCCTTGAGCATACGTAGGTAGGTGCCTCCAGTGACATGTTTATCGAAAGAGAGGGGGCCTATGATGCGATCCTTCCAAATGCCACACCATACCATCACCCGAGATGCACCTTGTTCCTTTGACGAGGCATACCAATGAGAATTGTTTTGAGACCAGTAGCGGGTGTTCTGTCGATTTACCTCACTATTTTCATAAAAAACAGCCTCGTCACTGAACAGAATGGTGGACGGGAAATTGGCATCCCGAGCATATGAATTATGGTTTGTAGAAATAGAAAAATATGAATTTCTCCTATGATGCCGGACTTATGGGACACCCTGTATATATATATATATATATATATATATATATACACACACACACGAGTGTGTATATATATATTTGATAAGTTTTACTGATTCAATGTACAGTATTTGCATAATTCTTTGCTAAGTACGTTAATTATAATTATAATAGGCAACTCAGTTCACAATCTTGCCAGATTTTCCAGGCTAATTAATAATAATCAATTTTAAACGTATGCAATTTTTTCTAGTAATTTAACTGTAACGAGGAATAGTTAATTATTATTGTTACCAACTATTGGCTATAAACTACACAGGCCTGCGAATAAGAAATTTGTAAGAGATGTTTTCTTACTATTAGTAGATTTATATAAATCAATTACTCTGATTTCGAATAAGGTATCCATTTTTCTATCACGTAAGGATTTTCTGCAAACTGGAAAGGAAAATCAGCTACATAAAATATTATTTCAATTTACATTAGGTACCTATTTTGTTTTGTTATGCTAATTACAAATACAAACAACTTTAAAAAGAAAGAATGCTATTAAAGTCAACTACATATCCGTCTTTATTTAGCCTGAGTTTTCTTGTGGGTCTATGCGCTGATCCTTATCCTTTATGCAATAATTCTGGAGTACCCCGTTTCAACATCCACTTACTGTAGTTAATTCATTATTTTGGCGAACACCTAATTAATATTCTTTCAGTTATAATACGATATCCATTATACGATGAAATTAAAACAGAAACATTTTTATAATGCATTTTATAATAGTATTACATTAAATGTTGCAAAAGTCGTTTTCTACACACATTTACAATACAGAAAACGGAATTTTGGTTGATGAGAGAGATGGCCGCAGATTAAATATATTTGTTTAGGATCATTCTATAAATTTAAAACATTACTTGTAAGCAATTAGCCTCACTGATTAATATAATTTCTTAACAATAGTTTACTAATCCACATTTTCAGTAACTTCCCGGAATTATACAAACGGACAGGAATTGCGAAATTTCCATAAGGTTATATTACATTATAATACGCTATAATACGTTTAAAAACGTCTGGAATATGAGTTGCTGGATATACATATTTGTATATTGAAGGAAGATCCCTTAATTTTATCGTTCCAAAGATACATGACTGCATATATAAAAAACATTCGTTTTTCTCATTAGCAAACTATGAAATCTGTTGGTAGGCATTAGCCAAATTACATAATGAAGTACACAACGAATTGAAATTATGGCGAAATATGGAAACTATCTCTGCATTGCAACACAATGAGATGAAGCTATTTAAACCCAGACTCTAATCGAAATCATCACTCTTCATGCAATCTTCACAGCAGAACGTTTGTTAACACTTCACTTCCTTTACCAGTTTGTGAGTATTTTTAAACTTTTTTAGCATGTTAAATGATAACACTGGGCAACAAAAAAATTTTTTTTTCGTGTCCCAAGAATGAAAATACCTTATTCTTATAGTACTTTCTGTGCTGAATCCAAATAAGTTTGTAAAATTTCTCTATCAGGTCTGGTTTTTGTGTGACATGCAATTTAATTTTTAAAAACCCATATAGTTACATACTTATTAAAATATGATCGAAAAGACATACCTGTAGTTTAAAAAGTAGCTTGTTTTGATTTTCTGCTGTGCTTTGCCTCAGGCATGTCTCTCTTAAGAGTCCAGCAATAGTCAGCCAGCATACTGGGGCTCCATTTGCCTTGGTAACGGTTTTCCATGGCAGAAATATCCTGATGAAAACGCTCACCATGTTCGTCGCTTACCGCACCCAGGTTTTCCGGAAAAAAGTCCAAGTGAGAGTCCAAGAAATGAACCTTTAATGACATATTGCACCCTATTGCTTGGTAAGACTTAAGAAGATCTCCTACTATTTCAGGATAGTTTTCGGCCTTGTGATTTCCCAAAAAATTTGTGCAGACACTTTTGAAACTCTGCCACGCAGCTTTCTCAACTTCATTCAACTCTCCTTCAAATCTCTCATCTCTTAACAATTCTCTGATCTGAGGGCCTACAAAAATGCCTTCTTTAATCTTGGCATCACTGATCCGGGGAAACTTATTTCTCAAGTATGTGAATCCTGTTTGCGCTTTATCCATCGCTTTAACAAAGTTTTTCATAAGTCCAAGCTTGATATGCAAAGGAGGAAGGTACACTTTCTCAGGGTCAACAAGTGAACTATTCACAATATTTTTCTTGCCTGGAACAAGTGAGGTGCGTTTTGGCCAATCCTTCTTAACGTAGTGGTTTTGCTTGTCCTTACTGTCCCACTCACATAAAAAACAACAGTACTTGGTGTAACCTAGCTGCAACCCTAGCAAAAGTGCAATGACCTTCAGATCTCCACAGATATTCCACTTATATTTCTGATACTGAAACTTTTCTAAAAGCAACTTCATGTTGTCGTATGACTCTTTCATGTTTGCAGCATGTGCAATAGGTACAGAAGGAAATTTATTTCCGTTGTGAAGAAGGACTGCTTTCAAGCTGACTTTTGAGGAGTCAATGAACAATCGCCACTCATCCACGTTATGTTCATAACCAAGAGCCCCCATGACTGAATTAACATCTTTACAAAACACAAGTCCATCTTCATGGGAGAACCATTCTTTGAATTCATCATGGCGGCTGCGGAAAAAACAAACTTTAGTGTCACGTTGCAGTAGATTCCAACCCTTTAATCTTGAACCTAAAAGTTCAGCCTGCTTCTTAGATAATTTCAAATCACGAACTAGGTCATTTAGATCTCCTTGTGACAGTAAATGTGGTTCATTGGAGGAACAGGTAGCCTAGAATGTTGGATCAGAAATGTCTTCATCTTTTTCCTCGTGATATGCTACAGCTACGTTTGATTCCTCATCACTTAAACTTACATGTTCAGGAGGATTTGGTACTGGAAGTTGAGCACTGTGGGGAACTGGTCTCATTGCAGACGGTAGATTAAGGTATTTCATAAGGCTCTTTGTTTTTGAAGTGATCCCCTTTGTATTTACCAGGCAGAAATAGCAGTCTGTTGTGTGATCTTTGGGTTCCCTTCAAATCATTGGAATAGCAAATGGCATGTGACGTGAACCGTTTAGCCATCCTGTAAGTAGTCTTACACATGTCACACAACAAATGTGAGGGCCCCAACTCTTGTCCTGATCGCCTACTTTACATCCGAAATAAAGTTTCATAGCATTTTTTTACTAATGGTGTAAAGTTACGTTTCTGGGATTTTAAAGTTAGATCACCACATACATAACAAAAGGAATTAGGATGATTCAGACAGTTCCGCGGCATTACAAAACATCTATAGAATACAACACTGGTGTAAAATTAACAAGAAGCAACAGACACTAGCTGTTAACACTGTGACATTTACAAGCAGACTGACTTGGAGCTGCTCTACACACAGAAACTAGGCTCATGTCTGAACAGGTACAAACATGTTTCAACCTGCACAGTCTGCTGCTCCGACCAAATTTATCCTGCCAGCATTATCAGAACTTTCTCCCCAAAGGAATAAATTGTACTAATTTTACAGAAAAATTAATACAACATATATATTAATATTAATATATTTTATTATAGTTATATTAATTAATATAATATATTATTATATTTATTATTTTTATAATGTTTTATATTATAATATTGTTATATACTTAATTATATATAATATGTTATTATTTTTTTACCCGGTGATCATGCTAAATGAGGAAAAAATGAACATAGCGTCACAAGTAAACTAAGCCTGATAGAAAAAATCTGATTTCATATTTAGATTCAGCATGAAAAAGTACACTTAGAACACCCATCAAAACCCTTGTGACAAAATTGTTGTTGACCAGTGTAATCAAGATTTTTTCAGGATAGGCTTTGAGTAAAATTCATTCTAGATGTTCAACTCCTTTCTTGTTCACGAATAATGAATACAATACATTGTATGTATACATTTGGTTGGTAGTAAATGGGTACCCCTGGGTAGACTAGTGATTAATACAGCGAGATGCTGGTGGGCGTGGTTAATATTCCACGTTGAACTGTGGAGATAAGATTGAGGGACAAGCTTAACCTTCGTCAGAATGAACAATTCGACCAGTAGCTAAACCAGGGGTAATCAAAGATATATATATATATATATATATATATATATATATATATATATATATGATACACACATATCAAATACCATAGTTTTTCTCAGGGGACCATTCTGAGTTCATTCCCATCTTGAAACGGACATGTTATGTGCCTTGAAAAGTGGACGCTCAATTCTACCAGTTGAGGTTTAAGTTTTGGTTTTTGGCTAAAAATATAATAGTTACCCCTTTTCTTTGATGTATTCAATCTGACGTGAAGGCAGCGAGTCTTTTGCTTATATTGAGGTTCTGAATGTAGCAGGGCTAGGCTGCTTTAAACCCTAGATCCATGTCCCAAAGCTGGATCCTGTCTGCTTTGCAGATAGCTGGTGAGGGAAGCTATATTTATGGGACCTCTTTGCGAGTGACCCGTTGCCCGCGTCGGGCTAGCATCATGAAAAAGAAAAACTATAGTATTTGTCATTTACCATTACTTATTCGGACTATAGTGGATTTAATTATCCCAGAAGAGTTCCTTGTTCCATGCACTGTCTGTGTGTATCATAAAAAACTCAGGGGACCATTCTTAGTTCATTCCCATATATATACACATATATATATATATACACACACACACTGTTGTTCGCATGGATTTTGTTTTATTAAAACATTTCAAATTCATTGTAATGAACTTGCTAAAGGATATCTATCCACAAATCTCGGCTTATATTTAAGTCATTAGTTTAATTAGCACCTATTACTACAGAACCATGCCACGTCAAGATAGTCATTCACGATAATTCTATTTCATTTATCACGTGTCAAATTCATCACGATGAAAACTGATGTATGATGCAGTTATCTACAAAATCTTGGCCCTATATTTACTCATATTCTGATTATTACATAATACTACACTGCCATACTACATAAAAATTTTTAGTCTTTCTTCAGCAAACAGTCGCTCGAAGTTTAGAAACGGATTCATTTCTAGAGAAATTAAAAACTTGTAATGTTTTAACTCGCATCACTTTCAATGGTAATTTGCAAATATTTACAATAAGCCGACTTAATCTCGTGTCTAACGTTTTAAATAAGATGCAGATATTTTCTACAGTTAAATTATTACGTTGTCAACCTCCATTGCCTTTGGTAGGTTTGCAAAAATAAAAACCTGATCAAACTGTATGTTCGTGACAATGTAATTTAAAAAATATTAGCTAAGAAGTTGCAAATTAACTGTATAACGCAATAAAATAAATTTTATATCTTGAAATTACATAATATTCTGCATGATACTCCGCCATTTTTTAAAATCTATACATAGTATACACCCCAGTTGATCAATCACTGGCGGTTAGAAACGAAGATAATTTCATAGGAACAATCCATGAAACCATATATATATATATATATATATTGCAAAGACATTAATCCAACTAGGAGCATAATTAATTCAGAAATAGCAATATAATAATAATGAAATGATTCACTGTCAACAAAGTGGCTAATTACGGTAACAAATTTCATAATTTTGTACATAAAAGAAATGTGTATCTTCATGAACTTTACACCGACACTTTCGTTGAAGATTATATAATTATAATTATGGCCTAAAAATTTCAAGGAGCTATACTATAATGCTTAACTTAACAGATGCAGATAAGAGGTAATGTACAGTTTAAAGACACCCTGCTGTTCACACCTTGTAAATTAGCAAAGCTGCCCAAGGTCATGGGCGTAGCCGCTGAAGTTTCAAAAGGATATTTCTCTTACACATTCCTCACTAACGAAACTTTGAATTACGTAGGGCTACCTCCACCCAAACATTACTTTAACTACACCAACATGAGTGATAGTGAGCGTGAAGATTTGACCGCTACTACAACAGTTTTAATGAAGCTAATCCATACAATATAGCTGATGATGATGTGAACGTTATTGCGTGAATGTCGTACGTGTACTTAGAGTATGCTTTCAAGCCTTTAGAAGTATGTGCATAACCCGATTCAACTGTGATCCACTACAAGTCGCTACCACGATCGCCTCATTATGTTTTAGTGTATTCAAGAATAAGTTCATGCCTTAAGACACCTTAGCTGTCATTCCTCGAAACGCCCCGCGCAGTTATGGGTATAAGGCTATTTACTAGCTCATACACCTACAGCAGCAGACAGGTGTATACATAAAACACGCCCGCAACACGGGGGAAGTACCCATTAATGTCAATGGCCGTGTTTTTTGGGTGGATGGCTTAAGTGAGGATCCAACCACTGGTGAGAAGACTGTGTACTCCTTTAACGGCTGCTGGTGGCATGGATGCCCACGCCCTGAGTGTGCCGTCACAGGGGACCTCCATGGAAGATCCCCCGCCGACAGCCTCGCATGGACCCGTAACCGCGATCAGCTTATAAGTTCACATTTCAATCACAAGGTTTTGTGGGAACATGAATATGATGCCTGGATAGAAACCGATGAGCAGTACCGCGAAGAAATAAGAGCCATCAAACGTTCAATGGTGTTGGACCCCCTCAAATGCGGTGACAGCTTGTTTGGAGGACGTACAAACCCCTTCAAACTTTACTTTCTACCTACGGAGAGTGTGAGACTCCATTATTACGACTTCTGTTCCTTATACCCCTACGTGATGAAGAACAATCCGTACGCCGTAGGTGCACCTGAAAAAATGGTGGAATTTTCAGTTAACTTGAATGAGCGCTACTTTGGACTCTCTTTCGTAGACGTGCTCCCCCCTCGCGATTTATGGATGCCGATCTTGCCCGTCGCTATAGATCACAAGCTCATGTTTCCCTTGTGCGTGAAGTGCGCAGAAGAGAATAATGGGGATTGTAATCATACAACCAACCAGCGTAAGATCAGAGGTGTATATACAAGCCCTGAGCTGGATCTAGCCGTTCGCCATGTATAGAATATTGAAGATACATGAGTTGTGGAGTTTCAGAAGCCACCCAACCTTTTCACGCCATATATAAACACTTTTTTGAAGGATAAGGTCGAAGCATCAGGATATCCGCGAGGGGTTGATACCGAAGATGAAAAATCGTCTTATATTCAACGTTACCATGCCCGTGAAGGTATACAGCTTGACCGATCCCAAATTGTTAAGAATCCTGGCAAGCGCTTTAGTGTAAAGTTGTGCCTAAACAGTCTTTGGGGAAAATTTGCCCAGAATACTGACAAGGGGAATGTACATTTGGCAAAAAGTTGTAGCGAAATCTGGGATTATGCCAACGCTCCCGATAAAGAGGTCATGGAAATCGTGAATGTTGGTAATACTTACATAATAAGGTACAACCGAACCGAATTGGCCACAGATACCTCACGTGTCACAAACATACCTGTAGCCAGCTTCACAACAGCCTACGCCCGCATCAAGCTATGGCATCTGATGTATTCTCTTGGACGGAGGGTTCTGTACGCCGATACAGATAGTGTGATATTCACGGAGAGGGCAGATGTATATATGCCTCCTATTGGGGAATTCCTTGGAGAGTTGACTGATGAGATTAAGGATGAGTATGGTGATGGTGCATACGCTGACTCCTTTGTATCAACATGGCCAAAAACTTATGGGGTACGGGTGAGGGTGGGGAAAGAGCTGAAATATATGGTGAAGGCGAAGGGCATCACTCTTAACCTGGCGAACTGACCGGCCGTTAACTTTGACTCGTTGAAGGAGCTAGTGAGCTTAGATGGTAATGACCGATCGCCCCACCTGGTTGTGGGGACTCACAACTTCAGAGCACAGAAATTAGGGGGTGTGAAGGAACTTAGAGGAACGAAGGTTTGTTGTAACACCTATAGGAAACGTTACGGATGCCTGGCAGCTACGACACCGTACCCTTTGGATACTGTATCGACTAGATGCATACCTTGTAATGCTTAGCCGTATTTAAACTATGTATGTATCTGTTACACCTTTTTATTATATGTTCTTTATACCACTGTTTGCCATGCCCTTTTAACCATTTTCTGTGTATAGTATTTGTACTGATAATAAATTTCTTTTGTATTAGATTGCTTTTCATTCTAACAACCTTCATTATATTAGTTATGGGGAAATAAAAGTTGTATATTTACACACCAGTCATTAATGATGCCCGGTATTTTTCTCCACAGCTTATTAATGACGTAAACTTAGTCTCAGTATTAACCCTTTCTGCGCCTGCGATTCCATATGGCACCATCAACAAAAAGTATATGTATTTTTCCTCAGACTAGATTCAATGGTGGCTTATGGTAATTGAATATAAAAATTAATTGTAGAGCAACATCTGGTAGTTCTTGGACATTGACCTGAACATTTAGAACCCCAAAAGAGATGCAGAAACTATATGAAGGGCTACTCTCGTCTATAATGCAGAAAGTGTGATGTCCCATTACGTTTAACAAACGACAAAACTACCTTAATGGATCGAAGCACTATGGACCTATGGTCTACCCTTGTGTTTAGCAAAGGCCAAATATTGTTATTATTTGTTCCATTCAAAGTACCAAAGTTATGCTAGTGTCTCTTATTACATGATAGCATCAATGGAGCCATATAACTTCTAGTGTAATTAATTATTTCTAAGCAAAGTCTCGTTTTCATACCTATTTTTAACATTTTTAATTGATTAAAACTTTTTTTTAGCTCGAAACAATAAGTTGGGATAGAAAGGGTTAATATTGCAGACACCATCATCGCGCTGTGCAATACATATCATTCAAATAAGTACATACAGATCCGAATAAGCGTTTAATGTTTTCCACATTCGGTAGTAATGAGGCTAAGACAGCCAATATTATTTTAAATCATTTTATAATCAAGGTTTTAATCTTCCTGCAAGCGTTTGAAGACCTTGTTGAGTATACATTCGCTTAGTATGAAAAGTTAAAATATGTCTCATGAATAAGATGGATGCTTATCTTCTCATAGTCAAACTTCAGTTGAAGCCTGTACATGTACCGATGTGTCGCGTGTTGAAATCTTCTAGCTCATTACAATGTCGTTATTTTACTGATGTTATTGCACAAACGAAAACAAATGATAAGAATATATAATGTTACAATAGGTACAAAGGCTATAAACAACGACAGTCAGGGCGGCTTATACGAGAATGTTTGTTTAGGAAGCTCTGACAAAAGATGTAAGAAAATTAAGAATGTAAATTAAAGTTTTAAAGCATAGCATAGGAGAGAGATTGGAAGGAAATAGTGAACTTTAAAGATAAAGCGAAAATTTAAGAGTAAAGAGATCTGGGGATTTAAGACAAAGCAACCAACTGGGCTCTTTAAAAGGATCCGAGTGAATTACTTTGAAACATTAAATGGTTCATAGATGGATTAATGATGTAAACAGTTTTTAAAACATGAACTACAGATGATGTGAAAACCTAGTGAAGATGCTGTCTTAGATTAGCTTAAGCGATGCTTTGGTCAGGACAACTAATCTTTTACGCATGTTGCCTTTCATCGTTCTCTATGTTTTTCCCCCTTTATTGCGAATTTCTTTGTGATACACGAATTATATATTTGTCGTGGATAAAACATAGTGGTAGGACGCCTCAGTAAATATGTAAATAATCCGTTGCGGAACTCGACACTTTATTTTAAATTGACGGTACGGATATTAACGTTATATATATATATGCACTAGAATCACAAAATAACACGTGACCTTATTAATAAGCAAACAACCACAAGGAAAAGGAAACACAAAGTCCGAGCGCTTTCGTGATATATTCACATGTGAATATATCACGAAAGCGCTCGGACTTTGTGTTTCCTTTTCCTTGTGGTTGTTTGCTTATATATATATATATATATATATATATATATAATATCAGTCCGTTGTGTGAGAATGTTGCTTCCCCTGCGACTAAAACTATCGTGGCCCCACAACGGAACGCATCAGAACAAATAGTACTCGAATGTTTATTTGTTTCGAAAGACCGTGAAAGTTGATGAGAAATGTTTTGGTGAAGACGAATCCCTATTTTTTCCAAGGAGGAGGGGGCCCCCCACAATGGGCCCTCAAGGGGCAAAGGCTCTTCATTAAGGACGGTGAGACCCCATAAATGGGTTAGGAACTTAAGGAAGGGGGCCCCTTATAATGGAGGCGAAGGCCTCCAGGGGGGCCCCTCCAGAGGCAGGATTTCAGAGCACCCCAACTTCCTCTCCCCAAACGCGGGGATACTACTGCGTTGTCCCCTACCTTTCTGCATTGTTTGAGCTTCCACGGTCATTTTCTGGCTACCACACCATAAGTTTTCACCTATTTCCAACAAAATGTTTGATTTTTAAAAGACAATGAAAATCAACCAGGATATTTTTCATTGGATATGTATTAGAAGTGTACCTTAGGTAAGTGCTCCTCTATATACCTATGTACTTTTGTCAATAATCATTGCAAGAGTTACCTATTTTTCTTAAATTGTATATTAAACATACTGTATACATTGAGAAGGTATTTAGCTCCTTGGGTAACATAAATTACAGAATTTTATCGCTAGCTATTATATATATATATATTGTATAAAAATGTGTCTAAGCGATGAACTGGCTTAATAAGAAAGTATTCAGGTAGGCTTAATACTTTAAATGGGAGATGTAACCTAACCTAACCTCTTTGCTGTAGTCATTATGAGGTGACCTAACAGTTTTTTAATAGCAACAAATGCAATTGTGTCATTTATTTGTTTGTAGACTACAAGATTCTGTAATAATTCCAGATCAAGACGAGGAGCGCAAGATGGCACAGGAGCTGTAAACCATGCCTTTACATATAACCGAGTAGCAAATAGACAGATGTCTTTTAGTCCTTTTTTGTCTTTTACTGAAATTTTGAACTGAGATTTGAACATAAAAGTTTTTAATGAATATGTAATTTTGGCCATCCACCTAGCCCGATGAAGTCCCGCTGGATGTTTAAATTTGATTCCACCTTTTGGTTCACCTCCCCAAAAAATAATTGTTAACTGCAATAGTTGTAGGTAATCGTCTCTTGGTTGGAATGTATCTAGTTGATTTGCTGCAAATATAATTATGTCATCTTTGATGTCATGAATATTTTCATAGATATCTGGATCTGATAATGCTGTTTCGTAGTCCTCTTATTAATGCTTGACCATTTTTCTCTGAACTTCTTAAAAAGGACTATATCTGGGCCAGAAGATGGTGATAAAGACTTTCAAACAACAGCTTCCAGCATAATTTCAAGTATGTGGTGTCGACATGCCAGCCACAATAAATCGTTGTCGAATTTTTGTTCTAGAAGAATAGCTGCACCATTTCTAGGACCAATATTGGCTGCCGTTGTATCGAAACACACGCATTTTATTTGTTCGCAGATGACCCATTCAAGCGATGTCTGATTGTTTGCATTAAAACTAGAGACGCATTTCTGTCACTCAATTTTGCAACATCAAGACTTCCTAATAATTAATTTATCATCAAACAATTTTCTACGTTTGCCTACCTTACTTTTCCATGTTGAAGGTTGTGCAGCACAGAAACCAGATTCATCACTTTTACTCTCCTCTGATTCTGATTCTGATGATGTACTGGTGAGTATGACAGCCTCTTCATTCTTCTTTCTTTTGATCTCTTCTTCTGCTTTCCTCTTTTCATAACGTTGTTGCTTTTCTGCTGCTCTTTGCTCGTTTTTAGCAACAGCCTTATCAATGGTACCCATTTTTCCATGACGTCCTTTCTCACGTTGCATTTTCAAGAATTTCTTATCATCTTCTATTTTTATAAGCTGCATAGCATTCTCATGAGCAATGTCAAATAAGTTTTCCAGTTTATCTTTCCATTTTTCTTCTTTATTATTTAAATTTTGTGATCTTTTCAATTTGTTTGCTTTGTTTTTCTTAAGCAGCTGTCATTCCTTCAGTATTCCTTGAATTTTATCTACTACGTGTATTCTTTGTTTTGCTGGTATTCCTGCTTTTTTCCAAACTGCTAGCACATCATCCGCAGTAGAGCAGCATGATTCTCTAATGTCTTGCTTTTTAATATTTCTGTAGTGCATGAAGAGGGCCATCATTTCCTTCTCTGATGGTAATACGGATGTTTTTAGTACTGCAGAGGGCTGCCCAATTAGCCATACTTCAGTTTCTTTTCTTGTAGAACTTCTCCCAACTGAGCAACTGGGTGATGGTGAGTTAGGCCTAGCTTCCATAATCGATTAATTGGTATCAAAATTACGAGTTCCAAGCAACAATTAAAAGCAAGCTAGTATGTAAACCATTAATTAAAAATTCTGAAATATAAACAATTAAACATAAAATCATAAGTTGTAAAACAAACAAATTGAAAAAAGGGAAAGTTTGACGCCTGGTAGCACATAATAAATTTTATATAAAATTCACCAAATTTGGCATACACTACTTTTTTGTCATAGGGAACAAAAATCAGGTTGAACAATTAAAAAAAAAACTGATTTTTTTGAATCACCCTAAATATATATATATGCAAAAGTCGCGCATCATAGGAATTTTCAATGTTGACTATAATATATTATTTTTTTCTTTTAGGTAGGAAATGGCTGCGAAATTAACAATAGATGAGAGGGTGAGCTTGGTTTTAATGTATGGAATACGAGGTACAAAAATCGATGAATCGGTACAGAATTTAAATTTTGTACGATTCATCGATTTGTAGTACCTGGTATTCCATACATTAAAACCAAGCTCACCCTCTCGTCTATTGTTAATTTTGCAGCCATCCCCTAGCTAAAAGGAAAAAAATATAGTCAACACTGAAAATTCCGGAGCAAGTGTAGTTTACGTCCCCCTGACGCAAAAGTAAACACAAACTACGCTAGGTCAAAGTTGGGAAACGTAAACTACACTAGGATCTTTAGGAGACATTTTTTTAATGAATCCATCAAATAAAACGTTAAAAATAACGAAAATATTACGACTTAACCAAACTAATCGTCTATATATACAGGGTGTCTCAAAAGTCACTATCTATTTCGGTGACATTAGATGTTTTTTTAAAAAATGTTATGCTGGCATAAAGATATGTACTTCTGGTGCAAATTTGTGTATTTAAAAAAAGTTAATTGGTTTATTATCTTGACATGCTTGAACAATTCCTCGAACCTCAACTTCTTACAGATGGCATTCTTGACACAGTAGTTTTTCAGCAGGATGGAGCACCGTGCCATTATGCAATAATTGTACGTGATTATCTTGACAGACACTTCCCCGGTCGCTGGATGGTCGTGGAGGAACACAACCATGGGCAGCACGTTCACCCGATTTAACACCATTAGATTTTTTCGCCTGGGGTTTCATTAAGTCTAAGGTGTACACTGGTAGAAATTAGTGATGTAGCCGAACTTCGAAATCGTATTACCGATGCAGTTCAGAAAATAACACCTCAAATGCTGGAAGTGTGTTCCGGGAAACAACTTATCGCTTTGAGCTCTGTAGAGACACTGATGGTCGCCATGTGGAGACAGATAAATAAATAGCACTAATTCTTTGTGGCACTTACTTTGAAATAAATATATTTTTCGTCTTAAACCAGTTTTTCGTAATTCCCATTATTTTTCAAAATAGATAGTGACTTTTGAGACACCCTGTATATATATATATATATATATATATATATATATATATATATATATATATATATATATATATATAAATTATTTCACGAAAGTAACACGTGAAAAATATTTATGATGAATAAAACCACGAAGGAAAGGAAACAGAATGGTGCTCAAGCGCTTTCGTCTAATGACATCCTCAGGAACACTGAAGTACATAAAGAGTTACAGCCTATATATAGGTTACAGAAAAAAAAAATATATATATATATATTTTTTTTTTTCTGTAACCTATATATAGGCTGTAACTCTTTATGTACTTCAGTGTTCCTGAGGATGTCATTAGACGAAAGCGCTTGAGCACCATTCTGTGTTTCCTTTCCTTCGTGGTTTTATTCATCATATATATATATATATATATATATATATATATACAGGGCGTCCCAAAAAAATGTATACACACTTTAAATAATTATAAAGGCAGTGTTTATTAAAATACATTTCATTTTCAAAATGTAATAGAATCTACAGACATTATTTAATTGTTTTGTCAACGCCTGTTTTCAAACTGACGTCCGTTCTGGTCCAGGCACTGCTGATAACGCGAAGCAATGGAATCGCAAACATCACGAAACATTTCGTTTGGTATTTGTGTGCATTCTCGTTCAATGGCTGCTCTCAATTCAGCGACTGTTGCATGTTTTATAGCGTAGACTTGTCTTTTAAGTATCCTCATAAAAAAAAGTCTAGTGGTGTGAGGTCTGGTGAACGCGGAGGGTATTCTACGAAACCCCTTCGTCCAATCCACATCCACATCGTGCCAAGTACCACTCGCGATACTCCACTCTTCGGTCCGGATCATCTTCATTAATAGCATGGACTAATCTTGGAATGTAACTTTTCCATTGACAGCGCTTCAAAATGCGTTGGACAGACGATTCTGAAATTCCTACCTCACGACTCGCTTGCCGCACAGATTTTCTTGGACTTTGGTGATACGTTTCCAGTACTCTTTCTTGCTTTGTGGGGCTTGTCGATGTCCGTGGTCTTCCGGAACGCTTCTTGTGGACATTCTGAACAGTTCCATCGGCTTCAAACTTATCTCTAATTCGAGTGATGGTAAGTGGCGTTGGTGGATCTGTTTGAAACTCCCTCCTAAACTGTCTTTGCACTTCAACTGCGTTTTCACACTTCCAGTAGCATTTTAGAATGAATTTCCTTTGTTCAAAGCTTAGTCTGACTGCCATTATTAATTCTAATGGGTTTAACTTGGAAAGAAAGAAACATCAATTGAGCTATCAGCTGTTAAAGTGTGTATACATTCTTTTGGGACGCCCTGTATATATATATATATATATATATATATATATATATATTAGGGTGTCACTTATTTATATGGTAAGAATTGAACCATCAAGAAATTTCGGTCTGACTCTCTAGAAATGTGACATTGCATGTAAAAAAGCTGATTATGAAGTCTCATGAGAAAATATTAATATTTAGAGGGCGCTCAAGGCCATTAAAATTTTGATGACATGTCGTTACTTGTAAATTGAAATGCGCTTCCTTTCTATGCCTCACCACAGTATCATTTCAGTCGTCTTAATGGTAGGATGTGTTTGCATTAGTGTGTGTTATTTTAGTCTTTTAGTCCTTCCTGATATAAAAAATCGCATGGTCATATCTATGACCGTGACCCGACAATTCAGCGCAGGACAATTCAGCGCCGACAATTCAGCGCAAGACAATTCAGCGCAAAGACAATTCAGCGCGAAAATACCAACAAAGAAGAAGAAAGAACAAATCCAGAGGGAAGAGAGGCTTGCAACTGTTAGGTTAGGTTAGGTTAGGTTAGGTTAGGTTTCTAGTTTCTGAAATTAAATCTTAATTTTAACAATTCTAACAAATTTTGTTTTTTTAAATAAAATTTTAATAATTATACTCCTTTGAATTTTATCTCCGATTTGTCACTCCTTCGTTATGTCACTCCTTCGTTACGGTATTTATGTCACTCCTTTGTTATGTCACTCCTTTGAAATGTCACTCCTTCGATACAGACCCAATTTAGCATATATATAAATATACAAATTTTTCTCTTTTTTATTTATTGCAATTTATTTTTATTATTTTTAACTAAACTTTTAACTGTACTGACTTGCGCTGAATTGTCGGCGCTGAATTGTCCTGCGCTGAATTGTCGGTGCTCCATCTATGACTAGTGTTGATGGACAAGAGAACCCTCCAAAGCATATGGTTGTTGACCTGGATACTGTGAAAGAAAAAAGCTTGGAAAACTTTGTAACAAAAAATACAAAATCAGTGTCCCTTGTGGGACAGAGCTCTCTACTTCCGAAACTTCCGATTTGACTCCATTTACCACCACTCTTTGTGTTCTTTGCGTCAAGAAATTAGATATCCATCTTTCCAGCTTCCCAGTAATTCCTGTATTCTTAAGTTTATGTGCTATAATTCCATGGTCACATTTATCGAAGGCTTTAGCAAAGTCAATATAGATTACATTTATGTTTTGTCCTCGACACAGTGTTTCCAATATTTTCTCTTGGTGATCTAATAATTCTACCTAATAATCTCTCAGCCCTGAAACCATGTTGATTTGAGTTGTATAAGTTCTTTTCTTGTAGGTAGTAGGTAGTTTCGCTTCTAATTATATGTTCAAAGCACTTTATAAGGTGTGAGGTGAGAGCTACCAGCCGATAATTCTTGGGCATTGCTCTGTTACCACCTTTGAATAAAGGGGCAATGTTCGCGTTCTTTAATGGCAATGGAATTTGTCCTGTGTCGAGTGATTTCCTCCATAGCAAGTATAGCGGTTTAGCAATACTCTCTTTACATTTCTTCAGAAATGTGGCACTCCATGTGTCTGGCCCTGGTGCCGAATTGTCTCGCATCTGTGATAGAGCCTTAATTACATCTTCTTCCGAGAACTCTAAGTCCATTAATAGATTTGTGCCAGAATTTGTCCTTGGCTGATTTGTATCAATGTCGAAAAATTCATCTGCGTTTTCTACTTTCATTTCGGACTTTGGAGTGCTAAACAAAGTTAAATTGTTATATATATATATATATATATGGGATGAATTTCACAATTAAACACATGAAATTAATGAGTGATGCAAACCTACAAAGAAAAAGAAAAATTATTTCAAAGCCTTTCGTGTATTCAGAAGTACACCTCGTCAGGGAATGACTATTTAATGCCCCTCAGCCAGCAGCCGTTAAATCTTATAATAATGGAATTGGTGGGGGTAGATCTCATGAATAGAGCTCTAGCAGACTATAGGCCAGAAATTCCCTGACGAGGTGGACTTCTGAATACACGAAATGCTTTGGAATCATTTTTCTTTTTCCTTGTGGGTTTGCATCATATATACAGGGTGGGCCGTAAGTTTCCATACATAGGAAAAATAAACATTTTTTATGGACAACCATTTTTATTTATATAATATGCTCTACATGGTTGCCATTGTTTTGAAAACATTTCAATACGTGTTCCCCACTGTTGATGAACACGCATTAGCACAGTTGACGTTATGCTTGTAATGGCGTTGGTGATATGTTCATTTAGATGATTTATGTCTCGTATCTTTTCCTGATACACCATGGCCTTCAAGTGCCCCCAAAGATAGAAATCAAGGGGGGTGAGATCTGGGGATCTGGGAGGCCACTCCACAGGACCACGCCGACCAATCCAAGCATCCGGAAACTGCTGATCCAAATACCGACGCACGTGAAGACCATAATGAGGTGGAGCTCCATCTTGCTGGAAGTAAACTGGGAAGTTACCTTCCTCGTTTAGCAGGGATGGGAAAATCTCTTCTTGCAACATGTTAAGATACCTTTCGGCATTAAGATTTCCACTGACAAAAATTGGTCCAATAATTCTGTCACCCCATATCCCGGCCCACACCATCACTTTACCGGCACCTTGCATCTTCGTCGGACTCAGCCAGTTAGGGTTAGCATTACTCCAATAACGTATGTTTTGCCGATTAACCTCTCCATTGACGTAAAAATTTGCTTCATCAGTAAACAAGATCTTACAAACGCATATTCTTAGGGTATCTGAAACATAAAAACAAACGTTTAAATTTTCCTATGTATGGAAACTTACGGCCCACCCTGTATATATATATATATATATATATTGACGATTGGTTAGGTTAAGTCGTAATATTTTCGTTAGTTTTAACGTTTTATTTGATTATGTATACGTGGACAAAGTTGGGGGAATGCAAACTACACTTGGATAATGTAGGGGAACGTAAACTACACTAGGATAATGTAGGGGAACGTAAACTACACTAGGCACCACAGGGGGGACGTAAACTACACTTGCTACAAAATTCCTATGATGTGCGACTTTTGCGCTCACCCTGTATATTTCTCGCTATTATTATTACTGTCGCTGCTGCCGGGTGTGTATAAAGTAACGCAAGTGAAGAGCCAAATCCGATTTGAATTATATTAAAGCGAGTGAACATGGACGAGTAATATTTATTACATATACTTTATAACAACTGCATATTCGATAGTAAGATTTATAAGAGGTGTTGAAAATGTTTTTACAAGTTGAAACTAGTTTTAAACCAGTTCAAATCGGATTTGTCTCTTCACTTGCGTTACTTTACACACACACATTCCCTGTATTATTATTATTATTATTATTATTATTATGTCATGAAATGTGTTTAATTTTTATTTATTTTTATTTAATTCTATGTTATCTGCACTTTTTCTAGTGTTTTACACTGATTTCTGTATTCCATAAACGGTAGATTTGCAGGGCTTTTTTCAAAGGAATTTTTAGAACTGCACATTTTAAGGCCATAGATTGCTGAAAAATAACTTATCCCGCACTATCCACTATCCTACTCACTCATCAATGCTATTTACTCATCAATCCTACTCACTTACATTAAGATGTGTTTTCAATAAAAAAAAATTGTGAACATAAATTTTAAACTTTTATTCTTTAGTTTATAAGTACTTTATGGGCTAACATACCTTAAATTAACTTTACAGCAAGTGGCAATATTTCTGTGAGATTCTTTTTATATGCATGGCGGCGACTATATGATACCTTACTGTTGGAATAATATTCTACATATCAATTGGAAAGAGCTGATTTAACTTTAATTTATGATAACTGCCCTATTTGTGATTTAGTAAAGCATACAAAATACATCTTTAAACTGCGCACATTTGCCTACAGAATTGCACAATGTTTTTAGAACTGCACATTTTGTGTAGAACTGTACGTTAAAAAAAAAGCCTATAGACGTGGCCAGCTTGATCTCAAAACACGGACTGTATGGCGAGCCACTTGGTAGCGAAGAAAGGAATTTTAAAACGAGGACACTTAACTCTATTTTAACTTTATTTAATTAGCAATGCAATAATAATGGGGAAGAAAAACGAGTATATGATTTCACAATACAGTACTGTGTGGAAAGAGAATTAGTTACTAAACCAAATTTAAAATTACATTTTTTTTTAACAAAAACACTTAACTGGGATTACCTCTCGCGTAAGACTGCCTTTTGGGTATGCATTTCAAATCTCTCTCCATATTGCCAACTACTGTTTTATATTGCACACAATTTCATTTTACTTATGTTAACTTCATACAATTAAATGAGTTTACTCCGTCCAAAAAAAAAAATTTATAACTCCAAAAACATTAAATTTCCTATTAAAAAATAATCCATAACACTCTCCTCACCAAAAGAGTGCCTTGTATTGGTTTTTAATAATAGGAAATTTAATAATGATTTTATACAGTACAAAAAGATTATAGGCTGTTTCAGAATTTTAAAATTTTAGTCCCGTTTTCTGTTTATTTAATTACATTAACGTATATAATTAATCAGCTCTATTTAAATATAAACTGGTGAACAAATTTAGTGTAGTTGTAATGTTTGTAAGCGGCACGAGCTTGCCTTTGGAAATAGACCGTTTGGAAAAGATTTTTTCTTGTAAGTGATCTTCAAAATTCTATTGTATCGAATAATTTTTGGTTACATTTTTACTTCATTTTTATTTTACAGGTAGGCTGACCTTTTTTTTTTCTTTCATGAGTTTTAATGCAAATTCCATAGATGATATATATTTTTTATGTGTAGGATGGTTGGTTAAATTTTTATTCTGAAATGGCATCTTACCAAATAAGCAGTGTTTTGGCTTAAAATTTAAAATTATTGTGAGTATAAATAGGGAAAATGTTTTTGTAACGCTCGCGCGTTTATGTAGATATTACAAATTATTTCATTATATAATGCAGTTTGGTGCGGTTAGAAATAATTATGCAAAAGTTAACTTACAAAAAGTGGACATTCACTTCAGAATGCAATTAATTAGTTTGATTTTTTGATTTTGTAGTATGGTGCACAGTACTTTTTGTTCACAGTATCTTTTCATATTTATAATAATACTAATTAAAAATCGTAATTTATTTCACTTTGTAACGATGAACTGCTTGGAATTACTAGATTTACAAATCAGCTGGGTCTTGTGATGAAGGAGAGAGTTGTCACTCAGATATATTTTGTAAATAGTGGGGTTTCTCCCTGAAAAATTTAGCGTTGCAAGTTGGAATTAACGTAGTAATTTAATTTTCTGTATTTATATTTAAGTTCTGTATTTATGATTATTTTTTAGTAATTGTGTTATTTTTAAACTTTATTCGGGTTTACTCGTCCATTTAGATTGATTGCTGACCAGAAATGGGGCATTTTTAAGTTGCCAGTAACGCTTTTGTGGTGTCTTGAGGAGTTGTGTTGTCACCACTACCCGAAAAGGTGTTGCGTTGGTTCGTTGTTGCCGTGAGTTGATAACGCAAAGTTTTTGGTTTTCAGTTTGGTCTTTTGTACGAGTATTTGATTACATCGATGTTCTTCCTGAAAATAGTTTGAACAATGATAATTTTGTAAATTATAATTATGGTTACTATGTATGGGAGTATTCATATTTATGTACAGTGCAGTATTGTTTGGTTTTTAGTTTTTTTGATGATATATATTTTGTTCTTTTTCTCGATGTAAATGCCATAAGTTACCTTGCTGGTAGTTAGGACGCAATTAAAGTGGTGCGAAATTCTGTAATTTTTGTAATTTTTTTCCTTAAATTTGGCTAGAGCAAATTATGGTTACTGTTTCGAGTGAAGTGTAGAGAAAATTTTGTAAATTAAGTGCGAAAAGTGATAATCAGTAAGAGTACAAACGTTTAGATATTTTTCTTTAATATTCCGAAAGGCTCGATTTGGAAGCAACTAAGTTGAATCCAGATTCCACCAGTGACGTTTAGTTGACCCGAGTAAAGTGATCGATCACAAACAAGACGAGAGAGAGACGGAACCGAATACGCAGAGGACAGTTTCGAGCATTTGTGGCCTAATGGTATTTTCGGGCAGTTTTGGTCCCAAATGTTTCCAGGATTGACTGAATGCGAGTCTTACTACTGGTAGGCAAACTACGAGAGTTTGAACGAGTGTTTGAGGTTTTACTGTCCATACAGGCACACAGCAGGTTTCTTGTGAAACTGCCTACAGCCAAGTGATCGTTTGATCAATGCCATATACGGAGCCTTTCAGCTGAACGTAGTAAAGAAGCAGCGCTCACTGAAAAGTTGAGATGAGAATGACGAATTTCTTCGCCAGCTTCAAGAATATCATGTCCCGTCCAATTCCAGTATGTGGTTCCACTTTAAGTATGTCTCCATCCCCTTGATCCTTTATGAATTGGACGACATCTTTTCCGCCAGTTTTTGGAGAGAAGGCGGAACCTCAACGCGTGGTGATCTTTTGCATGGTAATACAACTCCTTGCATTCTAGTGAAGTGAGCAGGAGAGCTGTGATTGAAAATTTGAAAGGGTAATTGTTAGCTTTCGACAGACATAAAGACAGCGGAATGCTATCTGAACAGCATTTAGAACATGATGTATGCTTGTCATTTGGTAAAGTTATAAGTGGAAATGTTCGAATATCACCAACAACTGTATTCCTTTTTTGTTGTATTTTGTGCGCTCTGGTCAATATATTTTATAAACTTTTTCTTTTTCTTTCTATGGTTGCCCTATATGACTATATAAGTAACTTTTCTAATGTAAAGCGATCTTTGATGAGAAATCGCTGAAATAGATTGGGAACCTGAAATTTGTTGTAATCAAGTTTAGAAAATTATCCCACACTGTCCACGTAACAGCTTTGTTACAGGTAGTACATTTGGTCATGAGTGTGAAGTGTTATTTTGTGTAAAAGTTGTTTGAAATTATTTTTTCGATATTTTTTAAATGATACAAAATATCTAATATATACAATGACTTCTTGTCCGTTCTTCCAACTTTTCTTTAAATTTATTAAAAAATATAAGTTTTCCTATTGAAAACTTATTTCAAAGGGGGTGAGGCGAGTGTCATGTATTGGTTTTTAATGGGAAATTTAAGTTTTTTGGGGTGTAGTAAATTGATTTAATTATATTAAATTAACATTTTTAAAATGTAATTGTTTAAAATATGAAACACTAGTTGGCAACATAGAGAGAGATTTGAAATGCACTAAGAGTCGGAAGCACAAGTAGTGTGACCACAAAATGGAAGAGCGCAAATTGCATTGCAATGTTGATCAATTGTTGCACTGGGGGTGGCACAAAAAATATAAAGGGGGAGGGGGAAATCCCCCAAGCTGACACAAGCTAGGAGAATCCCACCCAAACCTAACCTAAGAGAGAGGAGAGAGAGAGAACATCTTTTCGCCTGGACCTCCAGAAACATAATGAGAGTTCAGGGTAGCCTCATTTGGCTTAGAAGGCTTAAGCAGTCAGTTGGCTGTAAATGGCTTGTTTAGGTGAATACGTATATATATTAATAACTTTTGAGGTGCCAAATTGCGCTATTTATTTAATTAATGGAGATATTCTTGCAGGCATGTTGCACCACTTAATGGACGCTCTTGCCCTCGCAGCTGGCTTAGAAGTCTTAATCCGCCAGTTGGCTTAAGACTTCAGTCGGCATAAAAGGCGTAGCCAGCCATTTGGTGTGGTATATATATATATATATATATATATATATATATATATATATGTAACACGCCTCTCCCTGAGTTCGGGCAAAGTCAGGATGTTACTCGAGAGAGGGTATTACTTTAGCACTCCTGGATGCAGAAATAGTTCACTCTTCGTATTCCTACAATAGCGGAGTATTGTGTGGGCCCGTGATTTTCTTTTTCCCAGTTATCAAAGTCCAAAGAGTAGAAAATAAACACAACGGTTTACACGATTTTTAATTTGAATTTAGGCGAGATAAAGTTTAATTAGTTATAGTGAATCAAATGTTTCTTTTTACACAGAACAGAGCGTTAATAATAATAAGTTAATAATAAAAATAGTAAGTTTCATAATTATAATATACTTTGCTTCTTCATTGTAAGATATTAAATAAGCCAGAGACCCCTCTAAGACACCCTTGTCCGTTCTGAGTCTCCAAGCTTGTATGAGTTAATTCCTAAGCTACTGTCCTTTTCTCTATACAGTCATACTTCAATTGAAATCCCATTAATCTTCCAATTTCCAAAAACAATTCACGTTAACGGACTGAAAACTCGCCATTTCAGCCCGGAGACCCATCTCGGAATCTGTCTTAAGGGCACTGATCCCCTTCTTATATAGCCAAAGGAACGGAACCTGGCTACGCCATCACGCAAGCGGTTGACGTCACCTGAGAACATTGTCGAACCTGAGCTTCTCAACAACTGTTTTTTCCCAAGTGAAATCAAAGAAACCATCTGCGTCAGCACCAAAATAATTGGGGTCACATACAACACATCATTATCTTTTGGAAACCACATTCAGGACATTAAAAACAAATGTACGTCAAGACTTAACACGCTTAGGGTACAAACAGGCACAAACTTTGGACACCAGCAGGAAACAACATCACTCATATACAAACAATATATTCGCTCAGTTATGGACTATGTTAGCCCATGCTGGGCACCCATTATCTCAAACACACACATAACACCTTACAGACAATACAAAACAACGCACTTCGTATCATTACAGGATGTACTCAAACAACACCAATAAAACACTTGCACACAGAAACGAAAATGAAAATTAGGGAACATTTAGACATGAGGGGAACGTAATTCATGGCAGCAGCGACAACTAACCCACAACACCCTTGCCACTACATGTACAATCATGCACCAACACCTCACACCATTAAGGTAACACCAGCGAGACACTATAACCAAATACTCCATTCCATACCACTCCCCACAGACATCACACAGTACAAAAAACATATAATATACACACACACTTAACCCTCAAAGCACTGACACGACTCGGTCCGAATGCGGTCCTAGGTGCGAAGCCACCACCCATTGACAGGTCAGAGACCAGCCTGAGCAGATTGGATCGAGTTAACTCAGTACGATTCCGATGTGGACATCACCAAAACTTACAGACATATAAACACAGACTAGACAACTCCACAGACGACACCTGCCACCAGTGCCAGGACACACCATAAACAACTAACACATTATGACAGACTGTACCGCTCTAGCACAACATATAACACAACACAACATCACTAGTGCTGAAATTCTGGTCCACTCCGGAGAGGGCAATCGGTTACCTGCGTGCCGCCGGCTTGATCAATCAGGGTGGGTTGGTCGGCTGACCAACCACAACAACAATCAAAAATAATAATAGTACAGGAGAAATCTATATACACATTTAATATATGTACATTTATATTAAACAATTATAATAAAATAATAATAATAATACCTATTTATATATTCTTAGCTGAATTAATATCTTTCCAAGAAAAATACACATTTATATATAAACTTCAAATAATATACGTCAATATACACGCTCTTTATGTTCTACTGCACTTAACTAAAATACTAAACTCGCATGTGATCGAGTCTACAGTTACATCATTGTTGCTTTGTACTATACAATAAATACGATTTAACATTATTTCACCATTCAAGGTATGCGGATACCAATATTCGATGTAAAGGGCATTCAATTCGTTCACTACTATTTTTGTGCCCACTTTATAATTGGTTGGCAAGTTATCACTCTCTTTAAACACGGAGAGAATACAATGAAAAGCACGCACAAAGAGGGCATCGTTCGCCGCGTCATTATTAAATTCAAGTTTAAAACACTCCTTTCCAATCAAGGGTTTATTCTTTCCAATCTGAGCTTTTCAACCGTGAACTCTTCTTCACAACGCATATCGGCAGTTGAAATAATCTTCTAAGTCGTGGCGACAGCTGCTCGTTATATAAAGAAATAGCTCTTCAGGGTGAAGAGTGTAGGTGAGCTCAGCTCTGTACCGCTCAAGTCCTTTGTACCAAAGTTCAATATATTTCGAAGAGTCTATACCTTTTAAATACGCATACAGTTCCAAGCCATTCTCGCCATGTTCAGTCCTACACTCGGTAAACCCGTCGAGCGGAGTGTTGTATGCGTCTTCAAGAACCGTGTCAAAATAAAGCATATCGGTAACACGTGCGTCTAATATAGGCTTTAGCTTGCGGAAACCGACGATTTCAAACATTCTATCGAGGATGAAACGGTTTTGCGTGGGGACAAGGACATTATCAATTATATTTTATTGTGAGGAGTGCAGTCCAATCGGGACAAGCTCTGAGGTGACTATGAGCAGTCGGTGCGCGGTTTGGCAGGGAGGGAGGTGTGGGGGAACGAGCTACACGGGGCATGTAAAACCATGCGTTAGTGAGTCGTGTACAGGTTTGTTCCAGCATGAGTCATGTGAATACTTGTATCCCATTATACCGGGCAAACGTTTAGAGAATTTTTCCATCTGCGATACATGAAGTAATATCGGCTTTAATGTTTTATCACTCCCAATCCCCGCAATGCTTACCAGACATTTTCGTTCAGGGATATTTTATCGAACTATGCACATTTATTAACACTCCGGCGCACTATTTGAGAGAAACATGTGCCTATATTTGTCTTTTTTGCTTAGCAAGCGATACTCGTCTCTAAACTCTATTAAAAACTCGCACAGGCCTTTAACCACAACCTCACTGCGAACCTCGTCATGATATATATGAATATAATGGTAAAAATATTTCAGATTGACCATGATAACAAGATTTATATTTTCAGCAGCAGGGTATGCGTACTCGGTATGATGTAACATGACATAATACCGCTTGTCATACCATTCGTCAACAAGCTCACTACCCAAACCCGTTGTTTCTCTTTTGCACGTGTTGTTTCTTTCACTTCACGGTATGTTATAATGTTATAATGTTATAATGTTTCAGACCAACAAAGACCCTAGGATCCACTCATGGCTGGTCTACCTGACTGTGTTCGTAATTGTGTGTTGTGTATGTCCTCCGTGGTGGCAGAGGGGACCTACAATTTTACGTGGTTCCGAACCACAAAACCTTAATTTTACTACTTTAAACTATACCCAATCTATCAACATATGCGTCTAATCGATTTTTAAACATGTTTATAGACGTGATACTAATTACTTCTACCGGCAAACTATTCCAGCTATTTACTATTCTATGCGTAAAAAAGTTTTTGGCAACTGTTGTCTCGAACCTTCTACTTGTCAACTTACACCTGTTATTTCTAGTCCTATTATATTGAGATATTTCGAAAAAGCTATCTCTATCTACGTTATCGAACCCATTCATAATTTTAAAAGCCTAGATTAGATCACCCCTTAGCCTTCTAGTCCCGAGTGTAGTCAATTTTAACTCCTTAAGCCAATCCTCGTACGACTTTGACCTAAGCGAAGGAATCATCTTAGTTGCTCGTCTTTGAACTCTTTCGAGTTTGTCTATATCTTTGCGCATATGCGGATTCCAAAATTGGATCGCGTACTCCAAATGGGGTCTAACTAATGATTTATAAAGAGGAACTATAATATCGCGCGATTTATACTCAAAATTACGAGCTATAAAACCTAATACATTATTCGCTTTATTGACCGCTGCTGTACTTTGTTTCGCTACTTTTAAATCACCAGTGACTATAACTCCTAAATCTTTTTCCTGCTCTACGCTTGTTAACTCTTTCCATGACATACTATACGCAAAATTACCGTTACGCGAACCTATATGTAAAATTTTGCACTTATCGACGTTAAATCTCATTTGCCATGTGACTGACCAATCAACGATTTTATTCAGATCTTCCTGGATTTTACCTCTGTCTTCAGCATTAATCGCCCTACCACCCAGCTTCGTGTCATCCGCAAACTTTGAAACTGTACTGACTAGGCCGACATCTAAATCGTTAATATATATAAGAAAAAGCAAGGGGCCCAATACAGAACCCTGAGGAACGCCACTTGCTACATTAGCCCAACACGACTCCGCTCCATCAACGACCACCCTCTGTTTCCTACCTCGCAACCACTCTTCTAGCCAATTTATTACTACACCCCTGATTCCATGAGCCTTAGTTTTTTCAATGAGTCTTTTGTGCGGTACGGTGTCAAACGCTTTTTGAAAATCTAAATACACTACATCAACCGACCGATGACCATCGTAAACGTCAACCACGCTTTGAAAAAATTCTAAAAGATTAGTTAAGCAAGATTTGTTTCGCTAAAAACCGTGCTGCGTATTTCTAAATAAGTTATGCAATTCTAAGTGTTCGACTATACGATCCCTAATTATTTATTCCAGTAGTTTACCTACAACAGACGTTAAACTGATTGGCCTATAATTTCCCCCGCACCTTTATCGCCTTTCTTAAAGATAGGTGTTACGTTTGCTAACTTGAAATTATCTGGTACGCACCCTTCCGAAATAGACGCATTAAAAATCTTTGTTAGCGGCACAACAATGCTATCTTTTAATTCTTTTAGTTGTATGGGATATATGGAATCTGGCCCAGGTGATTTACGCATTTTCATTTTATCAATATAGCGCATTACCTCCCCTTCACTAACCACTATATTATCCAAAATATTACCATTATCAAAAGGTATTATGTCTATGACCGTAGAGATATTCGTTACATCTTCTATAGTAAAAACTGACGTAAAAAATTCGTTTAGCAAGGTAGCCATTTCCTTGTTTTCAGAAACTAGATCTCCGTTTACATTTTTCAAAGGCCCCAAGACGCTTTTTACTGGATTTCTATTATTGACGTATTGAAAGAATCGCTTGGGGTTTTCTTTATTGTCACGAGCTATGGAGATTTCAATTCGCGCTTGAACTTTTTTATTACACTTTTCGCCTCACGCCTTAGAGATATGTAGTTGTTTCGTAACCACAAATTGTCTTTATCGCACTTATGTAGCCTATAAGCCCTATCCCTACTCTTTATAATGTCTCCTACTCTAGAAGTAAACCACAAGGGCTTGTTGTTTATTTTCGCACGCTTAATTTTGTACGGTACACATTCCTCATTTATAGTCCTAAATACTGTTTCAAACGATTCCCACATTAGTTTTGCGTTGGAGATCCCCATTACGTTTTCCCAATTGACGTGTGACAATTTATTTCGAAATTTACAAAAATCTGCATGCTGGAAGTTAGGAATTTTAGTCGAGTTAGCTGGTTTCGAGTGACTTACTGAGAGAACAAACTCTACCATACTATGATCGCTATTTCTTAACGGTTCTATTACTTGAAGATCAGTAATTAGCCTATCATCCGTAGTTATTACTAAATCTAAAATACTGTCCAACCTCGTAGGTTCCCCAACCTTTTGAATAAGAAAGCTATCCTCGAGAAAATTGGCTAAATGATTACCTTCCGCGTCTCCGAAGATATTCCATACAATATAACGGATGAATGTGAGCGTTATTGCGTGAATGATGTGCGCGTGCTTAGGGTATGTTTCCAGCCTGTAGAAGGATGTACATAGATCGGTTCAATTGCGATCCGCTTCAAGTCGCAACCACGATCGCCTCTGTGCTTTACGGTGTTCAAGAACAATTTCATGCCTAAAGACACCTTAGCCGTCATTCACAGAAACAACCCTCGCGGTTATGGGCATAAGGCTATTTACTGGCTCATACATTTACAACAGCAGACCGGTGTATACATAAAACATGCCCGCAACACGGGGGAAGTACCCATTAAGGTCAATGGTCGTGTTTTTTGGGTGGATGGTCTAAGCAAAGACCGTGCCACTGGTGAGAAGACTGTGTACTCCTTTAACGGTTGCTGCTGGCATGGATGCACACGTCCTGAGTGTGGAATCGTAGGAGATATCCATGGTAGATCTCCGGCCGACAGTCTTGCATGGACCCGCACCCGCGATCAGCTTATAGGTTCCCAGTTCACTTACAATGTCTTGTGGGAGCACGAATATGATGCACGGATGGAGGCAGATGGGGAGTACCGTGAAGAAATAAACACAATCAAACGTTCAATGGTGTTGGAGCCTTTCAGATGCGGTAATAGCTTGTTCGGAGGGCGTACAAACCCATTCAAGCTATAATTTCCACCTGTAGAGGGCGTGAAACGCCATTACTACGACTTCTGTTCTTTATACCCCTACGTGATGAAGAACAATCTGTACCCCGTAGAAGCACTGAAAAAGTGGTGGGTCCCGCCCTACCCACTATTGAAGAGTTCTCAACAAATTTGAACAAAAACTATTTCGGTCTTTCTTTCGTAGACGTACTCCCCACTCGCGACTTATGGATGCCGATCTCTACCCGTCGTCATAGACCACAAGCTCATGTTTTCCCTGTGCGTGAAGTGCATAGAGGAGAACAATGGGACCTGTAATCACACATCCAACCAGGGGAGGATCAGAGGTGTAAATACAAGCTCTGAACTGTCCCTAGCCGTCGCCACAGCTACAGAATATTGAAGATATATGAGGTGTGGAGGTTTCAGAAGCTACCCAACCTTTTCACGCCATATATAAAAACTTTTCTGAAGGATAAGGTAGAAGCATCAGGATATCCGCGAGGAGTTGATACCGAAGATGAAAAATCGGCGTATATTCAGAGCTATCGCGACCGTGAAGGGATACAGCTTGACCGACCCCAAATTGTAAAGAATCCGGGTAAAAGCTTTTGTGCAAAGTTGTGCCTAAATAGTCTTTGGGGAAATTTTGCACAGAATACAGGCAAGGGGAACATTCATCTAGCCCAAAGTTATAACGAGGTGTGGGATTATGCCAATGCTCCCGATAAAGAGGTCATGAAGATCGTGAATGTAGATAATACGTACATAATAAAGTACAACATTACCGAATTGGCCACAGATACCTCACGTATTACAAACATACCTGTAGCCAGCTTCACAACCGCATACGCTTGCATCAAACTTTGGGGACTACTGCATTCTCTTGGGCGGAGGGTCCTGTACGTAGACATAGATAGTGTGATATTCACAGAGAGGGAGGGTGAATACATACCGCGTATTGGGGAATTCCTCGGAGAGTTGACTGATGAGATGAAGGATGAGTATGGGGATAGTGCATACGCTGATTCTTTTGTATTAATAAGTCCAAAAACTTATGGGGTACGGGTCAGAGTGGGGGAGGAGCTGAAATATATAGTGAAGGCGAAGGGCATCACGCTTAACTAGGCGAACGGATTGTTAACTTTCATTAGTTGAAGGAGCTAGTGTGCTTAGAAGATGAGGACGACCAACCGCCCCAACTGACTGAAGGGACCCACAATTTTTGGGCACGGAAACTGGGGGGCGTAAAGGAACTTAGGGGCACGAAAGTGTGTCGTAACACGTATAGGAAACATTACCAGGTGCCTGGCACTTACGACACCGTGCCCTTTGGGTACCATAGCTCCCGATTGTTTTGTTCACACACACACACACACACACACACACACACACACATATATATATATATATATATATATATATATATATATGTGTGTGTGTGTGTGTGTGTGTGTGTGTGTCTATTTGTTAGTGATGTTTATTTTATTCATTACGCATAGTTGAATATATACACACACACCATGAATTATTTACTTGTTGATGATGTTTATTAAATAAATCATGTTTCAATTAGCGTTTCATTTTCTCTTCCGTGTGTGTGTGTGTAATCGCGTGTATGTGCAGGAAAAATTCTAAGCTCCGCTCACTGTATGATCATTCAAAGGGTCACGTGACTCCTGCTACTACCTGGGCATATCTCTACCCCTGCGTGCTCAGTTGACCGCAGCAAGCCCTGGATCTCAGACGTGTATTTTGAAGAATTCTTGCGTAGACGGTAAAAATGATGGCTACCTTTGATATTGCGTGCTCGACATTTATGAAGTGGTATTCGATAAGTCACCAGATGTAATACTAATAATTATTGGTTTTGTTTAACCTCCTTCGCAACGTCTAAGGTCATATGACGGAGGGGACCTACAGCTTTACGTGGGATCCTAACCACGGGTCGCTACATATTCTGGACACAGCAGACGGTCTCCCATCCAACTACTACCCAGACCCAATGTCGCTTAATTTCGCTGATCAACGGAAAGCGGTGTTACGACATTGGCTACGACGTAGCCCATCTACAGATGTGGTGGATACCGAAAGATTCCCTATTCCTCCCTCCGTTGAGACTTTTAAGGCTACATTGAACCGTGTGAAGCGTGAGGAACAAGAGGTTCAAATCCTCTACGGCTATTCTGACGAGAGCATTGCCGGATTTCGTGGCACAAACGATGTAATGGACTATGTCATAGGGCTAAACTGTGTAAAGGCGTACATATACCGTGAAGTGAAAGAAACAACACTTGCAGAAGAGAAGCAACGGGTTTGGGTAGTGAGCTTGTTGACGAATGGTATGACAAGCGGTATTTTATCAGGTTACATCATACCGAGTACGCATACCCTGCTGCTGAAAATATAAATCTTATCATGGGCAATCTGAAATATTTTTACCATTATATTCATATATATATATCATGACGAGGTTCGCAGTGAGGTTGTAGTTAAAGGCCTGTGCGAGTTTTTAGTAGAGTTTAGAGACGAGTATCGCTTGCTAAGCAAAAAAGACAAATATAGGCACATGTTTCTCTCAAATAGTGCGCCGGAGTGTTAATAAAATGTGCGTAGTTCGAGAAAATATCCCTGAACGAAAATGTCTGGTAAGCATAGCGGGGAATGGGAGTGATAAAACATTAAAGCCGATATTACTTCATGTATCGCAGATGGAAAAATTTTCTAAACGTTTGCCCGGTATAATGGGATACAAGTATTCACATGACTCATGCTGGAACAAACCCGTACACGACTCACTAACGCATGGTATGACATGCCCCGTGTAGCTCGTTCCCCACACCTCCCTCCCTGCCAAACCGCGCACCGACTGCTCATAGTCACCTCAGAGCTTGTCCCGATTGGACTGCACTCCTCACAATAAAATATGATTAATAATGTCCTTGTCCCCACGCAAAACCGTTTCATCCTCGATAGAATGTTTGAAATCGTCGGTTTCCGCAAGCTAAAGCCTATATTAGACGCACGTGTTACCGATATGCTTTATTTTGACACGGTTCTTGAAGACGCATACACCACTCTGCTCGACGGGTTTACCGAGTGTAGGACTGAACATGGCGAGAATGGCTTGGAACTGTATGCGTATTTAAAAGGTATAGACTCTTCGAAATATATTGAACTTTGGTACAAAGGACTTGAGCGGTACAGAGCTGAGCTCACCTACACTCTTCACCCTGAAGAGCTATTTCTTTATATAACGAGCAGCTGTCGCCACGACTTAGAAGATTATTTCAACTGCCGATATGCGTTGTGAAGAAGAGTTCACGGTTGAAAAGCTCAGATTGGAAAGAAAAACCCTTGATTGGAAAGGAGTGTTTTAAACTTGAATTTAATAATGACGCGGCGAACGATGCCCTCTTTGTGCGTGCTTTTCATTGTATTCTCTCCGTGTTTAAAGAGAGTGATAACTTGTCAACCAATTATAAAGTTGGCAAAAATAGTATTGAACGAATTGAAGGCCCTTTACATCGAATATAGGTATCCGCATACCTTGAATGGTGAAATAATGTTAAATCGTATTTATTGTATAGTACAAAGCAACAATGATGTAACTGTAGACTCAATCACATGCGAGTTTAGTATTTTAGTTAAGCGCAGTAGAACATAAAGAGCGTGTATATTGACGTATATTATTTTGAAGTTTATATACAAATGTGTATTTTTCTTGGAAAGATATTAATTCAGCTAAGAATATAATTAATAGGTATTATTTTATTACTATTATTTAATATAAATATGTATTTGCTCGTACATATATTAAATGTATATATAGATTTCTCCTGTATTATTATTATTTTTGATACTTATATAAGTGTGTATTTTCTCATACGTATATTAAATGTGTATATAGATTTTTCCTGTACTAATATTATTATTTAAGAATGTGTATATATATATATGAAAATGAAATGAAAATGAAAAGGTTTATTGGCAGACTATAGTCCATATGACAAATATTATTAATGCAATGACAGTTCATATACTAAGGATAGAAATATATACAATTGATTAGAAATAATACTGTAATGTCGAAGTTAAGTGGAGCTACAGACAGACGTTTTCGTACCAAGAAGTCCATAGCTTAGAGGATAAATGGCAGGATTCATGGATAGCCTGGATGATCGGGTTGGTTGATTTTTTAATTCTTTGCATTAGACTGTATTGAGCACGTCTTGTTACCTCCGGGAAGCTCGGGACATTGCGGGTAGCAAACATTTGCGAAGCTGAGCATCTCGGGGGTAATTTATGTAAGTGTCTAAAAGACCTGTTGTACAGCAAATTTAGAGTTCTGCCAAAACCTTTTTTTATAAATCACCCCAGTTGCTGTCCGTATATATTACTGCAGAAAGTACGAAAGAGAGTGTCTTTAGCTTCACTTGTACAGAATCGAAAGTTCCTTATGGTCATATTCGCTTTAGCATACAGGCTTCGAGATTGTTTTCTTATATCCGAGTCATCACTCAAGGAGCTGGTAATAGTTTGACCCAAATACTTAAACTCTTGTACTTCCTCAATTACTTCACCATTCATTTTAAACCTTATATCAGCTGGCTGATTACAGCTTTTAGGATGAAATTGCATAATCTTAGTTTTTGTAACATTAAAAAGAATATCATGTTTCTGCGAATACACTTCGCAGACTTTTAGTAGCCGATCCAGACCTTTAACAGAGGGACTTATTAACACCATATCATCGGCATAAACTAAGTTATTTATGCTCGTGTTATCTATACAACATTCCACTATTGCCTCATTAAGTGAAGCAATTAATCCGTCGATATACACATTAAACAGAATACGGGAGAGCAAGGAGCCTTGTCTCACCCCGCAAGAGGAGCCAAAACACTCGGATAGTACATTGCCCCACCTAACAGTGAAAGATTGGTGGGAATACCAAAATTTCAATAAATTTAATATGTACATGGGAACCTTCCTGTCTTCTAGTTTTGCAAATAAAATATTGTGGTTCACCCAATCATATGTCTTACTTATATCTAGGAAACAGCTATAAATGGTTGAATTACTGTCAATGTATTTAGATATTGTTTCTTTAAGTACATAGATACACAGGTCAGTTGAGTGGGACCTTTTAAAGCCAAACTGATTAGATGTCCATAGGAAATCATTTAATCGGCGTAACAAAAGTTTTTCTAGTAGTTTCGAGAAGCAGGAAGCGACAGCAATAGGCTTGTAATTATTGCTGGACAGAATGTCTCCGTACTTATTTTTTACCATGGCAAGATATATACCCTCATGAACTCTGCAGGGATATAGCTATGAGCAAGCATGGCTGATAGGAGCAATGATATATAGAGACATACTACGTCATTTGCATATTTTAAGTGCTCATTCGATAAGTCATCTAACTCTGACTCAGAACCAGTCTTTAATTCTTTAATTAACCTCTTTACTTCAGAAAATAATATCAAAGTATTTTCCCTTGTCTCTCCCACAATCGTTTCGTTGCAATCTATCTTAAGATTATCCCTACTCACACTGTTAAGAATGTTAGAATAGTGGTTTTTCCACAGCTTTGCAATTTCATCCTCCCCTGACACCCCATCGATTGTCGAGGGAGGACATTTTTGACACCCGTTTGATTCTTAACAAATTTCCAAAATTTGTTATTATTGTTATTTATGCGAGCTTCACAGGCTTTTGATACTGGAATAGACTCTTCTTCCTGTTTACATCGCCTTATGGCCGCCTTATACTGGCCCCGACTTCTACACATATTCAAGTATACTGGTCCTAATCTGGGTCTACCATGAAAGCACCACAAATCATAGGCGTCTTTCGATTCCCTCTTCAGGGGGGCAATAAAATCATTCCATCCAGGAATAATCTCAGTATGATAGTTGTAAGATTTAATCAGGGGGCTTCCTGCTTCTCTTAACAGGGATATTATCTTACTATAATACCTATATATGAGTTTACAGTGAGAATCATTTGAGCAAGGATTATTACAGGCAAGGTGCAAAATTTCTAAATTATTAAAGAGGTGACTTGTTCTGTCTTTGTATTCTATTCTCTGCTGCATCGTAACATTGGACCAATCGACCGATTATTTTTACCTATTGAGTTCTTGTTAAGGCGTGTTGCGCATAAATTGGTAACGTTAATTAATATTTCTAATGGTCTATGATCAGAAAGAAGGAAATCATGCAGAATATGAACTCTAGCAATTCGATCCTTTAGATTATTACTAGTGAGACAATGATCAATCCACCTGGTGGTACCACTCATATCACTAACGTATGTAAAATTGCCACTGGCTACCCCTAATACATCTATATCATTTATACTTAAATTGGACGACTCGCACATGTTACCCAATTCTACAAAGAATTCCGAGTTCACATGTGCGTTAAAGTCCCCCATTATTATACAGTGAGAATATTTGGGGTTATCTGATAATGACTTAATTTTGTACAGCAAATCAATGTATTCATCTAGATTACTGCCGTTGTTATATGGTAAACAGCAGTTTACAATTAATATGAAATCACTGTTCACTTGTAATTCAATGCCTAACAACCTTACATTATCGCTTGTTAAAATTTTTATATGCTTTGACAAATTTTTCCTTATTTAGAAAGCAACACCACCAAAAGGCCTACCGTACATTAATTCATCTGACAAGTCTACTGCTGATGACGCATGGTACATAAAGTCATCATGGATGGTAGAGAGGAATTTTAGCTCTTGCTTAGGTAGCCAGTGCTCCTGCAGGAGTATCAAATCTGCACTGTCGCAGATTTTATGGACATCTACAGTTGAATTCCTCACTGACCTTACATTATATGAAACTATTTTCAACAAGTTATCCGCCATGACTGATAGAGAATTTATTATTAGTAAGATTATTATTATTATACACAGTACAACTTTCAGGCATTACCGTTAGGGCGCCTATTATTATTATTTTATTATTATTATTATTATTATTATTATTATATTTTGCCTGTTATCAAATCTCCTGGAAAAGTGAATAAACTCCTTAACAATAATCCCGTCTGGCCATTGACTCATATTATACGGGTTGAAATGCGCATTTACACCTTTAATTATTACTTTAAATGAGTTATAATACGGAGATTTCGTGTTTAGTTTATTAACTATCAATATACTGTGTCCACCAATGACTTCTTCCATCATGTGTCGAATATCGCTTGCCTCGTTCGAGAGCTGAATTCGCGACACAAAGAGGGTGAGATTCCCATCGGTGGCCTCGCCGCGGAGACCGGTTGAGGAAACCTTCGGGAAGGGCGCCTGTTAACAGTTACCCACCCGTCGTCCTCCTCCCTCGATCTCCCTGAGGCAGGGTTCGCCTGCCTGGGGGATGGGTGGCACAACCTTTGGGGGATAGGAGGCCCCTCCCTTACTCTGTGGCTTGGTGAGGGTCTGTTAGCGGTGTTTATCCCTGACGGCCGCGCGTGCCCTCCTTCTTCGGTGGGAGGGGGGGGGAACTGCGCACCGAGCGAGGCGTAATCGAACACCTCTCCTCTGCAGTGGGAGGCAGGGAAGAGGGCAATGATGCCTCGTCTCTCGGCATTGGACCGTCCCTGTTCCTCATTGTGAAATCGGGAGCAGGGGTCCTTTCCTGAACGGGAGGGGGGTTGACCGCTACCCCTGCATGCTGCGTTTCCACCCCACCTTCAGGGGGGAGTTGGAGGCGGGGATTTCGTTTCCCTCGCTGCCCGACGCGCTTCTTGGAGATCTGGCTTGCTGAACTACTTCCGAGTAACTGGGCTTTGGGAGGAGCGTCTCTTTCAACGCATCTAACTCTGACCGGAATTGTTCTAGCGAAATCGCGTTTTTCTGATTTGACACCACGTGTTGGTGTTTCAGTTCAACTATCGATTTTTATACCTCATTATACTGTTTGAGGAGCACCGCGACGTCTACGTCACCCATAAAGATTACCGGTATTCTCTGGAAGTTAGTAACGTAAAAGGTAGTATTGATATATATATATATATATATATATATATATATATATACATATCTGCTAGCGGAGCAACCCGGCGTTGCCGGGGTGGATGTTGAACGCTATAAGCTAACGAAATTATCACAACTTAACCTAACCTAACCCAACCGGGCATTCAATCAACCTAACCGGGCATTCAATTAACCGAACCGGGTATTCAGTTGACCTATCCGGGAATATACTGTATATATATGTATATATCGTTCAACATCCACCCTGGCAACGCCGGGTCGCTCCGCTAGTTTTAATTATATGTGAAGATCAAATTTTCATGACTGTTCTTTTCTATAGTTTTATTGACCAACTAATTAGTTATGAAAATCTTAATATTCAGAAATCTTGACATAATGTGAAGCTCAAAATTTTCACGGCTGCATTCTTTTCTGTAGTTTTATCGCCGTGCTGGGGCCTTCGGGCTCAGTAATTTTAATTATTTAATTTATTAACATCCAGGTGCACAACCTGGGGACCTAATCAATATGTGTGTGAAGTTTCATGTTTGTAACTGATTCCATTTTGGAGTTATGGCTGGAACACACACACACACACACACACACACACACACACACGTCCTTTTATTATATATATATATATATATATATATATATATATATATATATATATATATATATATATATATATATATATATATATATATATATATATGACGCGTTCGGTGGAGAAGGGGCGAACGCCACAAAATTCGAAAAATGAGTTTTTTGTCGTATAATTATCGTTTAAAACCTTTGCTTTACCTATGCAAAAAATTAGATGTTAGTCTGCACTCTTTCACGGTAAAATTTAGGTTTTAATGTATCTCAGAGAAATTCACTCCGCATCATTGCTTCACATTGAACACATCTATCTACTTTCTAGTCACTCGACAATGCCCTGTGATGCTCAATTTGGCCAAATTGAACAAAATATAAAAAATAATTACAGCAATATTATTTACACCAAAAAAGATTATGTTACGGCCATAACTACAGCCGTTTCGCAGCGCTTCCTAGTTGTAGAAATGAAACAGGCTGATTTTCTCGATTTTGACGTCCTAAAAACGTGCATTGTCATTAGGAAATCAACAACTACTAAATTTACAGATGCAAGAAAGTTAATATTTGACTTTCAACACAAAGAAGGCTACGTAATATCTACTGAATACCGCACAACCCCAGATAATAGCCATCCCGTCAGACTGCAGAAAGGGAAAAAATCCTACAGTGTCAGTTTATTCAATCTAGCCCAGCAGACACTGCAACCAAAGTATTCCCAATTGCTGCCAATAACTAAGGAAAAAATAAAAGATCTCAAAGAATTATCAGACCTAATGCCTGCAACTGCAGTGAGCTATTATACAAGATTGTTAAAGGAACTGGAAGAAATCGAAACAGTTGAAGCAGGTAATACAACATTCGACGAAGAGGACCAAATAATGGATTACACCAGTTAACATCAGAAGCTATCAATAAATAATATTGTAAAATTTCGTGGCGTTTTATTATATCGACATATTACACAACAATATTTTACTCAAATATGTGTTCAAATTCATACAACATTTCAGTAAACCGGAAAAATACAAAGGTTTAAAGTTTACAAACTTTAACTGCATTTTGTGGCATAATTCGAAAATGTTGCGTTCGCCCCTTCTCCACCGAACGCGTCATATATATATATACAGATCATGCATGGAACAAGGAACTCTTCTAGGAAAATTAAATCCATTATAGTCCGAATAAGTAATGGTAAATGACAAACACTATAGTTTTTCTCTTTCATGATGCTAGCCCGACGTGGGCAACGGGTCACTCGCAAAGTGAAAAAACCTCAGGAAACCATTCTGAGTTCATTCCCATATATATATATATATATATATATATATATATATATATATATATATATATATATATATATATATATGTATATGGGAATGAACTCAGAATGGTTCCCTGAGTTTTTTTTATGATACACACAAACGTGCATGGAACAAGGAACTCGAAAAGTGGACACTCAATTCTGCCAGTTGAGGTTTAAGTTTTGGTTTTTGGCTAAAAATATAATAGTTACCCCTTTTTCTTTGATGTATTCAATCTGACGTGAAGGCAGCGAGTCTTTTGCTTATATTGAGGTTCTAAATGTAGCTGGGCTAGGCTGCTTTAAACCCTAGATCCTGTCCCAAAGCTGAATCCTATCTGCTTTGCAGATAGCTGGTGAGGGAAGCTATATTTTTGGGACCTCTTTGCGAGTGACCCGTTGCCCACGTCGGGCTAGCATCATGAAAAAGAAAAAACTATAGTATTTGTCATTTACCATTACTTATTCGGACTATTGTGGATTTAATTTTCCTAGAAGAGTTCCTTGTTCCATGCACGGTCTGTGTATCATATATATATATATATATATATCCTTCGTTTAAAGTGTGTATTTTTTGCTGTATAGAATTCTTCTGAACTATTTTTTAATGGATATTTATATTAAATTATTTCCAATAATTCGTCTAAATAAACAGAATGGTGTAGTTGTGTTTTATTATCCAATAAGCGATTGAAATATCTGCTTTCCTGGGTGTATATATAAATATATATAAACGATATTAAGGAGTAACTGGTTGCTGGGAATCTATAAACGTTGCATGTGTGCTTCGATAAATATATATATATGTATAGACCACACCAAATGGCTGGCTACGCCTTCTATACCGACTGGCGGCTTAAGCCAACTGGCGGATTAAGATTTCTAAGCGAGCTGTGAGGTCACAAGCGTCCATTAAGTGATGCGACATGCCTGCGAGAACACATCCATTAACTAAATAAATAGCGCAATCTGACACCTCAAAAATTATTAATATACGTACATATACACCTAAACAAGCCATTTACAGCCAACTGACTGCTTAAGCCAACTGGCGGATTAAACCTTCTAAGCCAAATGAGGCTGCCCTGAATTCTCATTATGCGTCTGGAGGTCCAGGCGAAAAGATGTCCTTTCTCTCTCTCTCTCTCTCTCTCTCTCTCTCTTCTCTCTCTCTCTCTCTCTCTCTTCTCTCTCTCTCATTAGTCTCACTTCAGTTGTAGGTAAATTATTAGAAGGGATAATAGCTGATAGGATCGTTGACCATTTGGATTCCTACAAGCTGCTTGGGGACTCCCAACATGGGTTTAGACGGCATAGGTCGTGTCTCACCAACTTGCTCGAGTTTTTCCACGTCATGTTGAGTGAGTACGATAAGAGTAGGGCGATTGATATACTTTATCTCGACTTTCAGAAAGCCTTTGATAAGGTACCTCACCGCCGGCTAATGGCGAAAGTGCGCGCGCTGGGTATCGGTGGGGAAATAGGTAGGTGGATTGAAAACTGGCTGAGGAATAGGCGGCAGAGGGTGGTAATTAAAGGGGCTAGTTCGGGTTGGGCCTCGGTCACTAGTGGGGTTCCTCAGGGTTCCGTTTTGGGGCCACTGTTGTTTATCATTTACATAAATGATATCGACGGTGGCATCGTCAGTCGGATCGCCAAATTCGCTGATGACACCAAGCTTGGGGCCAATGTTGGGACGCCCGAAGCGATCGAGGAACTGCGTGCGGACCTAGGTAGGATAGGAGAGTGGTCCGAAAAATGGCAAATGCCGTTTAACTTGGGTAAATGCAAAGTGATGCACATTGGCTACGCCAATCCCAAGTCGGACTACTCGATGTTGGGTAGTAATATCGAGGTGACTGATTTAGAAAAGGACTTGGGTGTGCTAATTAGCAGCGACCTTAAGTTTACGAAACAGTGTGTAGAGGTGGAAAAGAAAGCCCAGAAACTATTGGGTTATATCAGGAGGCAATTTCAGTTTCGGAACAAGGAGATTGTGCTCTCACTGTACAATTCCCTTGTTCGGCCGCACCTGGAGTATGCTGTGCAGTTCTGGTCGCCCGCCCTCAGGAAAGATATTGAGAGGCTGGAGCGAGTGCAGGCGAGGGCCACAAAGTTAATCCCTTCCGTTAGGCATATGGGCTACAATCGACGGTTACGCGCCCTGAACTTGTTTTCGCTTGAAACTCGGAGGATGCGCGGTCAACTGATCGAGGTTTTCAAGCTCTTACGCGGGTTGAACGATGTCGATTTTAGAAGTATGTTTAGTTTAAATGATAACCCAACTCGCAACAATGGTTGGAAGTTGGATTTGAAACGGTTTAGGACTAGTGTGTGTGGGAATTACTTTACGTATAAGATCTGTGACACATGGAACAGGTTACCTTCGGAAGTTGTGAACAGTTCCTCTGTGGATCAGTTCAAGAAAAGGTTAGACCAAATCTTGCACACTATTTGAGTGTGTACAAAATTTTCCCTGGCACCCGTTGCCATTGGTACCTCCTCCGTATGGGCCGCAAGGCCTTTTGAGGTACTTCTTTTCCTTGTAACTCTTTGTAACTCTCTCTCTCTCCTCTCTTAGGTTAGGTTTGGGTGGGATTCCCCCCTGCCCCAGTTATTTTATTTTCTTTGGTGCCACTCCCAGGTGCCAACCACCATATGGTTGCCATCCCCTACCGCCATTTGTAACAATTGATCAACATTGCAATGCAATTTGCGCTCTACAATTTTGCGGTCATACTACTGTATATCCCCAAGAGGCAGTCTTGCGCTGGAGGTGATAACAACTAGTGTTTTTTGTGTTAAAAATATAATTTTAGATTTGTTCAGTAATTAATTCTCTCTCCATGCAGTGTTGTGAATTCATGCACTACTCTTTCTCCTCATTATTATTGCAATGTTAATTAAATAAACAAGTTAAAATACCTTAGATATAAGATAAAATGTCCTCTTTTTGAAATTCCTTTCTTCGTTACTATATGCTTCGCCATGCAGCCCCTTGTTTCGAGACCATGCCAGCAACGGCTACCTTGTATACAATTCGTAAATCAATGTAAAACAGTAGAAAGAATGCAGATAACGTAAATTTAACAGTAAATAAATAATAATTAAAAACGTGTCACGACAATTATTATTATTAATAAAATAACGAAAACAAATTAATAACATATATTCTCTGACCACACTCCCCCAACAGCTCAAAGTTCATACGCACACATATGAAACAGCTTGTGCGAATTATATAGCGGCATATTTCATTTTGTTTGAATTTTATAAAATTTTAAAATTCTACTCCCTATATTATATTCGTTATACTTTTCTCTGGATGTAAGCACTTTCTTCTAAAATACATATACAAATATATGCACCTCGATATAAGAAGTATCACAAATAAGTCTTAATCTATTTCTCACCCACCTCACTACTCGGAAATCACGTTTATACAGGGTGGCGCAAAACTCAGGAACCATAGGCACATTTTATTAAATTATAACAAATGTTTGAATTGGTGGCCTTCCACTTGGAGACACTTTCTGACGCGTTAAATGCATGATGTTTGAACATTTATTAACACATTGATGTACTGATTTTGGCACACTCAGATGTGATTTTATCCTTTAGAGAACGTATGGTTCTATGTCGATCAGCATAGACTACCGACTTGAGATGGTCCCCACAAGAAAAAGTCAAGAGGCGTGAGGTCTGGAGACCTAGGTGGCCATTCGACGGGCCCTCGCCGTCCGATCCACTTGCTTGGGAATGTTTCATCTAAAGAGCTCCGGACGATGGTTGCGAAATATGGTGGTGCACCATCATGCTGAAACCACATCTCCGCCCGTTCTGCCAATGGAATGTCGTCTAGTATGGGCATTAGAAATGTTTGCAGCATATGCAGATATGTTTCACCTGTTATATTGCCGTCGAAAAAGTACGGACCAATTAACCGATCCCCCCAGAGCGCAACCCACACCATAATTCGTGGATCGAATTGCATATGTCCTTCCTCCATCCAGTGGGGGTTCTCATTGGCCCAATAGCGTGCATTATGCCTATTGACACGACCGCTGAGGTGAAATATCGCTTCGTCGCTGAACATAATCCTTCGTTGAAGCTGTCGATGTTATAGAAACCACTGGCAGAACTCTATACGACGGTCTGTGTCGTTACCGTGCAGTTCCTGAACGAGTTGGATTTTGTAGGGGTGGAAACGATTTGTTGTAAGAATTCGTTGAATGGATCTTCTGGACACACCCGTTTCCTTGGATAACTTTCTTAAGGACTTACGTGGGCTGTTTTCGAGGTGATTGAGTACGTTAGTGATGTTGCTGCATCGGTTAAACTTTTTGGGCGGCCACTACGCTGCCGATCATGAACACTTCCCGTTTCTTTGAATCGAATGAACAGTTTTCCAAATGATGCCTGAACAACTGGCGGCGTCTCAGGGTGTTTGTCATTAAAAGCAGTAGCAACTGATCGGTGTATGTTACCACGCCTTGCACACATTAAAACTATCTCCACCAGTTCATCTATTGTCAATTTCTGTGCCATAGGTTCAACAACAAATCTGAAAAGAACAAAACACATTAAAACACAAATTATTAAAATGTGCCTATGGTTCCTCACTTTTGCGCCACCCTGTATATATATATATATATATATATATATATAATATATATATATATATATATACCTATATATAATATATATATATATATATTAGGGTGGCCCCTATTTTTCAACTTTTGAAATCACTTGCTCCCAACCCCTAATCTTCTTCCAATATATAAAAAAGTGCTCTGTGTAAAATTTCAGCTCAATTGGGCTATATTAAGGTGGCCCACAAAGGCCCCAAAGTTTCAAAATTCACCGATAATTGGTATTTCTAATATAAAACCTTTATAATTCATTTGCAAAATTTGTTTGGGAAAATAATCACAAAGCATAATCGAAAGTGAATTTTATTTGCAACAAATAATTATGCCGCTTATATAGGCCGCAGGCGCAGAACTTTCTAGAACCTTCCAGAAGCGGTTTTTTAGGCACTTATGATACTTTTCAATTTCCGTGAATATCTCGTCCAATTTTGGTTTTAAGTAAATAATGGTTATAACTAAATTTATTGTAAATTGAATTCTCTTTCGATCATATTCTATATTTCTTTCGAATAAAACACTGTAAAGAAGATAAAAACGGTTTTATATGAAAAAATATCAATATTGTTAAAATCTGAAACTTTAGGGCCTTTGGGGGCCATCTTAATATTGTCTGATTGAGCTGAAATTTTACACATAGCATTTTTACATGAATTACAACAACTTTGGAGGTTGGGAGATGAAAAATATTTCATTTCAGAAAATCACATACAACTAAGGGCCACCCTAATATATATATATATATATATATAATATATATATATATATATATATATTATATATATATATATATATGTATATATATATGGTGCCAATGAGTTCCACTTATAATTTCGCCTCCTTCATCCCCATTCATTAAATTGTTACTCTTATCTCTCCTTCAAGTATTCAAGTGTAAATTTTTCTTTCTCTCGTTCAAATTCTATTGTTTTTTTACATGAGCTCATTCTCCCAGATCCAGTCTCTCTCGCACATTCTTACAAATCCAACACGTGCCCATCCCCTTGAGCCGACCGGTTTCTCAACGACTTCAACATAAATCCGAATGATGGGCACCAGCGTTGAACCTTAACATTAGAGCCTTGCTAAACATCATGATGACCTCAAAGATACATTATCTTAAATTAAAAAAGAGTTCCATGTAAATACACTGACGAAAACTTTCATAAGAACCCGTATAAGCATCTCTTTCCCTTAGAGCACTATACATTTTTTGACACTTTCTGCACAGAAAGAAGAAGAGGCAGCATCCGAATTTACATAAAAAACTACCATAAAATGCACAAACAATCACTTACTTTGTACTGTAGAATCCCACATCGAAATTTGCACAGTAAACCTTACTTTTGACAAAACCTATCTCAACATACTGGCAATAGATAAATCACCTAACGGAAGTGGAAATAACTAAATTAGTACCTTACAGAATCTAATCAGTCATTCTTCCCTAAAGAGCTGGCGTTCTTTCATCCTCAGAGAGTTTAATGTAGACTTAATTAATAGAGGGCAGAATGCAATGACAAATCGCTATGGAACACAATGATCAGCCAAGGATATAAGACCGACGTAACAAGACCAACACACCCCCCATACTGACTTTACTAAATCTTCTATTATCGACCACAGATGCTCAGATATAGACTCACAATATTTACATGACACAGGGGTACTCTCTGCAGGCATAACTGACCACCTCCCAAATTACATCACAATCAAAACAACGACAAGCAAACTAAAATACACAGATGTTAAATTCAGAAAAACAAGATATGATCAGCGTAACACTTTAGCGCACGGGACCCCCTACCCGGTCGCTACACCCAATGTGCACACGACGTGTGAGCCTTAGTTGCTGCCGCCGCGCAACATACCTCTATACATTATAACGCTGTTTTTAATTATACATTTAATTTTTGTATTTATATGCTCAGAAATGGTGTATATACACGTGTGTTTATATATATATATATATATATATATATATATATATATATATTATATATATATATATACGAGAGTGGGCTGAAAAGTAATGCCTCCACTTGAATAAATCTGGATTGTGTAGAGGTAGCCAGATAAAACCGGTTCCTTCGGTGGCAACTGGGCGACAGCCAACTAGGCGACAGGACAACTGGGCGACAACCAACTAGGCGGCAGGACAACTGGGCGACAACCAACTAGGCGACAAACAAACTAGGCGACAACCAACTAGGCGACAACCAACTAGGCGACAAACAAACTAGGCGACAACAAATATATATATATTTATTTATTTATTTATTTATTTATACATTATGTATATTCATACATTAGATAGAAATTAAAGGTCCAAGTTTGAAAAGACTTTATGTGTTTTTAACGAAAATATCATGACTTAACCTAACCAATCGTCAAGGGCGTACAGTTGACCTAACCGGGCATTCAATTGACCTAATCTGGCATTCAATCGACCTAATCTGGCATTCAATCGACCTAATCGGGCATTCAATTGACCTAACTGGCCATTAATTCTTCATTTTTTCTGCTACTTTTACAGATCTGACCGACGCTTTTGGCAACGAAAGAACTGGGTATTTTTATCAAAGGAACACACTTTCCCACACTTAGAGCACTTTTTCATAAACAGTAGATTCTACTCTATCTGAAGGGTGTGGGGCACAATTTTGTTCCATCTGCATAACAATTATATAATCTACCCCAATTATATAAATCGCGTTTTATAATTCTTTTATCTTAATGATTTATCATATTTTATTTTATGTGTAATAAAGCCTTTTCAAACTTGGACCTTTAATTTCTATCTAATGTATGAATATACATAATGTATGAATATACATAATGTATAAATAAATAAATAAATAAATAAATATATATATATATATTTGTTGTCGCCTAGTTTGTTTGTCGCCTAGTTTGTTGTCGCCTAGTTGGTTGTCGCCCAGTTGTCCTGTCGGCTAGTTGGTCGTCGCCCATTTGTCCCGTCGCCTGGTTGTCTGTCGCCCAGTTGCCCCTGAACCAGCCGGTTTTATGTTGTAACTTGATACCCCCACGCCATTCCAGATTGTTTAGAGGTAACCAGAAAATCGGTTTTGTGTTATAGCCTAATATAGTCTACATTCATACCACACGTTGGTTCAGTATCGATTACAGTGGAAAGGAGTAAAGACGTTCGCTTCAAGCAACGTGCCGTAATTGAATTTTTGACCGCGGAAGGTATTACTCCCATAGACATTCATCGGCGAATGCAAGCTGACGGCAAATAGTGTGTTGATATGAGTACCGTTCGACGTTGGGCGAGGCAGTGTAAAGAAGGAGAAGCAGGGCAAGAAGATTTGTGAAACAAACCGCGAAGTGGAAGGCCTGTAACGGCAACCGACAAGTCTCACCGGAACTACGTTGACAAACTGATTCGTGGAAATTGTCGCATTAAACAAAATTAAATTGCTGGAATGCTCGATATCTCCAAAGAGCGAGTGGGACACATTATCAGTATTCTCGGTTACCGAAAAGTCTGCGCCAGATGGGTGCTTCGCATGCTCACTGCCGAGATGAAAACTGAGAGATTACGCATTTACCAAAAAAATCTGCAGCGCTTCGAAATGGAGATGAATTTCTGCACAGCATTGTAACAGGAGACGAGACGCGGGTCTACCATTATGATCCTGAAAATAAACGGCAATCCATGGAATATCGGCACAAAAATTCACCACAACCAAAAAAATTCAAAGTTCAAAAATCGGCTGGAAAAATGATGGACTGATTTTTGGGATAGTAATGGTGTTGTTCTCGAAGACTTTACGGAAAGAGGGACAACAATCAACTCCGCACGTTATAGTGAAACTGAAGCATTTGAAAAAACGGATCAAGAGAGTTCGCACCCACAAAAACGCAGTCATTGTTCACCATTACAACGCACGGCTTCACACCAGTGTTCAAACGCAAGAAGCAATTGAGGATCTGCAATTCACCGTCTTGCCGCATCCACCATATAGCCCCGATTTACACCATGCGATTTTCACCTCTTTCCTAAACTTAAAGAATATCTCCGTGGAAATCGCTACGAGTCTGACGAAGAAGTTAAGGCCGCTTTGAAATTTTTGTTTCGTAGTCAAAGCTCCGAGTTTTACCGGGATGGATTTCAAAAACTCCTTTATCGTTGGCGTAAATGTATCGAGGTAGAGGGTGATTTTATAAAAAAGTAAATGTATCGTTTTGAAGAATAAACTCTAAGGTACAGTACACATCTGCTTTTGTTTCAATAAAATCCTTCAACCCGTTTAAAATTTATTTGAGTGGAGACATTACTTTTCAGCCCACCCTCGTGTATATATATATATATAAAATACAATTTACTTAATCTATTCACCATAGGTCCCGTAGAGCATCGGATGTTTACCCTCCACCAGTGCCAGAGGATATATTACCCAAAGGTGCTCTTTGATGTTACTATTGGTGGAGGGGTATTGGGAGGTCTAGTTTGACGCAGCTCAGTATTTTTCTTTACGATGATACTTACCGTGACATGGAACGGCACAAAGAGCCACATCACAAACCTTGCACTTGTACTTGTTTTCCTTCCTCTTTCCAACTTTATAGCACACTGTACACCTAAGCCTTTTGTCAAGAATTTGCAGCGTGTGCTCTAATTTAGGATTTAGACGGCCAGGTGAATCCACGACACAAGGCCTTTTCTTCCTGGAACTAGTTTCTTCCTCCTCATTTTCTGATGACGACGTATCTTGTGGAATTGCACTTGTATGAAAGAGTTGTCTTCTGATTTACGAGAGGGCCTTTCAGCTGCTGCTGCTGATGATGATGATGATAATGAAGGCTGTACACTGTACAGGTGCATTATTGTCATAATATTCATGGTAAGAAAGTTCAATGATGGCGTTAATTTTCGTGGGAATGAGCTTTATTCCGGAATACTTGGTTTTTACCGATTCACTACGTAGTTTTACACTCGTTTTTTTCACTTTCCTTAACAGTGATGAGATTATTCTTTGCTCCCGGGACGGCACTGTACATTTTTAGATAGCAATAAACTAAAGAAAGCACACTGAAACACTAATTTGCCCCAAATATAACAAAATATAACGGAACAAAGCGCACCACGTAAACCAAACCGTAATGGCATGGAGAAGATATTGAGAAGCTCCGCCCCTGACCAGCTGAGTGTATTTGGCGGGGAACTCGAATGTTGTGACGCAGCTATTGATGCAAAAATGATTTTAACCAGTTTTTGCATCTGATGACGCAATATGCGTCATTCGTGTCCTTAAATGTTAATAACTCAAAACGAAATTAGACGAAACACATTTCGACTTTATTGACAACTCACCAGTGATGTAGGACTCGAGACCGGTCTCGAGACCTTTTTTCTCGTCTCGGTCTCGAGTGCTTAGGTCTCTGTCTCGGTCTCGGCCATGGTGGTCTCGACTACATCACTGCAACCTACATACAAATATAAACACCAAATTTGAAAAGTTTCAGGAAACACTATGGCATGCTTTTAATGAATCTTGTCCCACTAGTGACAAAAATATTCCCACTGATAGAATCAACAATCTCTGGTTGACCCCAGGTCTAAAGACATCTACTGAACAAAAACATACACTATATAAAAATGTGAAGGAAGGTTTGCTCCCAAAAGAAGTTTATACTTACTGTCGAAACAAACTTAATTCATTAATACTCAAAGCTAAAGCTGATTACTGTAAACACAACTTCAAAGAATACAAGGGCGATCTCAAACAATATTGGAACCTCATTAGCTTAGCAAAATGATTAATAAAATACCATTAAGACCCTCTACCCAGAGAAACTATTAATAAATAATGAGGACGTGGCAATATTTTAAATACTTTCGACGAGTTCTTCACCGAAGTGGGAGCCAATCTTGCTTTTAATATCCCACCTACAGCGCGGTCATTCGATATGTACTTAGGTTCCCCAGCCACACTTTTTCGTCCTATCCCTCACTACGACACATGATTTAATGACAGCCATAAAACAGTTAAAAAATAAAAGTTGTAAGCTTGACACAGTCCCAAACAGAATTTATAAAGATTACGCGAACTTAATTGCGCCTAAATTTTCAAAGCTCATATACCTATCCATTCAAAACTGTGTCTTCCCACACTGCCTAAAAAAGGCTAGCGTATGCCCTATCTATAAATCGGTTGATAAGACTCCACAAACTACAGATTCATTTTCATCCTTCCAACCGTCAGTGAACTATACGAGAGAGTAAGATATGATCAAATAATAAAATTCACATTAAAACACAAAATAATACACAAACAACAATTTTGTTTTCTACATAAACACAACACATGACTAACGACGCAATAACTGCTATATTAGAGGAACTTTATAACAACCTCAACGGCAAAAAGAGTTCAATAATCATCCTGCTTGATCTAGCTAAAGCCTTTGACACGGCACCTCATGACACTTAAAAAAAAACTCGAACAATACTGTTTGAGGGGACTACCCTTAAGATAGGTCAGCTCATACTTGACTAACAGGACACAGTTTATAGCACAGGACTCTCTTACCTCACGGACAAGATACATCTCTCACAGGGTTCCACA
>JAJOZX010002218.1:0-45000 GCA_023014485.1 Bathynomus jamesi
TCAAATCCCGCAAATGAGGCGGGATGCCGCAGAGGAGTCGATCCTGAACCGTCGTTCAAACCCTCATAAAGTGATATATATAAAAATGGACTTGGAGGGTTTTCTTATATCCCGTTTAACGCAGAACTAACTGCCCCCCCATCCAACAAAAAAAAAAATCCCTTCTGAACAGCGCACTGGTGGCAAAGGGTTAAAGAATGAATGTCTTTAATACAGCTATAAGAAATTTATAAAACTAAAAGATAGATTCCATTGAGAAACTCGTTCTATACTAAAAATTACTTCATACCAAATATCAGTTAACTTTACAAACTTACTACCAGTATCAGTACTACTACTACTACTACTACATAATAGTAGTAATAAGAATTTAAACTATTTCTGAGTGAAATGAAAATTTGAATGTCTGTTCGTGTGACTGCGTGTCCAGGACAGGACAGAAGCCGAGACGGCAGTCTTTAATACTTTAGAAAAAAAGAACTTAATAATCGTTTCTCTCAACCGCCACCAGATGGCAGTTTTTTGCCCCAAATTCTATTTAATTTGATTGAATTTTTTCAGCCCATTTTCCTTCACCTGGGCATTGGGCATGGCGTGGTGGTGTGTGTTGGGAGGGGGGGTAAATCGTAAATGTAAAAGTAGGTAAATAAATTATTTATATAAAAAAAATTTAAAATATTTTTTAATGTTTTACTATTTTAACCCGTATTTGGGAATAGTTTCGCGCGAAGTTCTAGCTTCTCCAGAACTTGCGCTTGACACTGTATAACGTCTCTAGAAATTTCAACCATAGTAGAATTGTACCTCTCTAAGCGCTCATGGGTAAAACTGGATTTATGGTCCGATCGGTGAACTCAGCGCTGTGTATACCTATACAAACGAGCAATTGGCTGAAAAGGCTTATTTACACTTCATTATTATATACTTGCTTAGATCGCCTTCATCGACTACATGACTAAAACCTTCCAAACTTAAATTATTATTTTTCTTTTTAATTCCTCAAAAAATTGCCACGTGAAATTTTGAAAATTTGTCCATATTCCATACCAACTGAAGTGAATTCATCGCCGTCATCCAAAGTTCGGTGTGTGTATGCGCGCGCGCATATCGTGAGCGTGACGTCATCAACGTTCCTGAGACTTATTTTTTACATTCTTTAATCAACGGAAATCTTTCGGACTTCGAATAAATTATAGACTTCCACTCGGAAATCCTAATTTAGGACATCTTGAATCGCTTTTGGGAAGGTTCCACCCGACATCATCTCATAATTACACTCCTGTAATATATATATATATATATATATATATATATATATATATATATATATATATATATATATATGTATGTGTGTGTGTGTTGTGCACGAAGCAACATTTTTACTCTTGAGTTTTATATTATCTGTTGAATGCTCTTCTACGTATCCTGTTTGTTAAAATGGAGACAATTTCGTTACATTTTGCGTTTGTGGATTCGATCGTGGATTTACTCGTGAGTTCATTCGTCCACTCTCGCTCCCTATTTAAGATTGAAGTCGAACTAGGACCAGTTTTGTCGTTAAAGGTTACTTCAGGTCTTGAAGGAAAGGAGCTTCGTGGAATGGAGATAGGACCTGTCTACCTTTTAAAGCTAAATGGCTTATATATATATATATATATATATATATATATATATATATATATATACATTCAACTGCAAGAACACGCAGTATAAATAACGTAAAGAACGACGCTTGTATAGGAGATATTCCGCGCAAGACGAGAAAGAGAAAACAACAAATGAAAAATGAAGTACCACCTGGGAATCGAACCCGGGATCTTCCGATTGCCGGTCAGACGCGTCTGACCGGCAATCGGAAGATCCCGGGTTCGATTCCCAGGTGGTACTTCATTTTTTCATTTGTTGTTTTCTCTTTCTCGTCTTGCGCGGAATATCTCCTATACAAGCGTCGTTCTTTACGTTATTTATACTGCGTGTTCTTTGCAGTTGAATGTATATAATGTTACGGCATGCGGGAGGTGCCCCCTTGGGCATTGGTTTCTGCGAGTATGTAGAGGAATTACGGCATTTAGGAGTGAAGTCCATGGTGTAGTGGTTATCGCGTCTGACCGGCAATCGGAAGATCCCGGTTCGATTCCCAGGTGGTACTTCATTTTTTCATTTGTTGTTTCTCTTTCTCGTCTTGCGCGGAATATCTCCTATACAAGCGTCGTTCTTTACGTTATTTATACTGCGTGTTCTTTGCAGTTGAATGTATATAATGTTACGGCATGCGGGAGGTGCCCCCTTGGGGCATTGGTTTCTGCGAGTATGTAGAGGAATTACGGCATTTGGAAGAGTGAAGTCCATGGTGTAGTGGTATCGCGTCTGACCGGCAATCGGAAGATCCCGGTTCGATTCCCAGGTGGTACTTCATTTTTTCATTTGTTGTTTTCTCTTTCTCGTCTTGCGCGGAATATCTCCTATACAAGCGTCGTTCTTTACGATATATATATATATATATATGTGTGTATGTGGGACATTGGTATGCAGTTAGCTTTTATATAATCATACTGCTATGGGTGTATGTGGGCATAGTGTTTGCCACTGCATGTAGATAGATTTAGTTCATTATAAATTCGTCTATAGAAGTACAGTCCCGTTTATTACTTTAAAAGCCAAGCTCACGTAGACAACTTATCGAAATTCAGTGCGGATATGCATGTGGGTATAGATGGTCATATGAAGATACAAATACAGTGGAAAATGGCTATCCAAATTCCCAAGCAGCAGCATATAACCTTTGGTTAGCTTCCGCCCGAATTGTTCATTCTGACGAAGGTCAAGCTTTTCACTCCACCTTAGACCTACAGTTTAACGTGGAATCCGAACCACGCCCCCATCAGCAGCCCAGCGTCTTAACCACTAGCCACCCAGGGTACCCATTTATCTACCATATAGCGGGAAGTGGCGGTAAACGCCCCAATACAAAATATATATATATATATATATATATATATATATATATATATATATATATATATATATATATATATATATATAAGAGAGAGAGAGAGAGAGACGCGTTGAGAAGTTTCAAATTAACATCGTAAATAAACGAAGCTGGAAAATTTAAAAATAATTGATTTGGCAAATTGAAAAGTTTTATTTGCCCATTTAAGATATTATTTTAGATAGGAGGATAATGGAAAGGTCTGATGCGGGTTCCTTACTTGGAACTTTGTAGAATAAAGACTATATCCATTCTCTAGTGAACGAAAACCCCATAAACTTCGCGTACGAGACCTTAATATATTATTAAATGTTTTTATAAGATAATTTATGGACCACGCTGTGTGTATATATATATATATATATATATATATATATATATATATATATATCTGGGAGCATAAATTCTTGAAGATGATTTTCTTAAAAAAAAAAAAAATTAAAAACAGATTCTCAAAATTAATTAATTTCATTGCGTGTTCTTTGTGGGAATCTCTCTGCATTGCTTTTAGTGTTTTTTGTTTTTTTTCTTTTTTGTGTAAGTGATTTTACATGTGAACAGACCGCGCGGGTATGCATTATTTTTTATTCTTACATGCAAACTAAGTCTCCTTCTCATTCACATATATTATATATAATATATATATGTGTGTGTGTATGTATGTATGTATGTATGTATGTATGTATGTATGTAATGATTATAATTATGCTCGGTGTCGAAGGTAGTTTAGTGATTGGGTTCACGGTTATGAGATGGGTATATGGGGTTGGTGGGTGATGGGGTAAAGAGGAATTCAATTTCAGAATGGGTCCCTCTTTCTTGAACTAAGTCTTTTCCTTAATTCTCTCCTTCAGGCACTGGAACGAAAAGGTCAGAACGACTGCATGAGAGAATGAATCGGGGTCTCTCTCTCTCTCTCTCTCTCTCTCTCTGCGCGCGCGCGCGCGCTTATAGGTCGAAGTAAGCCCTCTGAGGCGAAACCTCGCTGGAACTCGACACCTTCCACCCCTGAAACTTTACCCAACACCCCAACTTACACTCTCGAAACCCTAAACTCGAAACTTCAACTAAATCCATTCGAATCCCTTTTAGCGACTTAAAATTATGAATTTATAAACCTCGAATCTTTTTACACTTTCTTAAATCCTTTTTATAATACCGTGAAAAGTAACCATTTATTCAACCATAAAATCCTTTTTTATGCGGAGCCATTTCCAACCCCCTTCCATGCTCTGGTCCTTCCTTCCTTCCCTCCCTCCCTCCCAGAATCTTATTTTTTTGAGATGCATTTTAATGTCATTGTGATGGGGTAGGGGTGGGGGCCACACCGTGCCTCAAATATACTAGATTCACGGTCGAGTCGAGTTTCCGTACTGGGAAACCTTCCCGGCCTTATTAAACCAATCCGGTATACTGACCGGATCTAGAAAAGGGATTGTTTCGTTCTGATATATATATATATATATATATATATATATATATATATATATATATATATATATATATACTGTATATATATAATAATTATTTATATATATATATCCTGCGTTATTTATAACTGAAATATTCTTATTTCCTCGTTCTTTTTGTATTAGTTTTTATAATATTTTTTATTTTGTTCGTCGTTTTTCTTGCTTTTTACTTGTTTTTTGTTGTTGTCGTTGTTTTGTAGGTCTTTTTTTTTTTTATGGTTTTAACTTTCAGTCGAAGTAGGAAAACTGGCATGTGTATTTAGTAACTTAATATTTGTACATTTATTCTTCCATTCAAATGAAGTTACGCAAAAAATTATTATATTTGAATTGAATAACCTTTATTATTAAAATAAATACAGTATATTATATTACAGCACAGCACATTACTTTACAGTGATGTTAAATCATTATAAAGCTGGACTATTTATTTTATTTAATTTGGTTCTTAAGCTTCATATATATGTGTGTGTGTGTAAATATAAATTGAAAAAAATAAGAGCATTATTTTCGTACCGACCCTCGTATATATACAGGGTGCTTAAAAAAAATGTTGCCACTTAGTATGGGGATACTTCAAAAAATGTCATCTCAATACTGTGTATTTATTATTAAAAATTATTATTATTAAAAACGAGCAAATAAACGTGCAAATACTCGCATAAACCATAAAAAACCCACAAACTATAAGTGGTAAGCAATAACATAGTGCCATATAAGTGGTAACAATTTTTGAATCACCCTGTATATGTGTGTGTAATGGGTAATATAAACCATAAAAGTTAATCTCGTAATAATTTTTGAAGTTTATAGCAGCAGGTCATCTTAAACCTTTGATATTATTAGCGTAAAGCCGACATTCCCTTGATAGGAAACACTCGGGTTCTTTTATGTACACCGAAATTCACAGAAGACAATAATCCTGCCATTTTTCTCGTACGAGAAGAGACTTCATAGATTAGTTGAATATTATAAGCCACTTTTTTTTTCCTTTATTGAACTGGCACTGTAATTAAATTTTAATTCTGAATGGCTTTATTCGTTTGCTGGTTCGAATCGCCTCAATGCTGATGAGGAGCTCACGGCCGCGGATCATCTCTAGTGCCTGGCACTTGAGACCCGCCTCAAACCCGGAATTAGGACGAAACGACAAAAGGAGAAAGGGCGGTCAAAAGTTATCATTAATTAATTTAACATCATAAATGGCACTATGAAGTGAGACAGTGCCATTATTTCAGGCAGTTGTAGGAAGGGATTCAGTTTAGACTGGAGTGTGTATATATATATATTAGTCAATGTATGAAACCAGTCCATTTCACGTAATGCCTAAAAATTTTAGGGATTTCGCGTAATACCCATGATCCTTAAACATGGGTAATACGCAATACTAATTTAATCACCCTAACTTAACTTAACCTAACCTTCACGAAGTCATTAATCGAATTATGCGAAATGCCTGAAATTTTTAGGCATTACGTGAAACGACTGGTTTTACACTGACTAATATATATATATATATATATATATATACACACCCTTGTGTATTCGATTGTAATGAATGAAACTTCAGTCTGACGTGACCGGAGCAACCTCCTCCTACATGAGTCTTCGGTAGAATGTACCTATAAGTCGGTGCTCTCCATGACGTCATTCGCTCCGCCCATTTCATTAAAACCTTCATAAACAAAATCGAAGCAATAATGTTTCACCCTTTGAGTCGGTTGTTAATTTGTAACAGCTGAGGAAGGGGTTGAAGCAGCAGCAGCAGCAGCAGCAGCAGCAGCAGCAGCTGCGAGGAACATTTTTCGCCAGCATGTGAAGAGTCGACTCAGATATGCCGTCATAAATCCTTCGTCGCAGTTCAGTGACGCATACGGAGGCCGCTGTACGTAACCTTAATGTATACAGGATATTCGATGACGCCTTCCGCTGAATGGGAAACAGCTTAAAAAGATGGAAATGCAGCTTCACTGATTTTAGATTGGTGTTATTTATTCGCTTCATCTCATGCTGGTGCTCCCCTGCACACATACACATCTCCTCTACTCCCTTCTTCAACGGGAAACCAGTTGCCTCGCTCTTCAACTCCTAAAATCGCTTATTCTCGACTCGAGGGTGACCTTGGGAGCCAATTTGTCAAGATTTTTTTTTTTTTTAGTTTACATTATGTAATAAGGAAATAAACCCTCACAAGATAAATTTAATCTTTTTAAAAAGGTATTTCATTCTAATAGAAGGGACTCTAGTATAAATGATGAAGGAATACGATCACAGATTCTTCTCCTCTAACTGAAGTCGAGGTTGGAAAATTTGCGAAACGTAATAACAAATCGAATTAAATTAATTATTTTAAAAAGTTAATGAAAGTTTAACATTATGTAAAATAAATTAAATTATATGATAAAATACATATTAATTATTTTTGTGGATTCGCCATTATCAATAAATTTTTTTACAATGATGAGTGGCATTTCCTGGTTCAGTGGGTCCAAGGAATTCGTGGGATCAATGGTTTTATAGGTCCAATTAAGAATTCCAAGGTTCATGGGCTTCATAGGTCCGTATTTTATGGAGAAAAGGCTTCATTTGCTAGAAAATTCGGTTTTCATTGGACTGAGCTCATTTACGGAAGTCCACTGATCCCAAGGTTCTGTGACCGTTTGGAGCTCATGATCCGAACGGATAAGGGCTCATTATATAGATATGATATATGGTGGTGGTGCCGCAGTTCAGGATTCCGCAGATCCGTGGGTTTAGGAAATCCAGAGGGAGGGATAAAGATTCTATTGTAACTGTGGTGTTCTCGTGTAGTGCCAGAATGTAATATAAAACCATCCCTAATCAGAGGCATTATTTGGCACCGAAATTCTCTCTCTCTCTCTCTCTCTCTCTCTCTCTCTCTCTCTCTCTCTCTCTCTCTCTCTCTCTCTCTCTCTCTCTCTCTCTCTCTCTGTCATATATATATAATCGGGTGGCCTCCCCGCAAAATGTCCTTATTTCTAAATAAATGTTTTAAGCTTAAATGGATGTAAACATAAAGACAAACGCAATAGGTACGTAAAACATAAATTATTAACCTTAATTAAAGATGGTCAGTATAATACACAATATTCAACTTTACACAAATGTTTGACATAATTTTTTTAAATAGCTCAGCTGGGATGATGATGATGATATGATGATTACCTCATAGACTTTGGTATTTAGGTCTTCGAGTGTCTTAGGCTCGGTAGAATAGATCCTGTCTCTTACGTAACCCCACAAAAAAAAATGATGGGGGGTGTGAGGTCAGGTGAGTATGGGAACCACTACACTGGCTCATGAAAGATTAGTCGTCCGGAAAAATGCTTCCTCCAAAAGTTGCGAGTTTGGCAAGCGGTGTGTGGAGGTGGTCCATCCCGCTGAAACCACTGTGAATCTCGGGTAATGCAGTTATTTCTTTTACGGGACGAACTAATTAGTCGTGGACTCGTCGTAGGTAGAAATCTTGTAAAAATTAAGAAAAGTTATATTACTTTAAGTATGAAATGGCGAAAGAACGGTTTTAATATACAATATTTATTAGTTATTAAGTAATGAAAGAGTAGAAATGTATACGTATATGCTATACAGGTATATGTGGAATAAAACCCCAAAATATACCTTCATTATAAAATGACGGGCAAATAAAAAGATAGGTCTATTTTTCGGACTAATATATATATATATATATATAATTTCTTAACGTCTGATGATGTAGTGGTTACCGTCGCTGACTACGAATCGAGACTCGGTGACGGCAGCCGGCGCGCAGCAAAACCCAGCTGTTCATCCTTCCACACAATAAAGATAGCGGTTGGTAGATAAATGGGTACCCTGGGTGGCCTAGTGGTTAAGACGCTGGGCTGCTGCTGCTGCTGCTGCTGCTGGTCGGGCGTGGTTCGGATTCCGCGTTAAACTGTAGATCTAAGGTGGAATGAAAAGCTCGATTGACCTTCGTCAGAACGAGCAATTCAGGTGGAAGCTAACCAAAGGTTAAATGTAAAGTCGTACGTATAAGTTATGGCAGAAGAGTAAATTTAAGTACACTAGGGAAAATAGTGTGTTGAACGAAGCTTCTGAGGAAAAAGATTTAGGTGTCATTGTTACTAAAGATTTAAAGCTCAAAACAAATAAATGTTGAGTGGCGAGCAGTAAAACTAATAGAGTATTCGCTTTTATTTCTCGTAATTTTTTTATTTTTTTAATATAACTAAATTTTTTTTTTTTTTGTCATTATATAAGTCGCTCGTTAGGCATCATTTAAAATGTTTTACTACAGTTTTGGTTGCCCTACGCGAGTAAGGATATAGAAATGGGTTCAACGCCGCGCGACAAAGCTTATTCCAGCCTTCCAATCGTAAAACGTACGAAGATACTCAAAGAGCCAAATTTGTATCCCCTTAAAACGCGGCGTTTTAGAGACTAATTAATTCGTGTGTTCAAATTTAAGTCTTTTTGATAACGTAAATTATGAGATTTTTTTTTTTCTCAAACGATAGGAATATTAGATAGGTTAGATAGGTATTTTAGTAGCGTTAGGTTGCGTCAAAGGGTGGGTAAATTGGGGATGTATTTTTTTTTCTAGTTCGTGTTGGGAGTAACCCGGTTTTCCTTTTTGTTTTAAATGTAGTAGATGTTAATCGGGTCTGGTTGCGGAGCACTGGGAGTTCCCGGATGATGATACCCCATTGGTAGAGACGGGAAGCTTGAGAGGAATTTTCGGGAGTCGCAACCTCCGAATAGCTAATTAAGTATAAAGGATGGCTAGTCTTTGAGTACATAGTGTTCAGTTATTTCTAATAGAAGATGGGAATTCTCCGGGGTCAAAACCTCCGAATAGCTATATTAAATAACTTAATTCGGATAGCCATTCCTCTCCCCTCTTCTTTTTCTTTTTTTGCTCCTTCCATTTCTTTTTATTATTAAAAGGGTGGTTGAATGAGGGCTAGTCACGATAGAGTAGAAATAGTAATGTCATCTTTGCCAATAAATGTAGTAGGAGGCGCTGGTCTGGTCTGCTTTCAAGGCGCTGAGAGAGAGAGAGAGAGAGAGAGTTCTCGGGTGACACCCAAGTGGTAGAGAAAGGAAGCTTGATGGGATCTTTCGGAAGTCAGAACCTTCGAATAGACGTTTTCAAATTCAGGGATGCTATTGGAGTACACTGTGTAGGATTGTTAGTACTTTTCAGGAAAATCACGGTGTATTTAATTTAGCTAGCTAGAGAAGTCTTTAGTTTTATATAACAGTAATGATGTTCGCTTTTGTAATAAAGGTAATAGGAGACACTGGTCTGGTTTGGTTTCAGAGTACTGGGGGTTCTCAGATGATGAAAACTTTATAAGAACTCTCTGGAGTCAAAACCTCAAAATAGACATAGTCGTCTTCAGGGAAGCAACTTAGCTAGAAGTAGAATTTTAGTTTAAATAGTGTGTGATAGAATTTCTTAAAAAAAAATCGCGTACGTACTCTCGGGAGAATTCTTAAATTAGGGGATGCTGGCCAGCTGGAGGTGAAATTGGATCAGTGCTTCTTTATCTAAGTAATTCCAGTGTCAAAGAGGGCAATGTAAATAGTAAATTTTTAAAAGCAAGTCTCTCGACATAATGTTTTTGGCACTCGACAGAGAAATGATGCAACGATGAAATGATTTCTTGTACATAGTAAATACAAAATTCCTTAAAAACTACATCGTGTAACAAAAGTAGTTTAATGTTTCATACTATCCTTTACACGTCTATAAGTGTCTGGTATGTATGGTTTGTTTAAGTTGTCAGTTTATTTATCTTAGGCCAGGGGTGGGCAACCTTTTTAAGTGAGCGTGCCAAAATCGTCAAATCATTGATGCAAAAGTTAATCTTTACCATTTTTTAGCAGAAAACATTAAGTTAAAATATAAAACTCAGCGAAGAATTTGGATATTTATTTATTTTATTATTTTTTAAGGTGAGCCCGGGAAATCGCGTGCCGGAAAAAAGTCGTTGGCGTGCCACGTTTGGCACGCGTGCCAAGGGTTGCCCACGCCTGTCTTAGGCTCTCTCTCTCTCTCTCTCTCTCTCTCTCTCTCTCTCTCTCTCGTACTGGCGTACTGAAATTCGGTGATAAAGATATATCTAATACGTTAAACGAGTTCTTCGTTACAGTCTTCACGGAGGAAGACTCTATCGAAGTGCCAAGTCCTCAGATTACATATGACGGTGACCACCCTAGAGACCATAAGTTTTACGAGAAATGAGGTACAGCAATTAATTGATAAGATGAATAAATACAAATCACCTGGTCCCGACTTATTTCTTCCAAGGGTATTAAAAGAGGTTAGCCACAATGTTGTTGACGACTTAGTAACCATATTCAAACAATCAATCGAGTTAGGGAAAGTTCCAACCGACTGGAAGTTAGCAAATGTAACACCAATCTTTAAAAAGGGTGATAGAGAAAATCCTTATTACCGCCCGATCAGTTTAACATTAATTGTCGGCAAATACACTATACGATACAAGTCGGGCAATAGCTATAGTGTATCTCGACTTTCAAAAAGCCTTTGACAAAGTCCCTCACGCGAGATTGATGGCTAGAATCAGAGGACTAGGAATCACTGGGCTCGTTTCCAACTGGATTGAGGATTGGTTAAAAGATAGAAAGCAGAGAGTGGTAATAAATGGAGTGGCTTCGGAGTAGGCGCCCGTCACGAGTGGTGTCCCACAGGGTTCCGTTCTGGGTCCTTTACTTTTTATCATCTATATTAACGATATAGACATCGGGTTTCTAAGTACAATCTCCAAATTTGCAGACGATACAAAATTAGGAAGTAGTGTAGGTACTGAGGAGGGCGTAAGAACGCTTCAGAATGATCTTGACAGGTTGGGCGAATGGCCTGCTACTTGGCAGATGCCATTCAACTTGGACAAATATAAGGTAATGCACATAGGTTATAAAAACCCGAAGACCGATTACTCTCTTGGGAAGGAACTTGGCTGAGACAGATCTAGAGAAAGACTTAGGAGCCTATATCAGCAATGATCTGAAACCGTCGAAGCACTGTGCAGAAGTAAAAAAAAGGGCCTTAAAAATATTAGGTTATATTAAAAGACGGTTCCAGTTTCGGAACAAGGATACTGTAATGTCTCTTTATAATTCACTAGTCACTCACTAACTGGAATACTGTGCGCAGTTTTGGTCTCCACCCCTCAGGAAGGATATAGAAAGGTTAGAAAGGGTACAAGCAAGGGCTACAAAATTGATCCCTTCAATGAAAATGCAAACCTACCAACGGAGATTGGAGCGCCTAAATCTGTTTACCTAGAGACGAGGAGGTTGCGCGGTCAGCTTATTCAAGTCTTCAAGATGCTCAGTGGAATAGACAGGGTAGATTACAGAAACTTACAGTATTTTCACTTAATACCACTCCGACGAGAAATAATGGGTTTAAACTGGAACTAAAGACATTTAGGACCTCCGTCTGCGGGAATTTCTTTTCCTATAAAATAGTTAATATCTGGAACCAACTTCCCTCAGAGGTTGTTTCCAGCCAAAGTGTAAATGTGTTTAAAAATAGGCTAGACAAAGTACCGAATACTCTCATGGTTTAAGCCTAAAACATAATGTAACTCTGCAGGAGTTCGCTGGCACGGTGTCTCTGTGGGCGTGCTAATTATAGAACTTTTTATATATTCTCCACTTTCCTGTAAAATTTCCTTGACTACTTTCCAGGGTCAAGGTATTTTTTTCAACCTTTTTCCGTACCTGCCTCTGCAAGGAGGGAGCGGAGGGTGGGGAGAGAGCCTTATAGTATTCTATCCAGTTTTCTTCTACTGCTAGGATAGTTGAAAGAAAAATAAACTTGTTTAATAACAGGAACCTCCCAGAGTGGACCGGAAGGTCTTTGAGTCTCTCTCTTCTCTCTCTCTCTCTCTCTCTCTCTCTCTCTCTCTCTCTCTCTCACTGGGTTTTTCCATTGTGCCAACCTAATTATTATGATAGAAGCGAAAAGCATTTGCATACAAAGGATTCTTTACAGCATTCGTCCTTTGGATTAATTGTTCCATTTGTCCATTGGTCTTTTGTCACCATCATTTGCATATATTTGACGCATTATTATTATTTTACTCGTTTGGACCCAACTTTTATTAGCTATATTTCAAAAAGGAAATTGCCTTTTAGAATTAAAAATCTTTTAATTTGCCAGATCTGACTGTTTCGTACGCACAAACAGGGTGCCATTCTAATTGTGTCACTGTCACATCTCCATTTCCTCTAAGTTAAAAATATATGAATTAAAAAAATATATTTTAATAAAACATACAAACTAATTAATATTTATAACGTATTATTACTTCTTACTTATTAATTCTTGTCGTATATTTTCTACATAAGAATTGTGTAGATGGTATTAATATATATATATATATATATATATATATATATATATATATATATATAATATATATATATATCAGTAAAATCACAAAATAACACGTGATCTTATTAATAAGCAAACAACCACAGGGAAAAAGGAAAAAAGAAACACGAATTCCGAGCGCTTTCGTGATATATTCACATTTTCAAGGACATTATCTTCGTTCTTGAAAATGTGAATATATCACGAAAGCGCTCGGAATTCGTGTTTCTTTTTCCCTGTGGTTGTTTGCTTATATATATATATATATATATATATATATATATATATATATATATATATATATATACAGGGTGTCCCATAAGTCCGGCATCATAGGAAAAATAATTAAAAAAGGCAAAACAAAAGCTTTTATTTCCAGAACGTGCTCAATATGTCCACCATTGTTTTCAATGCATAAATTCAGACGTGATACCCAGTCAGCAAGCACACGGTGAATGATGTCAGGAGTAATGGTGTTTCATGCCCCAATAATGCGCTGCCGCAAATGTTCAACACTCCTAATTTTCTCTGCGTATACCAGCGCTTTCAAGTGGCCCCAGAGATAATCTAGTGGCGTGAGATCCGGGCTTCTAGCTGGCCATTCCACAGGCCCTCGACGTCTTATCCAATGACCAGGGAATTGTTGGTACGGGTATTCCCTTACTTGGGTGCTGTAATGTGCAGGAGCGCCGTCTTGCTGGAACCATGTTGGGAAATTTCCTTCTTCGTTCAAGACACTAGGAAATGCTTCTTCCTTGAGCATACGTAGGTAGGTGCCTCCAGTGACATGTTCATCGAAAAAGAGGGGGCCTATGACGCGATCCTTCCAAATGCTACACCATACCATCACCCGAGATGCACCTTGTTCCTTTGAAGAGGTATACCAGTGAGGGTTGTTTTGAGACCAGTGGCGGGTGTTCTGTCGATTTAACTCACCATTTCCATAAAAAACAGCCTCGTCACTGAACGAGGACGGGAAATTGGCATCCCGAGCATATTGTTCCGTAGCCCATTCACAAAATTCCATCCGCCGGTCGGGATCATCATCATCATCATCATCATCATCATCATCTTCGCTTAATTTCTGTAGGATCTGAAGTTTATATGGATGCCATTTGTGAGCCTGAAGAATGCGATGGATGCTACTTTTCGACATTCCTGTCTCGGCGGACAATCGCCGAAGAGACTTATTGGGACTTCTGTTAAATGAGCCACGATAGCAGTCGCTGTATCATCGTCAGTGGACCTTCTTGAAGGTCCACTGCGTGGTTTATCTTCTATGGATCCTGTTTCCTTAAACTTTGCAACGAGTCTGCTAACACAACTCTGTGTTATTGGCTCGCGGTCTGGATGCAGTCTGTTAAATTCAGCAGCGGCCTCTCTTTGACTCCGATTTCCTATGAGTAGAATTATCTGGATTCGTTCTTCCTCGCTCACAGACATTATGGCCTATAGAAAGAGAAAAATATGAATTATGGTTTGTAGAAATAGAAAAATATGAATTTTTCCTATGATGCCGGACTTATGGGACACCATATATATATATATATATATATATATATATATATATATATATATATATATATATATATATTAACAATTTTTTTTAAACTCTTATTTGCATTGTTTTACTCCGTAATAAAAAAAAACTTCACAATATTCTGAATCTGCTGAGGAATACTATTATCTTCAGGAAATGTATGTAAAAAAACTTCCTAAAAACTAGAAAATGAGATCAGGGCACTTGCTTTATAAAAAAAAAAAAAAAAAAAAAAAAATTTGTATTAAATGAATTTTTAAAATTATAACATTGCATTTTTTTGTAAATTTGAATTTGTTGTTGTTGTTGTTGTTGTTTTGTAAAAAAATTCAATCCTATAATTAAAAACTGCATCTATTTTAGAACATGTTTATATTATATATATATATATATATATATATATATATATATATATAAAACATGCGCCCGAATCTCGTTTTTTGTATTGTGGGAAACTCTTAATTTAATAACTCGCGTTTCTCGCAAACAGAAAAGGATCATAAAAATGTAGGTTTGTTAACAACAATAATAATTTGTGAAACGTTCTTTTAAAGTAGTATGGACTTAAAGGTAGCGGTCCTCGTATATAGATAGACACGTTACTACATTTATTTGTAAAAAATATTTTTTTTATCTTCACCGAAAACGTGTTTTTGCGACATTTTTAATGATTAAAGAAAAGAGGCATGAAAAATTGGAACATTAATTGTCCATAAACCGTCTATTGTGAACATGTCGTTACACGCACACACACATTCTATATATATATATATATATATATATATATATATATATATATATATATTATATATATATTATATATATATAATTGCTAGAAACTAATTTATTTATATATAAAACTGAAGGGTTATTGCATGCTCCCAAGGAAAATAGTTATATATATATATATATATATATATATATATATATATATATATATATATATATATATATATATATATTTTAAAATAATTTTATTTTCTGCCAAAGTGAGTGCCTAAAGCAGTCAGCTTTCTTTTGTTAGTAAATAAAGTGAAAATTACGCTTCGAATATCAAATAATGACAAAAAATAATTACACTACAATTATACAAATTGCGCATATATATATATATATATATATATATATATATATATATATATATATATATATATATATATAAGAATTCTCTCTCTCTCTCTAACCTTGTGTAGAGCTCGAAGCATTGAGATTTGGAGATAAGCATCTTCTAATCTGCAGTTTCCGGTGCATTTCCCCTGGGGTGCGGATGGAGACGGGGCTTTGAGATAACCTCGATCCAGGGTGTGGAGAGAGAGGGTCTAATTCCAAAATAAGCATAAAGAAGCTGAATTTATTAGAAAGATGATGTTATACGCGTCTTTTATTGAGGGGAAATCCTTGTAATAATTGTCTTTCTCCTCTTTAAAAAGAGAAAAATTAAAGTAAAATAAACCTTTTAAATCGTAACAAATTATTTACCTTGAAAAATTTCCCTTAATTTAATTCCACGCGTTTTAAATCCCTTTTTTCTTTTTTTTCTTTTTTTTTTCTCCTTTTATCAGTGTCTGATTTTAACATCTGCAACGTCTTTCAATAAATGCAACAAAAAATTGCACCAATTAAGTAATTATCTTCCGTAAAATTACGTTTTACACCTTAGTATTTCCTCTTTCACCGTTTGGTTATCGTTCAGTTGGTGAAACGAAAAGCCGACAGGAACAATTGGTAATCATAAATTCCCGAAAACAAAGAAAGTTAAAAAAGTATAAATAATTAAAACCGAAGGAAACTTTAATTGCGTTTCATTATTAATTATTATTCGACTGTGCCGCCAAAAAAAAAAAAAAAAGACTAACGGGACCTTCTAAGCATGCAAGTACGATAAGGGAAGGTGAATTGAGGTGGGATTCTAATTACAGTTTGCAAATGCATGGGAATTTTGTTCGAGCAATTTACAGTCGCCTCAACATCGTCCGCCTTCCCCCGATAGAACCACGTCGTTTTTGGCCTCTTAATAGGCGCCTCTAATTGGTGTTACAACAGGATAACTATTAAATTGTGTATATGAATATATGAATGTGTAACACAACACACCTGTTAGGTTATGAACTCGAATATCTCTCTCTCTCTCTCTCTCTCTCTCTCTCTCTCTCTCTCCCCTCGTGGTGGCACAACACCCCAAAGTATGACCGACTCAATATATCACTTGCCGCATAAACACCCTTTCCGGCGGGAGACCCAAGTTGAAACTCAGCGACATTTAAAGAGTTAACAGACGCATACGCACTACATACATCTAATTACAGAAAACACGCGCACACTTCCCTGCTTTGTTAATAGACTACTGTAGATAAGTATTTTGTAGTAATACGTAATTCCCTAATGAACAAAAAAAAGTGCATGGCATGGATTAGGTGAGGTAAAGTTGCATTTCTGCCGTTCCTATTTCTTTTTTCCTCTCCTTCCTCTTGTTGGGCTGGGTGCGCGTAAAGGGTGAGGGCATGGTGTGGAAAATCTGATTTTTTCTCGTTTCCCGTTTCAACCCTTTTCCTGTAGAGTCATTTCATCACCTTTGCGCGTACATGGGTATAGTAAATATTTTGTATAAAATCGAAACATACATTTGAGGTGTCTGTGACGATACCAAGTAGTTGGTATTATTATTATTATGTTAGGTTAGAGAACTATACTCTCTAGTGTACGGTTTCTACGTGTGCATAAAGTAATTGTCGAGCTAGTTTATATATTCTCCTCTTTCACGTAAAGTTTTCTCGGCTACTTTTTTAGGGTCAAGGTATTTTCTTCAACATTTTTCGGTACTACCCGCCTCTGGCGGGGAGTGTGGGGAGAGAGAGGAGAGCCTTATGATTTTCTATCCACTTTTCTACTACTGCTAGAATAGTTTTAAAAAAACTACTTTAATAACAAGAACCTCCCTGAGTGAACCGGAAAGGTCTTTTAAACTACTTTTACCTCTCTCTCTCTCTCAATATAAACAAATTTGGTCTTATTTTGAAAAAAAATATATAAAACCAGATAATAAATATTACAGAAAAAATGAATTTTGATTCTCCCATTTATTATTACTTACAAACCCATTTCATTTGAGTAAATGCTCTCTTCACGACAGGGCAGAATATTTTGAAATTGTTCTCCTTTGTTTTTTAAAATTCGTTTTGTGAAGATAATTTTTAATTTTGGGTGGGGATGTTACTACACGTACGGGATCCTTTGACCAAGTATTGTTTTATTTAAATTTGAAGACTTTGGATGCGTCGGTTTTCACACACCCGTTAAAAGTCTAATATAAGAAAATGTTTAAAAAAAAAAAAATCTACCTCGGATTTTATGGCCGTGAATTATCACTGGACGATTTAAACGAGAACACCCTTTTTATATAAACAAAGATCATCGCACCATCTTCATAATTTGATTTTCTTGATTGCGTTTAAGACCTTAAGTTCTCTTAAACTTTATAGGTTAAAACACTTTTAGGATTCGCGTCAAGTGGTCAAACATGTTTGTTTAAAAGAAGAGAAATCATCATTTCAAACCCGATGGAAATTTCTCTCTTCAGAGAACTCTCACGTTCTTAATTTCTTCTGTCCAGAATTATTGGAGTGGTTTATACTGGTCCTTATAAACCAATAATATAGTCATAAAAGGAATAGGGTTATGTGATCAAGCGTTTTAATACACACACACACACACACGGTGTGTGTGTGTGTGTGTGTGTGTGTGTGTGTGTGTGTGTGTGTGTGTGAGAGAAGAAAGAGATCAAAAGATTAGGAGTAGGAGATTTATTTTCCGCGAAGGGGATTAGATATAGGGAGGCGAGAGGATGGGGATTAGGCACGATATGGGGGTAACTCCCTCATGGAGAATGTTTACTTTGACAGTTGAATTAACGAGACATAAAAGTAAAGGAAATGTAACTTTACTGCATTACATCAGGCACCCCAAATTAAACATTGTTATAATTTTGCAAGAAAAGCCGTTTCTATTACGAAGTGAATCCTGTAACGGAGAGAGAATGAGTGACGGGATTGAAAGCAGAGCTGCGGGCCACACCTCGGTTAATTCAGCAGTCATTTTCCATAATCAGCTGCTCTCTCTCTCTCTCTCTCTCTCTCTCTCTCTCTCTCTCTCTCCACAGTGGTAGACCCAAGTTGAAGCTCGTAACATTCAAACAGTACGTCACAGACATCCAGTTACAGAAAACAGGCTCACACACTTGTCTGCCTTGTTAATAGACTACAGAAAACAGGCTCACACACTTGTCTGCCTTGTTAATAGACTAGATAAGTATGTTCTACAAATACATAATTTCTTAATAAACAAAAACTAACAAAAAAAATGTATGTCATGGATTAGGCGAGATGACATTGAGTTTCTGCCGTCCCTGTCTTTTTACTCTTGGTAGGCTGGGTGCGTGTGAAGGGTGAGGGCATGGTGTGGAAAATCTGATTTCCATTCTCAATTCCCGTTTCAACCCCTTTCCCGTAGTCATTTCATCATCATGCCACGCTTTGGGCGTAGATGGGTGTAGGTATGGCAAGATTGCTTACTCCTTTTAGGACTAGCCAGGAGTGGGCCATGGGGTCTTCGTTGGCTCGATACCTAGGTAAATAGAGCCGTAAATATTTTATATAAAATCAAAACATATGTTCGAGGTTTTTGTGACTATGCGAAGTAGTTGATATATGATTAGCACAAATATATCACTGTTAGTTTATACAACCATGCTCTCTAGTGTATGATTTCTGTGTGTGTGTGCGTGCGCTTAAAGTAATTGTAGAGCTAGTTTAGATATTCTCCTCTCCTATAAAATTTTCTTGCCTACTTTTCCAGGGTCAAAATATTTTCTTCAACCTTTTTTCGTACCCGCCTCTGGCGGGGAGGGTAGGGAGAGAGCCTTATGATTTTCTACCCAGTATTCTATTGCTGCCAGAATAATTTAAAAATGCATTACTTTAATAACAGGAATCTTCCCGAGTGGACCGAAAGGTCTTTGAGGCTTCTTGTTGTCATTGTAATTCTCTCTCTCTCTCTCTCTCTCTCTCTCTCTCTCTCTCTCTCTCTCTCTCTCTCTCTCTAACCGCCAATTTACCAGCAATTGTTTACAGTTGTATTCGAAATTTCTTCCTCTTTCTTCCTAATTTAAATCTGAATCCTATTAAGGTCTCGTTATTTACTTCCTTTTCAGTCGCTGTAAAACTATTTTAAAAATGCCTTTGTTACAAGGATTCCGATTCGGTTCTTCATTGAGTTTCCTTTCTGGGATTCATCCCAGAGCTCTTTCCGTCCCACGTGGATGCTGATGCTGCTGCTGATGCTGCCTCTCCGAATCCCAAGGCCCGATCTGAATGTCGTTTAACCCGTATCGAATTTTGCTTATAGGCTCCTATAGCATTTTCACCAATAAAGTTTATTAGAGTCTGGACAGGTTTTGTTTTCCTTTTAAAGAGGGTTCGATCCCCAGTTCATTCCATAAACAAACAACTGACCCACGAGAACCACGAGACTGACGACCGAGTTCGAACATTGGACTAATCAATCGCTTCTCCCATAAATCCGAATTAAGTCTAATTCACTGAAATCCCTCCTCGCTTTCGAAACGATGGGAACAGTCGGCGAGTTTTTGCGGCCACAAACACCAGAGTTGTCTTATATAGTTTTTGCTTCGTTACTCGAACTGAATTATCCCTCCCCCCCCCCTAACTCCCCCAATTCCAAAAGGGATTTTATATACATATATTCAATTTAAATTAATATATTTAATAGTGTTAAAAACGCTTTCTGTATACGGGAAATGTTAACTGTATTATCAAATCGTCTGTACAAAACATGAAGCCACGATAAAATCGTGGATCAGACTAAATTCGAAGCTATTTTTAAGACTTTTATTTAATGTTAATTACCGATACTTTTTAGTCGTTAGTTAAACATAATAACAGACAATGAAAATGTAGTTTCACAAATTTTAAATTTTCTCGGAAAATATATGTAATTTTATATTTTTAAAAGAAATTATATTATTACTAGGCTACTACGCTTGTTAAATTAACCCTGAAAATCATGTGTGTATATATATATATATATATATATATATGTGTGTGTGTGTGTGTGTGTGTGTTTATTACTCTTAAACTAAAGAAAAGTTTCCTGTTAAAATTTTAACTTGTTCACTCTCAGATCGAATAACCGGAGTCATTTTTCGCGTCTGAAAAACTCTTCAAATTTCAGCTTCAAAATCTAAAAAAAAAATAATAATAAAAATAAAATAAATTATTCATTTTATTATCTTATTATTATCTTATTATTATTATTTGTGGTGGTTTATTTTTTTGTAATAATGTCTTAGTTTTTTATCGTCAAGTTTTATCGATATGCGCGATATTTTATTTTAAGTGTTGAGTTTTTTGTTTTTGTGTATAATGGGTGTAAAATTTTGTTTCGAAGTAGAAACTGTGTCTGTAGGTTACAAATTTTGGTTAATTTTCCTCCTCGTCGTCGCGTGGCCACTTCGCTTCGCACATTTAATGGAAGATTTTTTAAACTAAAAATCTTTATTTTTGCGCGTAAATAAACATTATTTTAATGAGTAACATCAATTTTAACTGGTTTTTAAAAATTGCGATGTGGTTTAGGCTTAAGGCGGAAATAAGGGCTGGGTTCATTTCTCTCGAGGTGAAATGGCCCCAGAGGGAAATGAGTTTAGCAGACGTATACAAATTGATACACGCAGTGAGAGAGAGAGAGATTCGGTATTTTGCCGCTGAGGGCGTAACGGACTCGGCCCTTCAATCTAAACATACACCACTGTCATTCTCTCTCTCTCTCTCTCTCTCTCTCTCTCTCTCTCTCTCTCTCTCTCTCTCTCTCTCTCTCAATTAAAATTCATTTAAAATATTAAATGCGTAAAAAATCAAGCAATAATCATTATTAAAATTTTACAATCAATTCGTTTGAATATTCTTCGGAAAGTTAAAAAATGAAACCAATATTTCACAAATGAAATGTTTCCTCGTTAAAGTTAATTTTTAATTTTTAATAAGCTTTTTATGAAGACTTTTTTTATTTCATTTTTATCAAGACTAAAAAAAAGTTTTGTTAATTTGTTTTGTGAAAATAATTTTTCATTTATTTTACTTTGAGTCGAGTTTGTCTCGTTTACATCCACCCACCGTCTATCTATTTATCCATCTATCTTTACGTCTGACTGTCTATTTATCTATCTAGTTCCTCCGTTTCGCTCGTAGGTGAGTTATTTTAGATTTTTTCTCGTTTTAATCAAATGATTAATTTGAATTGAATGAGGTCACTATTTTGATTGCATTTAATTCAAAAGAGAAAAAAAATTAATTGTTACCCAAAAATTGAGTTCAGTTTTTAAATTAAAGTTGACCAACACGCTGTTTAATTTTCTCTTTTTGACATGTTTCATAACTGCATAAAGACTAGTAACGTTAACGGAATTGGGTATGTATTGTGGGTATTGGATTTCGTGGTGCGGGATACGATCAGACTGCGACTCGCCACATTTTATTACGAGTATTTATGGGGAAATAAATTTCCCTCCCCCCTCCCCCATATAATGAGAATAGGTTCCTATTTCTCACGGCATCTTTTTTTTTAAGTTTAATAATAATAATAATAATAATAATAATAATAATAATAATAATAATTAATCCTTCATTTTTCGCGAATCCTTAATTCGAACCATGGAGTGAGGAACAGGAAATGACGTCACAGTTTCGCCGTCTGCTTGACGTCTGTCCGCCTTCCCAAGCACAGCTTTTATCTTTGTACTGCCCTGCATGCACGCATACCATCCGCACTCCACCTGCCAGTAAGGTACAGGTGGCAGACGGATCAGCCTACCTTCTACAGACTCCACCTGCTGCAGGAGCGCAAGAAAGTTCAGGTTTTCGTTGCACGGGATGCATTTTCCTTTGTCCTCGCGTTCTTCATCGTTTTTTCTTTGTTCCACGCCTGCATTGTGCCTCGTTTCGCTTCCCCTTCGGCCCGCATCGGTGGCAGCCCTTCTGCGAGGAATCAGCAATTAAAATTAAAAGAATGGTTTCTGTTTCATTTAAAAGTAGTCGAATTCGACTGGCGCTGACGCAGTTTTCAAATGTCACCCGTCGGAGGTCGGACACACACACACAACACACACACACACACCTCTCTCTCTCTCTCTCTCTCCTTTATTTGCTTACACACAGACGAAAACAGCGTTTCCGTCGACTGTCAAAGAAGCAGTCTTAGTCCACTCCAAACATTTGTTCCTCAATGCAGTTGCGTAGATTACGATTCGGTTGACGATCTGTAACTAATTAAGTTTATGCGACGTTAAAGTAAAATTAAATACTCGTTCTGCCACAGATGCCTTTAGAGTACTTATTGCCATGCGCGTATTATGGTTTATGACTGATATAAAAAATGCGGAATACTGCGTTGAGCCGTGGGAAAATTGCGAGATAAAAGCACACACTTAAAATAAAATCAAAATAATGTAAAAGTATTCAAGTATTCTCTCTCTCTCTCTCTCTCTCTCTCTCTCTCTCTCTCTCATATGTATATAAACTCGTAATAAACGCGTTAAACACTGGAAGACATTGTCGTTCGTTCGTTTCTTATCGTAATTGTTTCTGGGTAAGGAATTTATTTTGGCTTCGGATGAAACGTGTTCTGGGAAGCTTTTCACTGAAGCCGAAGAAGATCGAGGAGGGTTCTTCCCCTTATTTAGCGCTTCTCCATAAATAAAGTTAAATAGATAGAAGGATATTTTAATGAGAAAGTAATAAATAATAAATGATTTATTGCTAGTTTTCCTCATTAATAAATTATGGTAATTCTCTTCACTCTTCTCGATTCTCGTTTTCGTTTACTTACGTGAACTACCAAAGAGGAATAAAGGTTTGTATGTCCGTATATGAATTATTTATGGAAGTGAACAAAGCATTTAGTTTGCATACATACTACTACCTTCGTAAATCAATGGTGAAAAGTGAAGCATGAATCCGCATAATGTTGACATCAATAAATGAATACAATTTGGGAAAGCAGTCGGTTAGGTAATTTTAATATTTAAAAAAATGCGATAGATGATGGAAGCTTAAATCATTGATTGTAATTTTTTTATGCCATGTAATTGGCACAGTGGGAGTCCTAGAACTTTTTTTTTTTAATTTATTTTTACTGCAGTGGCATCTTTTTTATAGTTTATAATTATGTTTTCGAGATTTCATCGTTTGAGACTAATTTTGTAATAAGTAAAAGTCATTCATTGAAAGAGAGATAATAAGTTATTTTATCGCATTTAACCACACTATTATATTAGGCTCTTATTAAAGATTTATTAAATAATTTTAAATAATTTTGAAATTTAATATTCGACTCTTTAATTTCGTAACTTCCTCGCGAAGTTCAAATTAAAAAAGTTTACAATGCTGTGATGCAACCACCGTTTGATTGCGCCTATTGCGCCTAGCTTCCCTTTTTCAAGATGGACTGGATGGATACGGATGGGCTTTAATTTATGCGTACAATTTTCTGCGGCTCGCTAGAAGCCCCTTTTTAATTTTCAACGTTAGCATACCCTCGGCTACGAGAGAGGTTTGCAAAATAGCAGAGAAACGACAAAATCTCTCGTATAAATTTTAATTTCACGAAAATAAAATTTCGCACACAATTGTCCGTTATTTCCCAATTCATTTTGGAAATAGTTCTTACAAATTTTAGTTCATTAATAATAATTGGACTTCCAACCCATTCTTTTAAAATAATTTAATTCAGTCTCTAATGAGTTACGGGTATATACAGTTTTTGGATCAATCCCAGAATAGGCACCTGAAATCATTTTTAGGTGCTTAATCTGGGATTGAGGCAAAACACAGGTGCTTAATCTGGGATTGAGGAGAAAAAATATAAACAGTTTTTAGAGATATAATTTCATTGTTTTTCAATATTTGAAAAAATCAACTCTAACCTAACCTAACCTAACCTATATCCATACCAATTTATGTGGTAAGATAGATTTGCTTCAGATGGATTCAGAAACATTCGGCCTCATATTGCAGGAATTTATAATATCTAAAATTTTTCTTTATTCATTAAACCACTTTAAACCTTTTATAACTTTGCCTTTATTACATTTGTAATGAACTTTGTATAAACAATAAATTTTGTAATCATCAGGTTTTTTTTATTTAATTCCTTGCAAGGTGCCTATTCTGGGATTGAGGTTGAACGCAGGTGCTTCATCTGGGATTGAGGTACATCAGGTGCCTATTCTGGGATTGACCCCAGTTTTTTCTTAATGCGACTGAAGATATACGACTAACACAACACTTAATTAACATTTCTTGAAAATAAAAATTATTTATAGAAAAATTGTCTCAAAAGTTTCGCGAGAGTTCCGCAGATTTTTCGTGAAATAAGTTCGTCAAAGTGTTTATTTTAGCACAAACTGTATTAAGTATTTTTTTTTTAAGCAGGAAGGAGGGGCCAAGGGCGAACGCCCGCAAAAACATCCCTCTCTCATAGAGGGAGATGGGAGCCAAAATCAAGGTCCAAAGTTGAAGGAATGAGAAAGAGTTGAAAGTAGGGTACTGCGTGCTCTCCTTAGAGAGAAGGCATTCATTTAGAGAGTTCAGAAGAGCAGTGTCCGTATAATATCGATCGAGATTGAAGACATTCAGTAAGAGGCGCGGAATTTGAGACGAAAAGCCCAAGACCCCTATACAGAGACAGCAACTGAAGGGGGTGAAACATCCGCGGAGCCGGCCCAGCATACCTAACCTCTTAGAAATTGTTTTAGAAAGAGCATATATGTGATCTTCCCAGGAAAGATGACGAGAAAAAGAAACGCCAAGAATGTTAAGAGAAGAAGGTTGAGTTGTGTATTGTTGAAGGTAAGGGAATTGGAAGATTGTGACGAGCAGACAGATTGAGAAACTGAGTTTTTTAAATCAATAAGGTTTTCTCTGCCCCAATCAGAGATAGTAGAAAGATAGAGGTCGGGCGTACTATAGCCGTCCTACGCGAATCATGGAGTGACTGTTGAGAGGGAGGGGCGCTTTTTGAAGTGAGTGGAGAGGTGAAGAGTAGAATCATCGGCAGAGAATAGGACAGGAAGTGCGACTTAATAGATCACTGATAAAAGGAAAAGAGTGGGTAGACAGGACAGAGCCCTGAGGAACACCACTTTAGGAGAACAGTAGCTATCTACAACTGCAGCTATAGATCGGTCAGGAAATTAGAGATGAAGACACAGATAGAAGGATAGAAACCGAAGGAGGGCAGTTTAGAAATTAAAGATTTGTGCCAGACTCTATCAAAAGCTTTAGATGTGTCTAGCGTAGAGCTTTCCAAACTTTTCACGTTGGCGACACACTATTTAAGCATAAAAATTTTCACGACACATTAATTAATTTTTGTTATCAAATATCAGATAATTTTTCAGTAGGTGGTTTATCTTGTAGCCGATTTTGTTGATACAAAAATCAAAATTTTCAAAATACAAAAAAATTGAAAATAATTAACTAAATTTGGCGACACACCTGGGAGGTATTGGCGACACACAGTTTGGAAAGCTCTGGTCTAGCGCAATAGTAAAGGTTTCACCGAAATCCCCAAAGGATGACCAATAGCCGGAAAGATATGCGAGAAGATCGCCAGTAGAGTGTCCCTTGCGGAACCCGTACTGACGATCTGAAATAAGATTGCGAGAAGTGTTTAAGAATCTTCCTATTAAGGATAGATTAAAAAACTTTAGAAAGGTAAGAAATCAAAGCAATTGGATGGTAGTTGGAGGGTTTAGAGCGGCCACCCTTCTTTGGAACAGGCTGAATAAAAGCGAACTTCCGGCAAGGTGGAAAAGTATCATGTAAAAGACAAAGACGAGAAAATTTACTTAGACAGGGTGTCAGCAAAGAAGCACAGTTCTTGAGAGCAACAGGAGAGACACCAGGACCGTACGCCTTCCTAGAGTTGAGCCCAGAGAGGGCAAAAAAAATGTTTGGACGAGATTCTAATTTCTGACAATTGAGTCAGAGGGAGGAGGGGATGGAGGAACAACGCCGGAATCGTCCAGGATTGAGTTAGAGGCGAAAGTTCGAGCGGAGAGGTCAGCTTTATCAGAAGTGACGGCAACTGAGCCGTCATAATGAAAGAGAGGAGGGAAAGAAGTAGTAAAATAGTTGGAGAGGTGGCAGAAATCGCGAGAAGAATTAGAATTAGATAGGTTTTCACATTTTTGTCTGATGAAGGAATTCTTGACGAGTCGAAAAACAGATTTTGCACGATTCTGTGCAGAAATAGAAGCTTAGTGAAAGTTAGGAGTTGGATGGCAACGGTACCTTCTGAAAACCTCCTCCTCTGTTGCAGATAGCATTAGAGCAAGCAAAGTTAAACCAAAGTTTTTTTTTTGCATTGGTAGTAGGAAGAGAATGTACTCCTTCATGCCCGAAAGAATCACCTCCGTGATGCCCTCAGCGCACCCGGAGGGTCCCCGGCCACGGAAGCAGTAATCATCTATGGGAAATCAAGAAGTACTGCCAAAGGCGCCTCTTCTTGGAAGGATCCAAAGGCCGAACTGGAGCGATAGGACAGGAAACAGATTGTGGTCGGAGCAGCCCAATGGAGAAAAAAAGTTTGAGAGTAAGAAGGAAATACGAGTGGTGAGAAATAGGCCTAACATTCTGGACTTATCTCCAAAGTTATCGTGGATAAGAGTAGGGTGCTGTACAATCTGCTGTAGGTCATTCAGATAGCGAAGTTGCAAGCTAGTTCATCAGATGTGTTAGTGAAATGGGAGGAAAGCCATAACTGGTGGTGAACATCGAAATCTAAAATTGAGATTTCAGCGAAAGGAGAGTGGGATAGAATGTATTCCACTTTGGAAGTAAGGTAGTCAGAGTTTTGGATAATCAGTAGAATTAGGATAAAGGTAAACAGCGCAGATGTATTTAGCTCGTGATGGGCAATTAAGTCGTAGGCCAGAGGGTGTAGAATTCGGAAGATTCAAGTTCGGGAATACGAGAGCAAGTAAGGTCGTTGCGTACATATATGCAACATCCACCTTTGGAATGAAATGGAGTATGGAGAAAATAGGAGGGTACAGAAAAGGGGCTGCTGTGACTGCTGTCAGTTGTCCCAGACACCCGCGTTTCAGTGAGGAAGAGAAGGTGAGGTTTAGAGGAGGAGAGGTGTTCAACAGATGGAAAATCTGAGGAAAAGTCACGAATGTTGCAGAAGTTAATGAAAAGTGATTTGGCAGTAGCAGAACCAGCCCCACTGCCCGGGTCTACGTTCACGGTATCGGTAGTGGGAGAGCCAATCCCCTTGCGGTAATTAATCAAAATAAACGCGCCAACTTTAGAATTTAGAAATGAAAGTGAAAATGTCACCATACCGCTAAAGGGTCACACACTATAACTTAATTTTGAAACCGTAACTGTGCCTTTAATGCCTAGAAGGCAGAACTATAACGGAGATTATGAACTAAGTTCCAAATTCAGTATCCTACCAATCATGTAGGCTCCGCCTATCAATAGTCAAAATTGCTGAAACCCCACCTTTAATTGATTTCCAAGCCTCTTGCAAAATTTGTTGGATCTGAACAAATTAGGCAACTAGACAACAAAGTTCATGATATCACTCGTTCACAAGTTGTTTTATCCATGCCCCATGAAAGGTGGTGGTTTCCTTTTTCCCCTCACTGGGTGCCGCAGAAGAACACTGCCTTTCATTCTTCGAAGAAAAACTACGCCTTTTCTCTTAAGACTAATTTAAAATCAAATTTAATTCGAATTTCTCGAAACCAAGGAAAGGTTGCTCTTGTTTTCATACTGACTTAAAACAGACTCAAAACTCGATCCTGAAATCTTGAATTTAGCTTTGCTGAACCTTGTCCCAAAACAAGCTAGTGTTGACTTGGGTTGCCAAACTGCAGGCTTTTTTTTTAATTCTCTCGGACAACATCCTACAATGTGACACTCGGGTACGACCAATAATTTCCCTTTGTTGTCTAGGAAGATATGAATGCTGTTTCCTAGCTCAGATTCCAGTTTTCTACAGCCGTGCTTCTTGATTAATTATTTCAGTCCCTGGACTGGACCCCTCTAGATTTTATGAGCGTCTCAAGCTTTTCTGTCGGGTAGTCACCTGGACAATCTCTGTTAAGAATGATAGCAGTTCTAATGTACTAAAACAAGTCATCATAGGCTTCATTTTCCCTATCTTTATGATAATGAGTATCGGATTGAATGTTCTCTATCTCTGCATTTCCTTCAGCTTTTGTTATAACCCTTGCGTAGTTCTTACAGCATGATGCATGGTGATGTGCCTCTGCAAACATTATGTCCCTACTGGTAACTGCTATAATCTTTGCATCGTCATTGCTGACTGCGCACTTGCGAAGCATTTCATCACCTCTTAGCTGTGTGGCCTCTTAGCTGTGTGACCTTTTCACAAAATATACATTCTTTGTCATACACCCTTGACTCTGATGAAGATCTATCTGTGTGGTCTTTTAATGATAGAGCCACTGGTTCCAGTTTCATCACTGAGGCTTGGTTCCGCTTTTCGTTTCAGAGTCTCCAAGTCTCTCTTTGTAGTAAACAGGCTCCATTTCTCGCAGCAGAAAATTTGGGGGATCTCTGTCTTTGAAAATTTTAGCAGTATCTAGAATTGGGGTATGATTCATTACATAGGCAGCCTCTAGCAAAGTCTGCCAATGATTCACAGCTTTGTGAACTCTACTTCTACCTTTGTTGAAACTTTGTGAATTATACACTGGTTGTGAGGAAAAGAGAGATTTGATCCATTTCTACCTCTACTTCACCACCATCTGAAAAGAAAATGAAAATGCAATTAGCTTTGCTGAACCTTGTCCCAAAACAAGCTAGTGTTGACTTGGGTTGCCAAACTGCAGGCTTTTTTTTTAATTCTCTCGGACAACATCCTACAATGTGACACTCGGGTACGACCAATAATTTCCCTTTGTTGTCTAGGAAGATATGAATGCTGTTTCCTAGCTCAGATTCCAGTTTTCTACAGCCGTGCTTCTTGATTAATTATTTCAGTCCCTGGACTGGACCCCTCTAGATTTTATGAGCGTCTCAAGCTTTTCTGTCGGGTAGTCACCTGGACAATCTCTGTTAAGAATGATAGCAGTTCTAATGTACTAAAACAAGTCATCATAGGCTTCATTTTCCCTATCTTTATGATAATGAGTATCGGATTGAATGTTCTCTATCTCTGCATTTCCTTCAGCTTTTGTTATAACCCTTGCGTAGTTCTTACAGCATGATGCATGGTGATGTGCCTCTGCAAACATTATGTCCCTACTGGTAACTGCTATAATCTTTGCATCGTCATTGCTGACTGCGCACTTGCGAAGCATTTCATCACCTCTTAGCTGTGTGGCCTCTTAGCTGTGTGACCTTTTCACAAAATATACATTCTTTGTCATACACCCTTGACTCTGATGAAGATCTATCTGTGTGGTCTTTTAATGATAGAGCCACTGGTTCCAGTTTCATCACTGAGGCTTGGTTCCGCTTTTCGTTTCAGAGTCTCCAAGTCTCTCTTTGTAGTAAACAGGCTCCATTTCTCGCAGCAGAAAATTTGGGGGATCTCTGTCTTTGAAAATTTTAGCAGTATCTAGAATTGGGGTATGATTCATTACATAGGCAGCCTCTAGCAAAGTCTGCCAATGATTCACAGCTTTGTGAACTCTACTTCTACCTTTGTTGAAACTTTGTGAATTATACACTGGTTGTGAGGAAAAGAGAGATTTGATCCATTTCTACCTCTACTTCACCACCATCTGAAAAGAAATGAAAATGCAATTAGCTTTGCTGAACCTTGTCCCAAAACAAGCTAGTGTTGACTTGGGGTGCCAAACTGCAGGCTTTTTTTTTAATTCTCTCGGACAACATCCTACAATGTGACACTCGGGTACGACCAATAATTTCCCTTTGTTGTCTAGGAAGATATGAATGCTGTTTCCTAGCTCAGATTCCAGTTTTCTACAGCCGTGCTTCTTGATTAATTATTTCAGTCCCTGGACTGGACCCTCTAGATTTTATGAGCGTCTCAAGCTTTTCTGTCGGGTAGTCACCTGGACAATCTCTGTTAAGAATGATAGCAGTTCTAATGTACTAAAACAAGTCATCATAGGCTTCATTTTCCCTATCTTTATGATAATGAGTATCGGATTGAATGTTCTCTATCTCTGCATTTCCTTCAGCTTTTGTTATAACCCTTGCGTAGTTCTTACAGCATGATGCATGGTGATGTGCCTCTGCAAACATTATGTCCCTACTGGTAACTGCTATAATCTTTGCATCGTCATTGCTGACTGCGCACTTGCGAAGCATTTCATCACCTCTTAGCTGTGTGGCCTCTTAGCTGTGTGACCTTTTCACAAAATATACATTCTTTGTCATACACCCTTGACTCTGATGAAGATCTATCTGTGTGGTCTTTTAATGATAGAGCCACTGGTTCCAGTTTCATCACTGAGGCTTGGTTCCGCTTTTCGTTTCAGAGTCTCCAAGTCTCTCTTTGTAGTAAACAGGCTCCATTTCTCGCAGCAGAAAATTTGGGGGATCTCTGTCTTTGAAAATTTTAGCAGTATCTAGAATTGGGGTATGATTCATTACATAGGCAGCCTCTAGCAAAGTCTGCCAATGATTCACAGCTTTGTGAACTCTACTTCTACCTTTGTTGAAACTTTGTGAATTATACACTGGTTGTGAGGAAAAGAGAGATTTGATCCATTTCTACCTCTACTTCACCACCATCTGAAAAGAAAATGAAAATGCAATTACTAAAGATATAGTGTAAATGCGAATTTTCAACAAATTAAGGTGGTTGTGCGCATATGGTAGATGATAAACACCTATTCCAAAAACAAACAACTTATTTTAAATTTTATAATCGATAACTATTGTCATGCAGCGATCAGCTTGGTATCACAGAATGTTTGTATATTGAATAATATATCAGGGTGTGACAAGTGCGCTAAGAACATCGTATGGAAGGAGTGGAGGTATTTAGATTAACTTTTAGCTCGTTAAAACGAGTGTTCGAAAGTTAAATTTAAGGTAAAATAGAGATGTTGTCAATGGTAAACTAGTCAAGATAATTGACTTGGTGAACATAGCTTAGCTGTTAATTTTAATACCCTGACTTAACCAATAAAGATTTTATAGGAGACTGATATAAAGACCCTGCAGTACAATTCTAGAAATCTAGCTACTGGCGAATTCGTGGTATGACTGAAAATGAAGACAGAGAAGGTAAAGGATCCATACCTTGCCAAAAATTATAATGAGCCTTCGTCTCTCCAAATGGTACCGATAGCCAAAATTCGAGGACCTGACTTATGGACGATAATACGTTTTTACCATTATTTTAATCTTACGATTTTTACGCATCATTTTGATACGTAATCAAATACACAAATTTGTCGGTTACGACATCGCGTTTGTAAAGTTTAACCCGATCTACTTTGCAACTTGGAACTTTACGTGTGTGTGTGTGTGTGTGTCTCAGTCCTTATCCCTCTTAATACAGGGAATATCTCTCTCTCAAGTTTTATATAGAAGTAGTGATGTTCCCTTTTGCAATAAATGTAGAAGGAAGTGCTGGCCGGGCCTGGTTTCAGAGCAATGAGAGGTTCTCAGATGATGGAAAACTGCCTGATGAGATCTCTTCGGAGTCAAAACCTCCGAATAGCCTTATTCACTTCCAGGGAAACTACTTAGTTATAGTGGAACTTGTTTTAAATATTATACATCAAATTTCGCAGTAAAAATAAATAAACTTCGCAAAATAAATAAAAATTATACATATTATGCATTATTATTCCCCATTATGCATGGGGAATTCTTGAATTGTACGTCTGGCCAGTTGGATGTACCCTCTCGATCAGTTCCTTTGTTTGTTCACGGCGGGAGACCCAAGTTGAATACTCGCGACATTCGGAGAGTTGGCAGACCCATACGCGTGACAGACATCTAATTACAGAAAACACGCTCAGACACTCAGACAAGTGTTTTATAAAAATTTATATTATTATCTGGATAATTCCTACGCAAAGGACGCAATATATGATCAGTTTTTGGTACGGTTCCTTTGGCAGGCTACGGAGAAATTTATGATGCAACGACGAAATGATGATGATGACTTGTCCATAATAAATAAATAAAAAGTTAAAAAAATACATGGCGTAGATTAGATTAGTAATTTAGCATTCATGCTATCTTTTATTTTCCGCCGTTTTCTAATGCGTAACTAGGTACACCCGATAAGTGTACGCATGGTGTGAATGGATTCTGAAGCTATTCTTTTCATTATACTTTTTCTTACTTTCCTATAAATCTTCTTTCGCCATTATTTTCTGTCAGCAGTGGCTGGCGGAGGAGGGAGAGAGCCTCGTCTCTCTGTTCTATACTTTACTATTACTAATATATTCCTGCGTGAAAGCTTTACACGTCTATAAGTTTTTTTCAGTGTTCTTTTTTCTATTGCTATTTCTAACTTCTCTACTTCCTTCTTGGGCTAGCTTAGAGTGGATCTCTCTCTCTCTCTCTCTCTCTCTCCTCTCTCTCTCTCTCTCTCTCTCTCTCTCTCTCTCCCACAGGAGGACGTGAAAAGAGGAGCTCTTTCACTTCACTTCACTTATGCGAACTCTCCTTCCCCCAGTAACCCTCCTCCTCCTCCTTACCCCATTAACGCAGTTACCCCCCCCCCCCTTTCCCCATTATGCATGGCCCCTTTGAGCCCCTCCCATTTTCATTTCCTAATTTATCTTCCGCGATTCGACCTCATCTACTTTCCTGCATGGCAGAGTGGCAGCTGGGGTTGACAGAAGGAAAGGGAGGTAGGAACGAGATGGAACGCCGAATCAGATTATCGTAATAGCTGCCGAGGTATCTATTGTGCAGCAGCAGCAGCGGCGGCGGCGGCGGCAGTAGCAGTGGCGGCAGTCGTTAGATCGAGTCTAAGTTTTACTCCTAATTTTGAAAAGTCCTTTCTTTACATTACGGAACCGAGAGAGGTACGATAGTAAAAGCCGAATCAGTATTCCATACGGGAGTCGTTTGACTACCGCGGGATACATTTGTGAAACGGGAACGATACCATACGTGGTTGTTGACAGGATGATGGAAATAAAAGTCACTGGGGACTCGTATAGAGGGACTGTAATTAAGCGGAGTCACTGTAAGGAAACCAAGAAGCCCCCATTAATATTCATGACCATAAATAACGACTTTTTCTTTTTTTTTTTCTCTGTACATTTTGGTTTGTTCCTTTTTAACAAATGGCTAAAGCGTTTCCATAAAGAATTGAGGACTTGAATAGCACTTGAATAATTTAGACGCCTAATTAGAATGGCATTTTTTTTTTTTTTAAATACTTAAAAATTAAGAGTTCCTAAACGCGACACTATAGTATTTTAAATTAAATTTTAGTATTCAGTTCGTGTAAACTATAAAAGGAGTTTAACTATTTGATTATACGACTGTTCCGAGGTTGCACTAATTAGTTAAGTTTTTATTAGAGCAATAATCGGAGTTGGTGAAACTGTCGTACAAATGGATTAATCATATAGTATAGTTGGATTAACTATTTGGTATAGTGCGCGCAAATATTTAGTTACTCCAACTATAGAATCTACTCCAGGTGGTTCTAATGACCATATATGAATATGTATTATGAGAAGGTTTGCCAACAGAAGCACTTTTTACGTACGTACTCTCTTTCCCACCCTTTGGTTTGGTGCCGCGAAGTTTATTATAAGGTCGCCCCGTTCAGTCGGTTGAAACGTTCACTTTGAAGATTGAAGAGTTTTATATAGAAATATCATACAGAAAGAGTTCGAATATGGGCATTTATGACCGCTTTTTATAGTCGTATGACCCACCGGCGCATACCCAGTTATTATTTATTTCCAAACGAGAGTGGACGATCGTACGTTTAAACGAAGATTATAAAATAAACTTCACCAAAGAGGGCGAAAGACGAGATCCATATTTAACTTAAATTACTAAATTCAACGCTTCACTCACGAATTAAAATAGATTAAAAATATTTAGTAGAAATTTACTTAACCTTCGCGCAAACAAATTAACATTTATATAGTTTGTATTAACAATATAAAGTTGGTGATGCTCTTAACACATTCCACTGTATAAAAATATTCTTATATAGACGTGGAAACGTATTTATCAGCTTCGCAAAGTCGAGAAATGTTGAGCTAAAAGAAAGGTCACCCTCCGTAACATAATTATTGACCTCAGGGTCACGCGCAGTCAAACTGGGAAGGCAATTTATGCCAACTAAAAAGATGTTTCAGAACTCATCGGACACGTATCAAATGTAAAGAGTATATACACACACACACACACACACACACACACACACACACACAGCATATGTGAACAATTACACTGGAAGCTTCGAATTACTAAAAAAAACTCAGATCGAATGAAACGATAACTCATTATATTATTATTTATTTATTTATTTATTTATTTTCTACGTCTTAAACAAAACTATTGAGCGAATGATGTCATCATGCCTTTATGATTCTTTAATTGGAGTGTTAATAAGACACTTAATTTAATAAACTCGCATTTTAAATAAAACAAATTAACATCTGACCCATTTCAAGCAGTAAATAAGCAATTAACGTTCGATTATACAAAATTTCTCTCTCTCTCTCTCTCTCAAAAAAAAAAATATATATATATATTAATAATATATGTGTCTATAGAGTTTGTATAAAATTGCTGTCCATGCGGGCTGTTAGATAACGCATACTTACACAGAGAGAAGAGGGTTGTGTGTGAGCGATTGGGGCATTTTGGGGTATTTTGCCCTAAGCGAAAACCGCCGTTCGTATGTCGTCCCTGAGAGGATCTTGACTTTACATTTCTTTGTCTTTTCCTTTTTAAATTGGGCTAATAAGGAGTCTCTCTCTCTCTCTCTCTCTCTCCTCTCTCTCTCTCTCTCTCTCTCTCTCTCTATCGGGTCGATCGTAATGAAGAGTCGCGCGAATAAGAAGAGTCCATTTGCATTGCAGATGGCACCCTAATTGAATCTTCATGAAGACCCTTCGCGTCCGCTCCATTTAGGTCCTCTCCCTTACTTCTGCAGAAGGATTTAGTCTCCATTATTAAGAACCCGGTTTTCGCGATCAACTGACAATTCGATCACGATTTTATTCGTTCTATTTTGCTCATTTTCAGATTAATTTCTAGTTTTTTGTCAAAGAAAATTTATAGGACGTGGTTTGAATATATTGCGGCAGTTTATCTCTGTTTAAGAGTATACATTTTCTTTGGCCTCCCGCTAGACCATTTATAGACACGGATAGTTGTTTTTTTACTCTCGTTTTTGAAGGACGTCATTTGCAAATATTCTTTCATAATTAAATATGAATTCTTCCATTTTAAGGATTACATAAGTCCAAGTAATACCGACATTTAAATATTATTATTGTTATATATAATGTGCAGTAAATTACTTTTGAAACACCACTTTGGATCTTCATATATATATATATATATATATATATATATATATATATAATTATTATATATATATAAGTCCACCATCGTTTATATCGAAATCGTGTAAATCAAATCCCATTTTCCCCATAGAAATGTATTATAGTGGGTAAGCGTGTTCAGCTCAAGAATTTTTGACGACAAAAATTAAAATAAATGTTTGTATACAAGAATTATATAGAACTAATGCTTATTATACACGTACATTAATAATAGAATATAAAATACATTATGTAATTTTGTATATACCGTACTTACCAGAGATGGCTCCAGAGACTGCCTAAAGTGGAACCCCATCCTTCTTGGGGCTCCTCCTGGGTGAAACCGAGGTTGAAGGCGGGCTCTGGGGGTGTTGCGGGAGTTCTTTCAACCTTCTTGAAGTAGGTAAACAGCGATGTCTGCGTAGCCCTCTTCTTGTTTTCTTGGTACAACTCCCCTGTAGCAGCGACTGAGATTTACCAAACCCCCGCTAAATGCGCAGCAGCAGCAGCAGCAGCAGCTCCGCTCCATGTTGAGGTCATTCTCTACTGCAATTTCCACGCACTGAGGCGCCGAAGAAGAACGCCTGTATGGTACATATATTTACATATACGCCAGCGCAAATAGTTCCGCCAGCCAATCGGTCGTTTGTGAAATCGCGTAAACGCGGATCACGGTCACCTATACCGATAACGTTCCCTATTTTGTCGATCGTGTATAAGCGAATCCGCGTAAATAGAGTTCACGTATGAAGAGGACTTATATATATATATAGTGTATGCGTGTGTATGCAATGAAAATTCTGACTTAATTAAAGGAGATTGTGTTTCAAAATGTTTTGTAATTGAAGATAACTTTTATGCTAATAAATGAATTTATGAGCTGCAACCCACAATGCAATATTGCAAAAAGCGATCTAATGATAATTAGGATTATTTTTAATATGATTTTTTTTTTAAAGTGATTAAAATGATAATTGATGACAAAGTGAAGATTGCTTTCGACTTTTACGATAAGAGAGACTTAAGCCCAAAGAGAGAAGTGACTGTTGCTGCTGTGGCCGCAATAGACAAGGGGAACGTATTTAGAATAAAATTAATTAAAATGCGACATTCGAAACTAGAGGAACAAAAATCCCCTAACGTCGTGGGTGCTTTCGAGGCTCCACCCCCTCCCCTCACCATCTCCCTCACGAGTTGAGGAGGAACAGCTGCGCGAAAGGCACGTCAGTGACAGACTTTTTTTTTTCTCTCCGCCGCCGCATTATCAGGCACGTCCTAATGGAGACTACAACAATCGGCCTTCGATTCCCCTTCTTAATGCCTTTCCTTCTCCATTCTTTTTCCCCTCTTTTTCGTGGGGTTGCCGTAGTCCCTCTGCCGCCATTAATTTTGGCTTTTTCGTCCCTCTAACTAACGGGGAGAATCGCCCTTATCGCGCCAATATAATTGTTACATTCATTATAACCATCGTTTTTTATGTGTAGAGTTATTATAAATCCTAAATTTTAAATTTGGAGTCGTCCCTCGAGGACTAAATTCTTGGTTCTCATCTCGGGCTTTCCCTTAGATGTCTCGCTTTTCCGTCCGCAAATCCAGAGGGGTTACGCCGCTTCGTTCTAACCGGCGTCATTCCTGAATCAGTGCTGGTAGCGTGAAGCGGGTCCTTTCGGTGCAGTCTCCGGTATTGGCTAATTCCGTAATTTTTCTTTATTCTCTTAATAATAATAATGAAGTTGAGCCTGTGGCGTCTTCCACGTTATTCAATAAATTATATTTCGATGGTTTCTCGTCATAGAGTTTAGATGCGCGTGGGAAAACTCGCTCGAAAGGAAAAAAAAAAAATTCGATTAAATCCGATATAAAATTTGGTAATCGATTTGTAAATCGTTCGTTGCGCAAAAGATATCGAGTTTTTAATAACAAAATGTTCGTATATTTTCTCGCTTAATTAAATTGTACTTTAAATATTCACTAACGATTTCTGGCGAGTAGAAACTTATTGCCAAAACAACTCGACTGTATCTTTAAAACGCTCGTTATCGTCCGGTATCTCACTCTCGCATCCTGTTAAATAAACCAGACTTTGTGTATATTTTTAGATAAACTTTTTTCATATGCGAATTTAATCGTTTTTCGATATTAAGCTCTAATTTTGCATAAAATCTTTTCTAGGATAAACCGTTTATTTTAAACGACACGAAATATTTAAAAATCATGTAAAGAGGAACGTAGAAGAACTTAGGAAACGAATCGCAAATTGCTAGTCATAAATCTGTGATATTTAATGTAATGTTAAGACGAAGCTGGGCCAAATTGACACGACAAACAAAATGTGCTTTGAAGATATCCGTAAGTAATCATTTAGTTTTATGTATTCTACTCTTTAAGGCAGATGAGATCATAAGGAAGGTGCGGGAAGCTTTATTTTTTTAATTTTTTATTTTTTTGTTATTAATTTCGAAAGTTTTAAGAGTTAACATGAATCTTGGTTCTCTATCACAGCGAGTACTTATTATTAAACATCATTATTTTTATTATTTAGAAAATACTGATTCAGGTGCAAACACACCTGCTAACGCGAGTGTATGCGTGTGTGTATATGTGTCTTATCTGAACAAACAGCGCTGAAGCAGGTGTTTTATTTAACTCTATTGGTCGGATTATCTTAGGTTGCGCGTAGGGCTGTTAATGTATAGTTAAAAGTTATAGGGAAATTGGGAATGGTTGAAATAGGTAGTCGCTGTTTAAATTTAATCCCGACTTAGTAATCTATTTTGATGAAGAGAAAGAGTTATAACGAAGGAATAAGTTATTTTCTTTCAAAGAAATGAGATATATTATTATATTTTAGTGGAAGTTCGTAAACTATAGATTAATTAGGTACACGCACACCTCCGTGACCCTTCGACCAATCTGGCATCTTGATAGCTTTGTTCGCCGGTAATCAGATATTGATAATGTGTTTACTTTCTCTATGGTATTGTTAGTCGTTACCTTATCCGTGTATACAGTATAGAGATACGTGAATACTACTTATACACATTGTGGCACAGTGTGAATACTACGTATACACACACTGTACCACAAAATTATAACTAAATATTCCGTCTTAACGTACAGGAATATATCGATTATATAGAGAAAGTGAAATTCAGCGAAGCTTTCGAGAGCGTCTCAAAAATCAGTAAATATTGAATAACAATGTAAAGATATATATATATATATATAAATAATTCGGAATGAGGAGTGTACGCAAACAATTCGTATACGCGCGTACACTCGATAGTGATAGAGAAAAAAAGTCTCATCGTGAGATCTTTAAAAACGAGGAAGTCGGTCTGTACCGCCGACTTAACCCTAAAGAACCCTCAAATTCTCTATCTATTAATACCATCTTTCCCCATACACCTATTATCTTGTGGTGTATGTACGCGCGTGTACGTATGCCCATATGTTGTATAGTCATTTACGCGGAGTTCTACGACACGTTTTTAGTGCTCTCTTTTATCACTGAAGTCATGCGATGGGGAGACTTAACGAACTCTGTATTTTTATGTACCCAAAATGCTTATTTTCGTACTTGGGTACAGAAATGCCAATTTTTTTTTTTTTTTTTTTTTTTCTCATCAGTAATTGTAGGTTTTAATTTTGCGTCTAGAGATTCCTTATTCTCAGAGACCATCTCTAAAATTATTTTTATTTTTTAACTCATTTGAAAGAAATTATGTTGACCTTTTTCTTCAGTGCGAAAGGACTGATATAGAAACAGATAGTAAATAAGGAAGTTTGTACTCTTTAATTAAGCTTTAGCAATCTCTCTCTCTCTCTCTCTCTCTCTCTCTCTGTGGGCACGTGCCATCTCCGAGAACCGGGTCTCTCTTTTTTGGTCTCTTTCTCCTTTTATCTCTTTCTTCACTCTCTCTTTCCCTCTCTTTCCGTCTCTCTTGCCAGCTGTTGACGAGATAAGAATTCTAACCACGAGCCTCACACGTTAAAAGTTATGGGCGACACCTTAGTATGTGTACTACTCGTGCACTCACAGATACGTGTGTGTGTGTGTGTGTGTGCATTACTGTATGTTTGCGTACATATCTTTTTCCTTCTTTATCCGCCCGTCAAGGATTTTTTTTTCCTTACAACATATAAACAAAAATGAAGGAAATTTTGATGAACCTCTTTACATACTTTTACCTTCCTTGTTTTCGAACAAGATCGACAGGCGACCAAAACATACACACACATACACTATATATATATATATATTGTGTGTGTGTGTGTAAAATGAGGAATACTGAGACCATACACGTTCTTTCTGTACCCTTTTCTGGTCTGCCTTTCCGCTATTATCCATGATCCTTTTACCTGAAGACATCGTTTTTTTTCTCTTTCTCTCTCTCCCAACCATTACGAGCATGGCTTGGCATGACTTTGAAATTCAAAGTTGTTCCCAGTTTGGTGCGTTTTCCAACCAACTATAAAGCAAATTCCGAACCAAAATATCAAAGCTCATCTTCGTAAGCAAAAGAAATCGTGAAAGAATTTTAAATAAGTCTCGAAACGTTTCCCATTTTTGTTTTTTTTTTGTTTTTTTTTTGTTTTTTAACACAAAACGAAAACGTCTTGATTCTCTCTTCGAGGGATTAATGTCTAGAAGGAATATTTTTTTAATTAATCCTCGTTTTGAACGCGTTTATCGAGAGCCATTTCGCGTGAGATACGTTCTTATCGCCCTATCAAAAAAATTGTACACAAATTATAACTTTTATCTATTCTTTTAGCATTTACGTTTTATTAATTGAAATTAAAAAGTAACCTTCTCATTTTTGATGTATGAGAACGTTGACTAAAAATAGATTTTATAATTGAAGTATATATATATATATATATATATATATATATATATATATATATATATATATATATATATATATATATGAGAGATTTTATTAAGGAGGGTTTTTCATGCGAAAGAATTTATTGAGAACTATGAGAACTTGGACTCTCTGCTCCATTGTATTGATCGCCATTTTAGAAATTTTGCTTAGTTCATTGTATAGTCGTACAAAAACTGAAAGAAAAACCTCGCATGTACAAAAATATTTTGTATTTCCACGGAAAGTTTATATATATATATATATATACACACATATATATATATATATATATATATATATATATATATATATATATATATAAATTTGGATGGAAACGGGGCTCGAACCAGCGTCATCGATGTGAGACATCGACTCGCTCTGAACCACTGATTCAGCTCCCCAATAACGTTCTATCGCGAGTCCCCGCACCTCGTTTGTCTCCTTGGCTTAATTTCCTTCTGAGAATGGAGTGAAATTTTAGTTTTAGTTTTAGAATTTTGAATGCGAGTCACGCCCTTACTCATCAGTCGGATAAATGATGTATGTCGACAACTCGTTTCGTTGTCGTCCTTCGGATGCATCGAAAACACGAAACAACAACAACAACAACAACAACAACATCATCAACAACAACATCAACAGTACGAAATGTGTTTTATTAGAAATGTTCAAATATGGCGTTTCTACGTTTTGTAGTTCTCTTCCGAGTAAACTCGAGAATATTTCGCCAAATTCTGAATTTAATTATGCATTGAATTAATTGGATGACTTGAGCCGTGTACGTCTACCTCGTGTATGCGTGAAAATACACACACACACACAAATCTGTCGTGTGTACCTCTTATAAGGGGCATGCTTCTTTTGTGTGAATTAAAATTATCGATTAATGAATGGCATAATGAGTCCCTTTATATAGACCCCTCCCTTCTCAGTGTTCATTTAGAGAGGGGGGGGGGGGGGGTCTTAGAGAAGGACATGGGAGGACGTGAGGGAGCGCCTCCCTCTTAGCATCATTGTTCTCTTCGTGATTTCCTAATATTGAAGCCATAATCTACTTACTTAATGGATTCCTATAATCTCTCACACACACACACATATATATATATATATATTTGTGTGGATATATGCGCGCGCATCTTTTCTCAAAATGACTTCTCTGAATTGTTAATCATTTCACAAGCGAGTCATTGACGCATTTCATCATTCATTTGAATTTCAGACAAAATTTCAATTCAGGTCCTCAAAATAATATGATTTTTTGTCCAAGACTTAATAAAGCGAACGTGTAATAAAATAGTCGGTTTTCGTGTTTTGGTAGCAACCAAAACTCCGAATAAGGAAATTTTGTAGGCGATAAGATTTTTTTTCTTTTATTTTCGTTTCTTTTTGCTTTTAAATCATCGAACGGAATTGGGGGTTAACGGTTCCCCTTTGTGCCCCCGGAGGGAGGGGCCAATGCGTGCATTCTCAGTGCAGGCAAAATGGGCGCTGAGTAAAGCATTCAAGAATATATTACGTCAGACGGGGACAAGCGTAGCTGTTGTTTACGCGCGCGCTGACACACACACACACACACACATTTTATATATATATTATAAATATATATATATATATATATATCTTTGATGCATTCATAGTTTAAGTGTGTGTGTGTATATATACATATATGTATATATTATTGTACAATATTTTTGTTTTTAATTTTGTGTACAATACTTTATTAAGAAATTTAATTATATTAAAAGTTTAATTATGTTTGTCGTGCATCACTGACTCATCGTATCTATTAAATAATATTTCCATTTGTTTTCGTCAAAACGAAGCGAAAAGAAACTTAACCAAACATTTTGATAACTACTCTAATACCGTTGAATTTCGCTCTGTGCCCCACCCTTGCCTTGCCTCGTAAGGAAAAATGGAGTAAGAAAATGGGAATTCGGAGCGGGGGAATTTTTTTTTTTATTTCAATAGTATTTGTAGTAATTTTAATACTATATAAAATGGTTTTGACTTTTATTAAGAGGTTTATAGGAATTCTTTTTTTTAATTTAAGACTATTTAATGACTGACATTTCTTGTTAGTGATTTATTTCATACTTGTAGCTAGAATTAGTTAAAATAAAGATATCATATATATATATATATATATATATATATATATATATATGCCAAAGAGTATCGTGAAACCGGTTTTCTACTCCCTCCATCATCTTTTACTCCCCATCCCCCAAAATTTTACTTTCCCCAAATGGGCATTTAAGGGAGGGGTAAACTGTGGGGGGGGGGCTAATGTTGTAGTTGTGGGAGGAAGACGAAAATGTTTTACTTATTTGGAAATGTTACTTTTTGTTTTTTGTGCACTGTATTTAATAATATATATATATATATATATATATATATATATATATATATGTGTGTGTGTGGTGGTAGGAGGGGGGCGTCTTATCTATTAGAGTTAGGGGCGTTATTATTAATAAAATAATAATAATTGATTATTAATTTTAATAACTTGAATAAAACTAATTTGTAGTTGGTGCGTGTTTCGTAACATGTTTTAAAGGAAGGATTTGTTTCCATGATATTAAATAAGTTTAGCAGGAAATAGCCATTGTTTATACAATACGTCGTGTTGAGAAGTAACTAAGTAACTTCGTTTACAGCTCGTGCAGGAGACATGATGGCGCGGAATCTTCGGGCGGCGAGATGGTTAGACTTCACTAACGAGGATGACGATGACGGTTTATACCAACCCTCGGATTCCGATTCTGAGGGCAAGCGAAAGACGTAAGTATCAGGCACGCATTTAGGGGGGGGGGGGGGGGGGGGGGGGGTACGGACACTTACTTTCTTGGGGTTATTTATTCTCTTACGTACGTACAGTTTAGTCCTATCGCTTTTAAGTTAACATTCTTCCGTTAAAAGAAGTCTGTATAAATCCCTATTTATAATTACGGGTCGTGTAACATCATCCGTAGTCGATTTCAGGCTTAATATTAGTCGCTTTTATTGTTTGTTAGGGAGGGAACGAGGCGTTGATTATTGTCTACAGTCCAATTAATTGAAAGTCTCATTGTCGTACTCATTGTAATGAGTCACACAATGTGTGAACTGTGTTAAATGCTAGAAGCAATTCGAAGTCAATTCAGACATCCGAAACACCTTTACCCCTCTCTCTCTCTCTCTCTCTCTCTCTCTCTCTCTCTATATATATATATATATATATATTATATATATATATATATATATCACAAATGAGGCGAGATGCTGCAGAGGGGTCGACCGCAGGTCGATCCTGAACCGTCGTTCAAGCCCTCATAAAGTGTATTTTATATATATATATAATATATATAATATATATATATATATATATATATATATATATATATATATATAGAAGAAAGGGCAAATCAAGCGAGTGTTATCTTCACAGTTTTTCACTGTAAATAATGATTTATTTTTTTATATTTTTCAACCTTTATTTTTTATTTGCGATCGAAAGCTTGTAAATTATTCTGCTTCTTTCCTCCACTTTCTTTTCTCTCTTCCTTTGCAAGAAGAGATTCTCTCTCTCTCTCTCTCTCTCTCTCTCTGAACAATTAGAGAAGGACTGTTTAAAATATAATAAATAAATAATCACAACCCACTTGTGATTATTGAAAGCGATTCCTTATCATGTGAATCGAAGGTTTGGCGCAGGTCTATGACGATGGGTCTGTTTGGGTATGTTTTAGAGACTAAATTTGCTGCGTCATCTCCGTTTTGAACTCTACAAAAGGCTTCGTTTTCCATCCATCGCTGTGGGCAAGGGCGCTCTCCCTCCCCCACTCCCTCTCTTACCCACACCACCTCCCTTCTCTCTCTCTCTCTCTCTCTCTCTCTCTCTCTCTCTCTCTCTCTCTCTCTCTCTCTCTCTCTCTCTCTCTCTCCGCACATTTCAATCTCGCTAAATACTGTCTTTTTGTAAAGGTAAAACTCTGAGACGTCTTTCGATGACACATTCACTCTCATCAGTCTCTATTTATAAATGCATTAACTGGACAAATGCAGATGACTGAATTAACAATTTGTAGTCATAGAAAAACTTTCGTAGTGACGATGTTATTAATTAAATTGCATTCGCGATTCGAATAAA